>CM030844.1:12245582-12273082 GCA_018105865.1 Metaphire vulgaris
CGATTTTTGTGAGGGTGGCAAAGTTAGCTGGGGGGTCAACCCCTGCCAGCCCCCCTCCCGACAACTCCAACACTGATCTGACCTCCTTCCCGCATGGGCCCTGGCAGGTCGAGCGCTGTAGGTCAAGCATGAACGATGCATGCCAACAACGGACCCTCTTCAGTATTTACGGGTGTTAAGTCGACGCGCCGAGACTCGCGCTCGTCACGACTTGACGACACCGTCTTCAGCGTCAAGTCACAATCAAAGATGCTGCCAACGACTCCTGAATTAAGTATTCGATTGCATTCTATCTATCTACCGTTGGAGGTGTTCGGTGCCACGTGACCATTGCTGTTACGTTACCTGATATGCGTCGTAGCCGAATGGTTGTAGGTTATCTGTTTGTGATATGCCGTTGAAAAAGGAGCTAAAAAGTTAGTAATATATTTACGTTGAGCCGCACGAGTAACGAATATTGGAACAGCGACATGTAGGTGTAATTAATAATTATTCTTTGCACGTAATGCTCTGGATTCGCGCAGTTACACTCATGTGCTCAATGCAGGTGCTCGTGAAAATCAGGCCTAGTTGAAAACAGACGAGTGCAATACAGTTGAAATGAACTGTTTCGCTAGAACATTGAGGAAGTGCAACTCAGTGAACACTCTCTGCCGTGGAATCAATCGACACTCATTTTCTGGATCTATTTATAATATTTAGTTACATTATTTCGTTATAATATTTAAGTTAATGATTGTGTCGTACACGTGCGGTCTATTCTACAGACTAGTAAACGGATTCAAAGGCTATCTCGATAAATTAGGTTATTGAATGCAGATGGTTACATCAGTGGTTTTCACACAGGCTTACTTAGCCTCCTAAATCACTTAAAATCACATTCTTCTTCTTCTTCTTCTTCTTCTTCGCCTCTTTCATGTGACGGTGACTATTAGGGAGAGGCAGTAGCGTGCAGAGGGGGGGCAGTGGGGCGATGACCCCGGGCGCAGACCAGAGGGGGCACCAAAATTGACTTGACAACTTTTTTTGCTCGTCGACTGTCAGATCAGATAGATAGGGACGCCACACATTTTTTAGCCCCTGCGTCCCCCACCTCCACTCTGCACGCCAATGTGAAAGAGAGGCAATAGTCAACACCCGTAGACACTCGACAGACGGCATGACTTTCATTTGTCGTTCCTCAATCTCGTTTAATAGTCATTGGCACTAATTTTTTCTCGGTATTTGGCCCCCCAGGCTCTGGCATTCATTACCATCATCACAGCGTATATCCAGCCCATTATCATCTCCTTTATCATCTCCGGTCTTAAAACGCACCAATCTTGCTTGGCCTATCTATCCCTCGCGGTGTTCTTCAACATGTAAACTAAGAGGGCCGCGGTCTCCCAGTTGTTTTCCAGGCCCCCACAGTAATTATGGCGGTCCGCATTTCATTAAAAGGCCCCCAAGATGTTGTTCCGATCCACGAGATTAGAAACTGTTGCGCGTCGTCATTATTTATACCTGACTGTCTGCACTTTTCATCCGATTTTAGAAATTTTATTCTACTACCATTATGACTGATTTGTCGGTATAGTATGGGGAAATATAGGCCTACGCTCAAATCGGGAAGTGCCAAAATTAGTTTTCATTTGGAATTAATAAAGTTTTTCATCGGCCCCCTAGTAATTTTTCCTTTAAAAAACACTCTACTATCCTCCAGGATTTATTCCCCACTTTTCAGACTGAACTTTCTGGCTTGACCTTGTTCTTTTATTCGGATTGGATTTGGTGCGCCATCCGCTGATGCCCTGAACACTAAGACAGTGGCGCCATAGAAGTTTATTGATTGATTGATATAATGCGTTGATGCTTATGAACAAATAGGAATATATTGGAACCTTTTAAGGAGACAAATGCTTATTGTCATCGGTAGCACAAAATCCGTGGCTCCTAAGGCATGGATTAAGCGTCTCTAAGCGATTCTTCAAAAAATGCGCTTCAATAAAGTTTCTGTTACAGCTGCATTTGCATGAAAACTGATAGATCGACCGATGTGAAGGACATGACGTCATTACAAACATGACGCTATTTCCAAGGTAACGCTTATACTTTTGGGTTAGCATTGAATGTCGCGAATCCTTTATAAAGGTCGATGCTCGAATTATCCTACTTTTCTCAGACGTTTGAGAGAGAGAGAGAGAGAGACTTCGGAAACGAATTATTCATAATAATGAACGAATATGCTTTCAAGATATGACATTTAAACTAATAAGCGAACCCGAGAATAAGAGCAAAAATGCATGCGTTGGCAATCTGCAAGACATCCGACGCACTGCTCGAGTCGCAGGAGTGCCTTTTGAATTGAATTTTTTTTCTTTCGCAATAAATGCACTATATCGTGGAGTTATTGTTTCGAAAAATCCGCCTTCTACTACAATCGGGATGTCGTACAGATACATTTTAAAAGGCGAATAGACAGATGCGGTCCAATACTCGAAGGACGTTTGCTATTTTAGCGTCGTTTCTAAGCTGTTTGTTTAATGTCAAATCGTGGAATCAATTTAGGCGATACCTGCTTCTGCTGCTGAGTATATTTCTAGGTGGTGGCTGAGCCATGTTGCCATTGGAGGGTCTACGGGGGCACAGGGAGGCACGTATACTTATCTCTGTCCGTTCCTTCCGCCTCCATTTCTTCCGTTTTCAATCGCTCTATTTCACCCTCTTTCTCTCCGTCTTCCTCTCTCCTAATTGTGGCAGCCGTGAGCAGTGGCGGTTCCAAGAATTGTCGATGAGGAGATGAAATGAATTTCTAGGAAGTTGGGAGGTGCAATGAAATCCCGAAAAAGTTGTTGTTTTCCTTTGGTCTGACAAGCAAAAAACGTCATCAGCTCTGTTTTGTTTTGCATTTGCGCACAGGGATAGCGGCTCGCACCCGGTAAACCCTGAAAACGCTGACAAGCAAAAATCCTCGTTCGGGGGGTGCATCCCCAGTCGTCCCCAACGTGGAACCGCCCCCCATGTGGCGTGGTAGCGTGACTTCCTCTTTCTTACCCTTTTACGATCAGGGCCGAAGAGAGCAGGGGGCATCTTTGTCATAGAACAACAGCCCCAAAGTTCCAATCAGTTTCGGGCTGACGAGCAAAAAAAAAAAAAAAAAAAAAAAAAAAAAAAAAACGTCATCAGCCTCCTTTTTACCCACTGTGAACTCACACCCACGCGCAAAAAAAAAAAAAAAAAAAAAAAAAAAAAAAAAAAAAAAAAAAAAGCCTCCTTTTACCTGACGTCTCCGCAAAAAAAAAAAAAAAAAAAGTTCGCCGACCATTGTTCACTTCTATGGTTAGGGTTAAGCTGCTAACCCTACTAACCTAGGGTTAACCTAACCGAACCGGAGAGTTTATTCCACCCCTCTTTCGACGAGCCCCGCCCGGGACCGACCGTTTGCAGGGGAGCAGTCAACAAAGTGCCCCGCTCGCCCCGACAATACGCCACTGACCGCCCGTCTGACCGTTCCCGACAGTTTTTCTTAACAGCGTTTTATATGTCCTCTTTCTTACCCTTTTACGATCAGCGTGACGAAGAGAGCAGTGCAGGGAAGCGACCCCCAAAATATCTTAATTGTCTATAGAACAACAGCGAGCCTCGTCAACGACGTGCTGCCGATCCAATCATTAACTTCTATAGCGCCTCATCGTAATGCACTGCAACCCCAGACTACGGCGCACCAAATCCGAATCGCCTTATGAAGCAGCCGTTGCTTCGCCCACTGTGAACTCACACCCACGCGCGCTCTGTCTCTCTCCCTCCCTCCCGACTTTCTGTCTTTCTGTCCGCCCGTCTTTCTGTCCGTCTGTCCATCTGTCTGTCTGTCTGTCTCCGTCATATATTTATATATATTCTGAACCAGTTGAACACGACCATTGGTCGAAGAGAGAAGTGGACGAGGAGGCTAAGCTGCGCAATAGAAACACAATCTGCTAAACGAACGACGCGAAGACGGAGAGTTTATTCCACACGGCAGATGGGCGGCGGACTGTCGACGAGCGATTAGGAGGGACGTCGACCGTTTGCACGGGAGTCGGTCTGAACAGCGATTCAGAACCGCTCGCCGTCGACAATGGCCTATAGGCGGGCGTCTTGGGGTTACTCGTTCCCGGCGGTTTTTCTTATCTCAGGTTCGTGAAAATGTTAGTTGCACGCTGTTCTTTTCTTTAAAGTAGCATAAATCATTTATTTGACATGTCTTATAAGTGACTCCCAGTGGCGGTTCCACGCGGGGGATGAGTGGGGATGCATCCCCCCAACCGGACTTCCGGACTTTTTTCCGCTTGTGAAACCCTATTTTGGGGGTAAATGTATAGTAAAACTACTTAAAAACTGCGGATGACCTTTTTTCTGCTTGTCAACCTATTTTTCGGTAAAAATGTAGTGAAATTAGGGGAAATCCTTTTTGTCAGCTTTCGTCGGCAAAGTTTATTGAATTTTCCTTCTCTTTTCACCCCTCCCCCCCAACTTCCTATGAATTCATTTCATCCCCCACCAAGAAATCCTGGAACCGTCACTGGTGACTCCTATGTAAAGCGCTCGTGACTGTAGCCCCGGCTATGTAACTGTGCTATATAAATTGTCGTTAATAATAATAATAATAATAATAATAATAATAATAATAATAATAATAATAATAAATCGTTTGTTTAGCAATTGAGAAGCCTTCGAAGAAATTTCTAGCTGACTTCCCTCCCAAAAATTTTGGCGATAACCTGTTTTGCCCAGATGTTGAGACTTAGCAGGCGCTGAGCTCACTTAGACCCGATGTGGCGCTAATCATTCAGAGGTAATTCGGAATTTTAATCGACAGACAAATGGTCTTCTATTCTGTGTTTTTGACTAATTTCTGAATTTACGAACAGCTGCGGTGCAGATCTTAATGATAATTAGGTTGATATGATAATTATCAGTGCGGACAAAGTTGTTAACTAAAGTGTATGTCATTGTAATGAGGAAAATTTATCGATCCGATTAATATAGAACTAGAAATGAAATCGGCTCAAGTTACCGCAACCGTTTCTTGTCAAAAATTCTTTTTACTAAACCTTGTTGTAATTAAATCGAATCGAATTCAATATCGAATCTTATTAATAAGACGTCTTTTTATCTATTTAGTTAAGCGTTCTACACTGTGGTCCAATAAATCTCAGACCATTTTTATTTTGGCTATAACCTTGTCAAATGTTGACCAACCTTGATACAACTCGGTTGGAATGTAACTGAAAGAAACCCCAACACACCTATTTTCAGGTTGCTCGCAACATCACGCTTTTTGTAGCAACCGTATGTCACGAAACAAAGCACAGCGTTAATCATTCATTTATATGGTAGCCTATTTATTGGACCACAGTGTACTGTACATGCAATAAATTCGACAGTGAACCTTAAAAATTATGCACTGTGTCTTAGAATGGTAGCTCAACTAAATATAGTAGCGAAGGTAAACCGTCCTCTAAAATAAGAAGAAATTCGTCAATTCTTTTCACATTTGAACCTAAATCTGTGATATAATAATGAAATGTATCAAGTTAAAAGTGCCTATAAATGGCTTTTCCAGGTCATATTCACTTTATGAGTAAATACTACGACTCTATACACGTAGTCATGCAAATCAGATTATCCGGGTGTTTGCCAAAGACGTTCGTATTTCGGTCAACATGGCGGCCTGTGCGTAATTGCTGGCGGCCGCCATTTGCGTTCTGTCAACGTCGCTTGATTTCTCGCTGCATTTCCGGAATTACTGTTCGAAGTTGCGTTTGGTTGGGACGCTTAACTGTTGCGAGAAATATAAATAGAACTGGAAATAACTCAGCAAGTCTTTCGTGCGTGTTTTTGTCGGAGAGTGACAAAGAGGATGGATGGATGGATGGATGGAACGGACAAATGAATAATGAAGTTATCGAAAGATAAACGAGAGAGAGAAAGAGAGAGAGAGAGAGAGAGAGAGAGAGAGAAAGTAACTTTATGCGCAAACATAATAATTTTCCATATTGCCTTGTTTTATTTTAAATGTTGTTTTATTTTAAATGCATCTATTATAATTGTTCACTGAGCTAATTCCATATTGGCGGACGGGTAGATAGATGGATGGATAGATAGATTGATAGATAGATTGATAGATAGATGGATGGATAGACGGATCGACAGCATGTACTGACAGAGTTATGCACTATCAGCTGTCTCTTAAAAGTTTTATATATATATATATATGGGGCTGTCCATTAATTACGTCAACAATTTAGGGGGGTTTGAAAAAACTTTGACAGTTGTTGACAGAGGAGGGTGGGGCTCAAGATAACTTGACGTCAACAATTTCAAAATTAACAAATAATCAAAAAAAAAGGAAATTTCATGGAATACTACTTATTACAGTGGAAAAAGCATGGCAAAAACAGTCATCACCACCACATGTTGACATTCGATGAGCAAAAAGGAAAAATGGTCATCACCACATAAAATAATAAACATGTTATTGGGACCTGTCATTGATCTTGGGGGTCAAAAGTTTTTGACAAAATTATGGGGGTGGTAAGTGAAAGTTGACAGTTGTTGACAAAGGAGAGGAGGGGGTCAAAATTGCCCAAAATTGTTGGGAACATAATTAATGGACAACTGCAAATATATATATATATATATATATATATATATATGTATATATAGCCTTCCATAAAGTTTATGTGTGTTGTGTGCGTGTAATTCAAATGTCTCAAGATCAGGACCTTACAGCTCTTTAACGACATTGCAATCCACAAAACTTTCCGTGTCTCTGACTCGGACCTACTGCAGACGAGAGCTGACTGAAAAGTGCATATTTTTCTGTCTCGTGACACTTTTTGTTATGATCCCTCAAGAACTATATTACCGACCGAGGGCATCATAATTATATATACATACAATATATATATATATATATATATATATCAGGCCCGAATTGAGGTGGAGGGCTGCAGGGTGCAGCTGCACCCTGACCTTCTGGAGGCCCATAAGAATCAGCACCCCCTGAAAAATCAGAGAGTAAATTCCATGCGTGATTACCTTTTTTTGCTTGTCAGGAGTTTAAGAGAGGAAAATGCGTGCGTGAAAATGGCTCTTTTTGCTTGTCAGGTTTTTTGAGTTGAGATGCGAACTTTTTAAACGAAAATCTGCACCCCTGCTGAAAATGTGAACTTCGTTCCGACGTTTGTCTGATATATATATATATATATATATATATATATATATATATATATATATTCAGTGACCAGTGTAATGTAACATTGAGTAGTAGGCCCATTCTTTGGCACCATTAGAAGCAGAAGACGCAGAACAAGCTTGTAAATACAACAAATTGGCTGCAATGCATGATATTCGGTGGCAAAACGGAGCGGCTATAATACAGTGTTACCGTAATGCTTACGGTCGACGCCGTTGCTTCTGCGCGTAGACTGTGCCCGAGATAAATCTCAACATCGAGAACATTATCGTACACCTGAATATTTCATTTGAAAATCTGTCTAGACGGTTTCTCTTACACTTACGGTAGTTACAACAGACCTCAGCTACAAACAACTAGCACATCAATCTGCCATTTTTTTATTACCGGTGGATGCAAGTTTGACGACCAAGCAGGGATATTTTCACAGTTTACACCCCTAACACCCCGCCAACACCTCCCCCCAATCTGAGACTGACAGCCCCTCAACTCCCCGCCCCCTTATCCGAGGGCCGGGATGACCTTTTTTGCTTTTCAGACTTTTTGATGAGACCCCAGAATATATCAACACCCCCCCCCCAAATTGACAATCCTAGAAATAACCCTGCGACCAAGACTCGATATATTCTAGAAAATTCTCTATTTTGAGCGATTAGACGAATATGAATAAAGCATCAAAACGACTATTCGACAACATTGTATCTGGCAAATGTTCAACTTTAAGAGGGAGAGTTTAGGCACAACGACCAACCGATTTCTCTCTCTCGTTGTATTAACAACATCCCCTTTCCATCCTCACTCGCAGAAAGCCGACGAAGCAATAATATAATCCGGTTCTGTGCTATGTCGTCAGTTTGACAACGACATCGACAAAACAATGCAGAGGTCAACGGAGCAAATTCGATCCATAGGCTCCCGGTCAGTGTCCAGTAGGATAACTGAAGGGATAGCGCCTTCAGTATTTCACGGCATCGGCTGGACGACGGCGGTTGCAGGCATTGGCGTAATTTTTTCAAGTATTCCCACCCGTAGATATATAAAAATCTAGTGATGATCGTTTTTTGCTTGCCAGACTTTTTAAGACTTTTAGGATGTTAAAGAAGAACAAAAACTAGTGATGACCTTTTCTCCCTTAAAATAGCAAAGAAGCACAAAACATGGGGGTAAATGATACTTTATCCCCTTCACTAATTATTTGGGGGACCGTCCCCCCCCTCCCCGTGGTTTACGCCCCTGGTTGCCAGCCTTTTCCTCGCTGCCTTGCCTTCCACCGATTAAGCACCAATTTACACAGTAGCACCTGAGACAACTGGGTGAGCCATGGTCAGAAACAGCTAAAGGTTTACCATTGGACATAAGTCGGCGAAAACCTTCAAATTTATAATAATTGCAACGCTCAAAATACTATAGAATGTCTGGCTTATAAATTATTTATACTTTAAATTTATAATTTATAATATAATTTATGATTTAGTTTGTAATTCATGATTCATTCATCACATTTCTATTCATGTATGCAAGTATGAAAATGAATTTGAATTTGAATAATCCATACCACATCATATGTCGCTAACGGCTTTTAGATTACGCTTGTGTTATGCGTGCTGCGGTCTCAAAACACTGGTCGATATATTTTCTTGGCTAATCGGAAAAGTCCAATGAATCTTTAACTCACTCCTTCCCGCAAATGTTCGAATCGCAGTGGCATAGCCGAGGGGATTTGGGCGTTAAACACCCCTTGGTTGCCCGACCAAATTTTTTTTATTGCGTATTATTATTCTGTAGATGGAGGGACGCAAAAATCGTGTTCAAAGTATCAGTATAGTTGTATAGACGCTGTCTGCGCGCTCAATAGAACTATAAAGATATACTTAAGCAAATTAATAGGTGACGACCTTTATATTTGCTTGTCAGGATTGTTCGAAGCTGCGAATGGTCGTAAAATCCTGGCTACGCCACTGCCGAATCGTATGGCACAATCTCTAGTTAGTGCGATGATTACTGGTTTGTGTTAAGCACTAAGCAGTGCCCTCCGTCTTAACGACTCCCAGTTTACTATAAAGCCATTGCTGGCGAAAAGGCTGCAGCCATCTGCCGTTGTCTCATAATTATAAGCGTGTTCATTCTGTTGTTTGTCAAATTGAAAATTGATCAAAATTTTCAGAAACAGAACAACAAGTCTACAGGTAATAAATATAGGTTGGCTATGGGGGCATTTTTATCTCAGCGATCTTGTGTCTAAGAGAATGTAAACAAGCCTATTTTGCTTGCATCTTAGCCGGGACTAAATACTCTCTGCTGTAGATTTCAGAAACCCACATTTCGTGATTTGGGGCTGTCCATTAATTATGTCAACAATTTTGGGGCAATTTTTGACCACCTCCCCTTGTCAACAACTGTCAACTTTCAGTGACCCCCTATAATTATGGCAAAAACTTTTGACACCCCCCAACTAAGATCAGTGACGGGTCCCCTAAAAGTTTAGAAGGTTATTATTTTTGCAGCAATGAGACCTTTTTCCCTTTCTTTTGTTCATCAAGTGTCATAATGTGGTGATGATGACCTTGTTTTTTGCTTGTCAGGCTTTTTCCATTATAATAAATAGTATTCCATGAAATTTCATATTTTTTAATCATTTGTAAGAAAAATAAATTGTTGACGCCAACTTCTCTTGACCCCCTCCCTCTGTCAACAACTGTCAAACTTTTTCAGCCCCTTCTCTATTTTCTTGACGTAATTAATGGACAGCCTTTTACAGACATACGTCTCTGTTTCTATGGGTATAAATGCACACGCGCAGACTTATATTCGGTCTCTGGGTTCGAGCCCCTTCCCACTTTTTAAGGAACTACCATATGAAAGGTGGAAGGTATGTGGTTGGGCCCGTGGCGTAGGCAAGGTGGGGAGGGGTAACTCCTCTGGTTACCCGAAAATTTCTTTTATTGTCTATTACGTATAATGATTGTGGGATGTGCTGATAGAGTTATACAGTGAAGGGAAATAACAAGTAACGACTTTTTGCTTGTCATGAGAGCAGCCACTTTTTCATAAAAGTCTACGCCACTGTCTACAGTACATGTAGCTGTGCTTCCATTTGATAATCTTCATAATATGTAGAGTTGTCTTATAGTGTATTTTTCTCTTTCCTCTTCAGTTTTGACGTCCAGCGCAGATGACGTCGAGTACCGACTGATTCGCCACCTGACTCGTCACTACGACCCGCGGATTCGACCGTCCCTGAACGCCTCAGAACCGCTAAACGTCACTTTCGGTCTGGCCCTGGCACAGATCATCGACGTCGTAAGTACCTGCGATACTCTCTCTCTCTCTCTCTCTCTCTCTCTCTCTCTCTCTCTCTCTCTCTCTCTCTCTCTCTCACACACACACACACGCATTTCTTCAACACAATCTGTCTGGCAGCTCTGGCGTAACGATGGTTTTCCTTTTAAGAAACATCCTCCGCCAAAACAGTGAGCATTTGACAGTCAGCGCCAGATGAATTTAAATGTGCAATTTGGATTTCCAATACAGAACGGACGTAGACCTATAGGTCTAGTATTTTTCTCTCCGCACCGTAACCTTATTCATAATTTGTGTCCGCAGAACGAAAACAATTGGACAAATCTTATTTTTATAATCTATTTTCTTGGCATAATAAAATCTAGCCGTCTTGAAATATTTGTGTTTAACTATTTGACATTAGAACAGTGTTAGTTAGGTAGCCTCTGAGGCGACGTGATTAGAATGTTCTGTAAAAGAGGTCTGGTCCCAAATAAGCAATGGATTGCTTTATCAGTATTTCATAAAGGTTTTAATTCGGCACAAATAGCTTAAGCCCTAGGCTAAGTGTTTCTCATTTAAACTCAAAGTCAGGAACACGCAACACCTTTTTATTTTCCTATGAAGGCAATCTGCCGACTTGAGTTAACTGCCCTTCTTATCCATTTGATTTCGTCCGATTCGCCTGAATTTAGATTTAACTGGAACAATGAACACCGACTAAACTCGGATTCGGTTAAAACTGCGTCTGGTCTGAACACGACCTGCGAGCGTGCCACAAAACAGGTCATATATTTTGATGGCTCATTTCAGAGGATTTCTCAACCTTCTTAGAACTGTCTGTCGAAAAGAAGCTACGGGAGAGAGAGAGACAGACAGACAGACAGAGATAGAGATAGACACAAAGAGACAGAGAGAGACATATAGAGAGAGACAGAAAGAAGAGAGAAGAGAGAAACATAGAGACAGAAACAGAAACAGAGAGAGACACAGCGAGACAGAGAAGAGAGACAGAGAAGAGAGAAACAGAGAGACAGAGAGACAAACGGAGAGACATAAACAGAGAAAGAGAGTCAAAGAGAGACAAAGAAACAGACAGGAAGAGAGAGACAGACAGAGAAAGACAGAGAGAGACACAGAGAGAGAGAGACTCTTAATGACCGAATCACTGTTTCATGAACTTTTTTATCGAACCATGCCAACACTCTTTTTCATGGCTATTTCACGACGCATCACATCGACATCTAATTCGCTTCACATTTCTCTGCAAGTGCTTTCAAGGCGCGCGAATCTCTAAAAGTGGGTGCCTCCGACCGAACCAAGGCTGGAAACAGCACCTTCCTACCGGTGAAGGCTTTTCACAAACAGAGCCGATATCTTTGTCCGTCGGATTGAAAACGCGGATTCAATTTAATCCGAGAGGAGAGAAACACTTCTAGCTGAAAAGATCACTTTGTCGGAAAAATAAATTTCAGTTGTAAATTAATTCAAATGTCTTACGCTTTGTCTTTTCCCCGATTCATTTCAACGCTTTCTATTAAGTGTGCAATATCGCGTTATTTCCGGGTGAAAATAAACCTGAACGGTAGATCGGATATGGATGGGCGTCAGCAGAATTTTTTCTCGAAGGGCGCAACATTTTATTTACCTGAAAGCGAAGCCAATTTGCTTTTAATTTAAATTGTAAGAAAGACACACTATAAATGAGATGCTTCTATTGAGAGAAAGAGAGAAAGAGATAGAGATAGAGAGAGAGAGAGAGAGAGAGAGAGATAGTTAGAGAGAGAGAGATAGTTAAAGAGAGAGAGAGAGAGAGAGAGAGAGAGAGAGAGAGAGACAGAGAGACAGAGAGACAGAAAGAGAGAGAGAGATAGACAGGCAGATAGACAGGCAGACAGAGTTAGAGACAGAGGCAGAGCCCAAGCCAGAGACAGAGAGAGGGTGAGAGAGACAGAGAGACAGAGACAGAGAAAAGATGGAGGGAGTTCAACATCCATATTCTTCTCAGCGAAAGGTCTAAATATTTAAATTATAAGAAAGACAGAAACTAAATGTGTTGTTTTTATCGAGTCAAGAGAACTTCTTAATCATGTTGAACTTGTTCACAAAATGAAAACGATAATCTGCGAGGTTCGTTTTTATATTGTTAGTAAGATTAAATAGTAATTTCATCCCCTTCTGACACCCATGCAAATATGGCACCCACTCTCTTTGTATTAATCGGGTACGTGACAATTATGACGTGTAGGTCACGTGACATTTAGGTCAAGTCACGTTTCTTCTCAATGAAATATCTATGTATGGGTTGAATTAATTTTTAGTTAAAATAATAATTAATAAATAACGAATAAATGACATATCTGAGTACAGCTCACTCCTCCCAACCAGCAGCACTTTAAACACCGTAAGTAAGTAAATAAAATCCCGTAAATTTATATAGCGCTTTCGGAGGAGTAGTTCCGAAGTGGCTGCTTATTCGTGTGCGCTTTGAATTGAAACAATCTATGTTCTAATGTCTACGCCTTAAACCCATCCATTCGGGAATCACTTCTTACTCCCTCGCTCTGCTCAATGCGAAAGCTAAAGTCTCATTACTTTACCCTGCGACTCCAATGCTAGGAGCGCCTCTGAGTAGAAACAAAAGAGGCGCTATACAAATGTCACATTACATTACATTACATTACATTACATTACGCTATCCAGAGCGATTAGTCTAACGATAAACACAGGACGTGCAGTGTTTATTCTAGCCCCTTGACATTGGGGGGATTTTGAAATGTTTGGGGGGACAAGGTTTGAGTTTCCACACGTTTGGGGGGAAATTTCCATTCCCCCAGCCAACATCTAAAAAAATTGGGGGGAATTCCCCCCTAAAAAGACCTAGAATAAACACTGCAGGACGTGAATCGTGAATGCACGTAGATAGGCCCCTAATTAATAATTATTGAAATTAATACAAGAATTTCACTGGATGCGAGAGAAAACAGGATTTTAGGCTCCCGAAATGACGGGTTATTGGCTTATTGCTGGAATGATTGACAGACCGTAGACTTAACTGCGTCTGCGTAGGCATATATCGTTTGATTACATCTTCGCAAATGTCTCTGGCGGAAATGACTCCTGCGTCTGTGCAGAGGACATCGAAAACACGCAGAAACTGGTAGTGAGATTCGCGCAAAACCGGCGAATAGTTTGAGAGTACGGTAGCGGGGGGCGGTTAGTATCAGACGGAGAACGCAAGAAGCCTCAAAGTAAAGTGACTGAAACGACAACTCTTTTGCTTGTCGAGACTTTTGCCCCGAAGATGTCGACGACTCGACGTGCCCCTATTCTGGTTCATATGGTTCGAATTTTACAATACGCGTCCATAAAACCTCTGACAATGCAAAATCACGCGAAGCTCTATTGAGATTTCACAATCCATCGTCCTGAGTGGAGATATCGTCACGAAGACGCGCCTACTCAAACTCCAGAATGCGAATACTGAATTGATGTGCGCCATAATATTTGAAACGACGCAGTGACAACGCAAATGGTCTAAAAGACATCTTCAATCAATCAACCAATCCACTCCAGAGTGGGTTCAGATTGATTGAGGCAATCACGTAAAAGCTTCTTTGAAGTATATTCGAATGCGAAGCCAAAACTTCGAATCGATTTGAGTTTTTTCTCTCGAATTGACGTGAAACATTTAATCAGTAGGGTCTATCCAACGAATTGCAATCCAAAGTAACTCTAGCAACCGAAAGGTGATATCTTTGAGTACTGGTTTAAAAGATGTTCTATATAAATGACTTTTTTACTACATTGAATAAAGCATTTTCTCGCACTTCGCTATACAGATTAGTTAATCCGCATAAGAAAAAATCTGACGTACAAGGAAAAACAACTACAGTTTTTAGAAGCAACACGCTCGAATGGTAGGCTACACGAAATATACCATGAAACAGCCACATGGTTTCTTTGGTGTTGAATTTTAAATTTACATTTTCAACTTTTTATTTATTTGTCTTAAATTGAAAGATTCTTTAAGTTCTCAAAATAGTACTACAAAATAAAATATTCAACGTTAATGTTTTCTTATTTGACCTATACTCAAATCAGTTTTGTGCTCTTTGTCCAGGTTTAAAAGTCCAATAGCAATAGCGCGGATTCTAAAATTGTTGTAGCAGCTAATAAAAACTCACAGACGACATAACACCAATCATCTGAATCGGCAATAATTTCAACAAAATCATAGGCGGGATGGTTTAAAGTTGCCACCTTTGAATCTACATGTCAGTGCCTGTTTTTACGTGCAGTGACACACACACATAATGTGCAGTGATAAAATGAAAATGTGCAGTGGTAAAATGCAATTTTCTGTACTTTGTGCAGTGATAAATTTTCCGGACGACCTTTTTTGCTTGTTTTTGCGCGGATGTCCACAAAATTTCTGAATTTAGCGCAGTGATAAGTTTTTCCTAAAACAGTCCCTGCTGCATGTATGTATGCCGCAAAATCGGGCTAATGGCAAAATTGCACCTGAAAAATGACACCGAGTTTAAGAGACACAAAGAATAAAATCAGGAGATCGTTCATACAATTACGTTGCCAACAGACAGATACTGGCTTTTCTGCGGCTGGATCTCCTTGCGTCCAGTGGCGGCTCCACAGGGGACCCGGGGGGGGGGGCCGCGCCCTCTCTATTGAGTGCCTGCCTCCCAGTACCCCCTGTTGGGACCCTATACTTAATACTACATCACCTAACAACAAATGGTTGGCCCCATGATTAGAAGTTGCCACACCAACAGCCCCCTCCCACTTGCCAAATCCTGGAGCCGCCACTGCTTGCGTCAGGTCCTTCTTACCACACGTTATAGTTAATCGGAATGCTACGAAGTCAGACTGAGGCGTTGAGGAGATGAAGACGACGGTTGTTGGTATGGAAGCCATCTTGGTTTCTTTACTAATTAAGTGTCTATTTGATGTGAGCCTACTCTATTCGCTTTGGCTGTAGTCTGACGGCATCAAATAGAGAAGAGAGAGAGAGAGAGAGAGAGAACATTTTCAAAGCTCTCTTTCTACGACGGCTTTTATCTGATCATGCCTTCTCTTGGCAGATGTCGGGTTGCTTTTTTAAAAAGCGTATTTTGCGTTCTTCTTCTTTCTTCTTATTCCTCTTCTTCTTTCTGCCGTGAATGTCAATCAGTGAGCGAAGTTTTTGGCAGATGTAGATACTTGTCTTTTTCTAATCTTTGATGACAATATTTTGATCTATTGGTCTCAGTGACCGATCAAACATATCTAAATTGAACGAACAAACTTGGCTTTAGACCAAGAGTAAGTGCTTTCAAACAGGGGCGTAGCGACGGGGGTATATCGGTATATACACCCCAAAAATCAGACTCCTTTAAAAAAATTTAATGTGATTTTTAAAGATTTTTGAAGTCTTTAAAGATTTACACCCTCCCCAATCACATTATATCTCCAAATCAAGTTCCTGACTACGTCCATGCTTTCAAATGGTGCGTCTAATATTGGCGTAGCCAGGGTTCTAGACCAGGACGGAACCGCAAAGGCAGACACACACGCGCGCCCGCGCATCCTATTTAGTGGGGGGAGTTTGGAGAAGCGCCGCGAGGTCCCCCGGGGAACTTGTCGCCCCAGGCCCAGAAGTTTTTGAGCACTATTGGAGTTCAACCGTGAGCTCTGATGCATGCATAGTATAATAATGTTATGTTGGCATAGCTACAGTAAACGCTGCACACACTGCAGGTGTAAGATGCATTGATAATGCATAGCCTTAAGACATTAACATGAAGTTCAATTATTAACCAAAAACCCAGCTTGGAACATTCAAACACATGCATTAAAAAGGCCTATTGTTCTCGTAAATTCCAAAAATGAAATTGAAGCAGGTAAATCAGACTTAAAACAGAAACTGCGTCTATATTCAGACTGCTCACATCGAAATATACCAATTTATAACAAGTTGTTGTTTTTAAAATATTAGCCTCTCCAAAATTGACACACCTAATGCATACTCAAATTAGTTTTGTGCTCTTCGCCCAGGCTTAAGACTCCAATAGTAAAAGCGCGTTTTCAAAAATCGCAGCAATTCTAGGCCTACGTCTAGTAAATTTGTCGTCTTTGCATGGTTGCAGCGGCAAACACTAATAATTAATTACAGAAATGTTTTATTTCGCTTGCGTTAAAATAATAACAAATCGCGTCAACTCTTGCACGCTTTATATAGCGCCCAATGAGAGAAAATCGTTGCAAAGGAGAGCTTTTTTATTCAAGCAAGCTCTCATTTTTCATGACAGCGGCTGATTAGATGGGGTGGGGGTTGCCAGCCTGTCCCTCACCGCCTTTCCCTCCGCCGCCGGGTAAAAGTACTTGATGTACTCATTGATAGATGACAGGCGAGATAAATTCCTGCTTCAATTAAAGAATACTTTTCGAGTACTGCAGTATAGCCGAATACGGCGATAAGCAATGGCGTTCAGGAATTTGAGTAGATTTCCAAAGACTTCTACTGAGGAGTTCATATTTCTTCCTGAATGCACTTTTTCTCCTATGCACGTGAACCACTGTCGTGTGCCTCTGCAGATAGGCCTAAGCATAGAAATTAATTAATTTTCACAAAAATATAATAGGGCCCCTTATCATGTCGACATCATATTACCAGTGTCGGCTTCACATGGAGGCCCGAGGGAGGGGTCCGTGCCCCTTATTGAATACCTCGTCGCCTGAAAATCAAATTGTACTGCTGCTGCTGCTGCTGCTGCTGCTAAACAGCGTTACGTAGCCATTGCTAGTCGGGTGTAGCGCGCGCTTATCCAGGGTGTAACTATTCTTCGTATCAAATTAGATTTTTACAGTTATTACAAAGGTTTGTATAATATATATATATCTAATTAAATGTAATCAGACTTATAGTAAGTACTGAATACGATTGTAACTTAAACACCTTTGAGCTGAAATAAGCCGGATTTTACTGTAGTAGGCCCTATAGGGAGAGCGATACAGACTTTAGAATCAATGCTCAATTCTGTCAGCGATTAATGTTGGCTTGTCAATGTACTGTGACTGCCGCTGAAGCTTTAGGCTGATTTGTTGGTTCATCCCATAATACAGAATTACACCAAAAAAAGATAAAATGATTGGGCGAGAGATATATTATAGTGGAAAACTCTGTCACTTCAATCGATTGTATTCCGAATAGAACGAAGCAATAATTCGGATCCGAATCATCCAAAATTGCGTCATTTAGAACTCGGCACTTTCATTCCGTTTTCTAGTGACATGGGACAAACTGTCTCATCGGTATAATCAAAACCCACGAGTGACAATTGCTTGAGGCTAGCGCTCGAATCAATCGTCATTTCTCCCATCATGCAATTTATCAAAATATGCAGTAATCACTCGTTGCTCAATTTCTCGAGGGATTAAGGAGGGTTTAGCTCCTCACCGCCACCACTGGTCGATGCCGAACCCCGGTAGAATGTTGAGGCGTATTGTTTTAGCCTTGCGACCCGACTTGGATCAATAATTTTGGGTCTGAAGGAGTGACTCGACGACGACGACGATGATGATGATACTACTACTACTACTACTACTACTACTACTACTACTACTACTACTACTACTACTACTACTACTACTAATAATAATAATAATAATAATAATAATAATAATAATAATAATAATAATAATAATAATAATAACTGGATTTTAGTTGGTTCAGTAGGATTTCTTCTGTGTTTGAAGCCACTATCACTCTGCATACAACTCTCTAATCCAGCTTCCGTTTGTCCGCTACAGATGTGATTTATAATAATAATAATAATATTATTATTATTATTAAGTAAAAAAGTTTAATAATAATAATAATAATAAATCTCTAGTAGCACGCTATGTACTGTAGACTCTTGTTTCTGCCTTCAAGCAGAATTTGAAATCCGCTTTGAAATTATTTGTTAACAGGACGAAAAGAATCAGATCATCACGACGAATTGTTGGCTTAATCAGGTAATCCCCCTTTTGGCGTTGCTTTCATCTCACCCGAAGAACGCATACATGGACACGGGTCCATTTTTAAAACCCAATCCAGCTCAACCCATCACGACTCACACCCAACCCAACAGAAGCGTGCAGAAGGGAGGGGTCGGCGGGGCTTTGTCCTCGGGTGTCCACCAGAAAGGGGCATCCAAATTGTCTCGGCGACCTTTTTTCATTAACACCTAACACCAAAGTGGCGGGGCATCCAAATTAAACTTGACCCCGGACGTCCACCACTCTTGGCACGCCGCTGCAACCCAACCCACGAAAGCAATACGATTACTTGACCCAACCCACCCCACCGTAAGCCATTTACAATTTCTTAAACCATATGGGTTATTTTCTGACACAGTCCACCATGAACCCAACCCAACCCATGGGTGTACCCAACCCACGTGCATGATGTGCATGTCTGGAAGAACCTATACATGGTAATCGACGAATAATATTAATAAATAATCTGTCCAAAGAGGAATTATTTAACGTTTTATACAGAAAAGTCGTTTCCCATTCCATCACGTTTCAATCGTCACTATCCGATTAGAGAATCTTGAAAGTAAATAAGGAAGTAAACAAGTGGCCGGAATAGTGAGGACGATTGTAAGTTAACGATAAAAGCAAATCAATGTTGTTCTACAATGAGTAGACAACGAAGTGAATGGCTTTAATGGGGACGCTTGATATTTCTAGTTTTTAAAAAATTAATTTTAAATGTTTTCGAAATGTAATTTTGACGGTCTTCGCTATCTCCTTACTCCATTCAGTGGCGGCTCCAGGATGTGGCAAGTGGGGATCGTTGGGGTGGCAACTTCTAAATATGAGGGACCAACCATTTGTCGATAGGTATGTAGTAGTAAGTATAGGGTCCCAACAGGGGGGCCACTGGGGGCAGGCATTCAATAGGGGGAACGCTCATGTGGAGCCGCCACTGACTCCATTAATGTATCTATCATATTAAGATCGTTACCTGTATGTCTCTCTGTTACCTTCAAGCGCTCTGATTGGTTGACTATTGGTAGACGGTTTAGACCGTTTAGTCCTTACGTCGCGATGCGTTGGTGGACGATGTTCGAAGACGACGTTGCTATTGGTAACAATTGTTCGTAGAACCGGTTTAGTCGAGTCATTGCAGCGTCAGAGGGGTGGGCGTGCGACGACGTTGCTATTGGTAACAATTGTTCGCAGCCTGAGGTAGTTGCAACGTACATTTTAACGTACACAAAAAATACGTGTACAGCGTCACAGTTGCGTGATTTTAACGTACATAGGCCTAATTATTACGTGGCGCAGAGCTTGGATAGGTGGCGATCATTGAAATGTTGTTCAGCATGAATTCAATGATTGGGTATTAGGTATAGGTATTGGATTAGTATTATCCTGCACTGCGAGCGAAGCGAGCGCGAGCGAAGCGAGCATCTTTCTAGTAAATTTATGAAAATACCTCAAATATGTAATATTTAGGTCCCCTTCAATAAGAAAAGTAACACCGTTTGTCAGAAAATAGTTACAACAATCTCAGGGATTCAGGAGGTTATGCATATCTCTCTTTCTCTCTTTCTCTCTATCTCTCTCCCTCTCATGTTTCCATCGTTCTACTATACAAAAGCTCCAAAGTTCTGCATTGTTAATTAGCTAAATGTTGGGACGCTTTGCATTTTCATGAGCGTCTTCATCATAGTTTGCAACGCGCCAGGGACTTAGTAATTGGGGAAATAAAGCGTCTACTTGAGAAAGACTTATGTCTAGGCGAATGTCATTCTCAGCTATTTTAGACTATAGGTCTTTTGCTTCAATCGAAAAGCTTCAGCTACTTATGTGCGAAGAACAATGCCGTCAAAATTCAATTGTATCTATCCCTTCGCGAGTGTCAAAGATACTTGCTAAATGGGGAGGTTGACATAGACAACCCCTCTTCCCTCAATAACGGCGTCTGGGGTTTGGGTGTCTTTTATTACTGGTTGAAATGATTGGTTAGATCTCGGCTTAAGTGTCTCTCCTCTGTTTAGGTTTGGATCGACTTTAAGCTTCGATGGGATCCAAGCAAATACGGAAACATCAAAGTGGTTCGCTTACCTTACGAATCGATTTGGAAGCCGGACATTCTGCTCTATAACAAGTAACGCTTTCGCCAAAATACGAAGCTTTCGGTTGGTGTATCGGCCCATTTGAATTAATTAATTAAGAGTATATGCAACCAAGGCTTTAATTAATTGCCTATGAAATGCATCTTGGCGAGGTAGCAACTCGTTTCATTTAGGTACACTGTACTTACGGTGCCATAAATTATATTTAAAAGTAAATTTAGTTCTTGAGCTATTTGCGAAGTTCGATCTACCTGTATCTTTCGTGGCAATATAATCGATAACCGTCAGGTTTTTTCTCTTTTGCAAGTGTAATGATTATTAAACATAATGTGACACTATTGATGTCATGATCTGTACGGCTGTGACGCCATGGAAGTTGATTAATTGTTCCAAAGTCGAAGAGTGCCGCCAATTGAAAGTCAATTAAAATTTCATCCATACTGTAATAGGACAATTACAAAGTTAACGCTTGTAATGTACTGTAGTAAGGGACTTATAAAGCGCCGATTTTATGGGAGAAGACCATCAAAGTCAAGAGCGCTTTACGCTTTGCAGTATACGAGATCTCATAAAAGTGCGTTTTAAGGTTCTTTGCGGACAAGATTAGCTAGGATTCGACTCTCTTGTAACGCAACAGTGGCCATTTCTAAATCTTGGGCTCGATTTGGAATCTTCTGCCGGAAATATGATTATTTCAGCGCCGACGTGTCGTCGTACAGATCGTCGATCAGCACCAACGTCATCGTGACGTCGGACGGTAACGTCACGTGGCTGTCGATGGTCATCTTCCGCAGCTCGTGCGCCGTCGACGTCAAGTACTTTCCGTTCGACGAACAGAACTGCACGATGCAGTTCGCGTCGTGGACGTACGACGGGTTCCAACTGAACCTCGTCAAGGTCGGCGAAGACGGCGACACGTCGAACTACATCCCGAACAGCGAGTGGACGCTGGTGAAACTGCACGCCGTCCGGAACGTTGTCTACTACTCGTGCTGCGCCGAACCCTATCCGGACGTCACCTACACGATCCAGATGAAGCGGAAGCCGCTCTTCTACGTCTTCAACATGATCATGCCCTGCCTCCTGATAACCCTCGTCGCCCTGCTTGGGTTCTACATCCCGAGCGACTCCGGGGAGAAGGTGACGATGGGCATCACCACTCTCCTGTCCATGACCGTCTTTCTCATGCTCGTGGCCGAGAACATGCCGCCCACTTCGGACGTCCTGCCACTGGTCGGTAGGTTTAGACCAGTGTTATTTCGAGGATTAACAATCTTGGGGGTGTTGATATATTCTGGGCAGTGTTTATTCTAGGCCTTCTCTGGGGAGAATTCCCCACCCCAAGTTAGAATGTTTCCCCAATTTTTTGACATTTTGGCAAGTAGTATGGCCTCCCCGATGTCTGTTCCCTCCAAAATTTTTAACTCCCCCCCCAATGTCTATGTGGCTAGAATAGCCACTGATTCTGGGAGTCCCATTCCTCCCCTCATGGCGTGCGAGCGATAGCATCTTAGCTGCATCATAATTAGGGGGTGTCGCTCTCAGATTGAGGTGGGTGTTGGAGGGGGTGGTGTTAGAGGGTGTAAAATATCTCTAGTGTAGACAGGGCCGGATTAAGGTTCGAGTGAGCCTGGGGCTGCATATTTTAAGGGGGCCTATTTTGGCATTTTAAGAGGGCCTATTTTTAAAGGGCCCTTTTTTATCTTAAGGGGCCTATTTGAGCAATTTTAGCAAGTTTTAGAGGCATATTTTTACTTTTTTTTAATTTCAAAACTTTTATCAATTTTATTTTAGAAATTTAGTTTGAATTTAAAATTGCATTCTATAATTGTAAAATTTTTATTGAAATTTAAAAATTAAAAGCTTATTTTGACATTTTGACAATTTTAGCTAATTTTGCCCGGGAATTTAGAAACGGAGGTCAACTTTTATATCGGCTTTTGTTGTTATTTACCTGTAACTTGTTTTCTAAGTGTTACATACAGTATAGCTCTATATATATGCCGTATTTATTTACATAATTATAATCGGTTTATATATAACATTATTGCCACGCATAGAAATATAAAAATCGTAGTTGGGTTCGAAATAAATTTATGTTTCGAATAAATTTTAATAATTACATGATAAATCACACAATGTTTTCTTCTCGGCTATTAAATAACTCACTCGCCTTGTGATAAAAGTGAAAATCTTTTAAAAATAATTGTTCGCATAAATAAAAGGTTCACATATCTTCACACACACACACACACACACACACACACACACACACACACACACACACACACACACACACACACAAACACACACACACCGTTGGTCCACTGTGACTGCTGTCTAATCAGTGGTCTGGTTATCGACATAGATCTGGTGGTGGTCTGGTGTTCGACAGAGAATATTCTAGAATTTCAGCCGTTTAAAATGGTGGGCCTATTTTTCATGGTGGACCTGGGGCTTCAGCCCCCGCCTTAATTAATATGGCCCTGAGTGTAGACAGATCGATTTCGACAGATCGTTAGAAACCTACCGTCTAACCAGTGTCAGGCGCCGTCAAACAGATTCGATTTAATTGACAATTAGACGAACCAAAAGGACGCTCTCGACCTGTTTGACGCCACAAGCGGAGTCGATAAAGTAACTATACTGTCTGAATTTTTATGAACAAAAAAACAACTCCATCAAGTGAACGAAATTATTTCGCAATTCTATCGCGCTTTTATCGAACGAAATAGCAATTTCCCCATTTCTTTTCCTACTGGAATTTTTCAAAGCCCGCGTTTGTTATGAATAGGAAAAGAAATCGATCAACATTTCGAGAGTGTATCAGTTTAACTCAAATTCGCAAAATGAATAAATACGTTGGTTTTAAAGTGACTTAGGAAGCATTAACCTGTGCGAAAACCACAGTGTAAATAACGCTTAGCAGTTGACAACCCAGTTTTCATAGACAACTTTTGAATCCACGCAATGCTTTAACTGTTACTGCTTTTTCGTCCAAACTGTTTCATGATTCCACTAACTCTGGCACTAGATTAGAACATTATTCTGTCTTATCTCCACCCTCCCCTTATGAATGCGTATTTGTTGCGTCTTCTGCTGCTGTAGTGTTCCAATATAAATAATAGCTAGTATCAGTGTTTAATCTAGACTCCTGGACTCCGGGGAAAACTGAAAAAGCCGGGGGAACTGACAAAGCCGGGGAATTCTGCCAGGGGCCGCTGTTAGTCCATGTAGTATTCCAAAATTTCCGCGGGGGGAATTTGAAATTTCCGGGGGAAAGGGCAATTTCCCCGGAAACGGCCTAGATTAAACACTGGCTAGTATGGCATTCCATCCACCATCCTCCCCCCTGTCAGGTTTCTGTCTGTGGTTTTCGTCACGTGACTCAACTTCTCTGATATCTCACCCGCTGTAGACTGTTCTACAACGTCGTTAATTTTCAAGCAGACGACTGCTTCCGGTATCGAGCCGGTGACGCGCATGCGCGGCAGGTGGTTGCTTCGCGCCGATGTGTGTATGTTGTCAGCATCGATAGAACGATTGAAAACTAAATACGCGCTGCGTACGTCACTCTATATTTTAAAAAAACAAATTTTGACTTTGCGCTTCTGACTTTCCACAACATGTATGGTTGTGCGCTTGTGTATAGGCCAACATCCGATGACTCCGATTTTGTGAAGCGCTTGTCCTATTGGAAATTGTTCACCTCTTGAGGTGAAGACACTTTTACTCGAATGTCAAATTAACGCCTGTTGTCACGATAAATGTCATCAGTCTAAGTGTCTTACAATGAAAGATCCCAATAGCGTACGCGCGTCGAATGCTAAACAGAATTTGTCGTTTGGACGACTAAAACTAAAACTAAAACTAATAATAATAATAATTTAATATTCATGCACTTCTATAGCACCAGTTCTAATACCCAAGGGTATCAATCGATGGTACTTCAAAATCCACCCGCAGAAGACCAGGTCTTTCCAGAGATCGGTCAGGAGAGAGAGCAAGACCGACTATGGAGGAAAAGCTAATTGAAAGAGATGTGTTTTAAGCCCAGATCTGAACAGACCCAATGAATTGGAAGATCTGACATCCAGAGGGAGATACAGTACATATTCCTCCAACGATCTGCATCGAGTAACAATATAAACGAGAGAAGGTTTCAAGTAAAACAATACATTTCAACCTTCCATGCAGAACAGCTTTTGATGGCAGAGAAGTGATGCGTCTATGCACAGGACCGGATTATGGCAGAGTGGGTTACGCGCTGGAGCGGCACGCTGACGGAACGGGTTCGACTCCCACAGGAGCCCTAAAATCTACTCAGCCTTCATTCGCTAGAGGGCGGTGGTAACTGAGTAGCAGCTTTGGCTGCGAAGGCAAAACGCGGGTCTGGAAAAAGCAACGGCAAACTGCGCTCTAGATTAATGACATTAACCACCTGCGTCGCTGCTTGCCTCATACCGGAGATCAGCGCCGAGCCCAACGCTCGAAGTTGGGTAGGCTATGGGCGAACCTTTACCTTTTAAAAAAGTTTCAAATCAAGTCAAATTGTTACACGGGGTCAAAATTCAAAGTCCTGATTAGAAATTCCAATTTATTTTGCACATGGACTCCCATTTGACGCCAAATATGACGCGCTTTGTAAGTAATTCGGCCCTGTACAATAAAGTTTCTGCAGCGCTGTTCTCCACACAATGCCGACGACCCTTTTCTATATTCCATCTGAATGTTCGGTCCCTATTATATTATCAGATTCGGTCTATATAATAGGAAGGCAGGTTCCAGTGTCCGGAGCCACATTAGTCAACGAATCGAACGCTCCGACGGGGGACAGACTGTCTGGATACAGGCGCCAAGTCAACAACGCAACTGTCACAACGATTTCCAATTTCATAAACTCCACGCAGATCGTGCGCCGTCGTCATAGCGGCGCAACAACATCGATGCCCGGATGTTGTATTAGAAGCACTTCCTCGCTCGCGATCCTTGTATTCATAAGCGCAATGAAGTTCGGACCATCACGTTTTGCTGTTTTCTGTATGAAGTGTATCTACCCAGATCATCATCATCATCATCATCATCATCATCATCATCATCATCATCATCATCATCATTATCTTCCTCCTCATCTTCTTCATCTTCCTCATCATTATCACCATCATCGTCGTTGTCGTCGTCGTCATCTTCATTGTCGTCATTACTGTTGTCGTCGTTGCCTCATCATCGTCGTCATCATCATCATAATCACAATCATCTTTTTCTTTTTCTTCGTCGTCTTCGTCGTCATCGTTGGTGTGTGATGTCATCTTTATAGTTTTTTTTTATTGCAACAAGATACAATGTTATGTAAATTGCCTTCAACGTTTTGACATTTTGGACTTTTTACTTTTACTTTTTTTCTCTCTCTCTCCTCCGCTCTTTTTGCTGCTTCTAATGCATTTAAAAGTTTCGCCTCTTCTGAACAGTTTTTTTCCTGTTTTTCTCTTTTCTTTGTCGTCAAACATAAAAGACTCGACTCGCGATTTGTACTTTCAAGCTTTCACTTTTTAATTAGAAAGTAGGCCTAAATGTCAGCTCTTCAAATACTTTTTCATTATTAAACTGCAACCGTCGTCTTCATCATCATCATCATCATCATCATCGTCTTTGTCGTCAGCAATCGGAAACCCGGTCTTTTAACTTGAAACGCAGAGCTAAAAAATAACTTTAATGGCAAAAGCAAATATTATTCTAGCGATTAGTATCTTTGGCATCCGAAAAGCAGTTTTTGAAGAAATGCGTGTTTACTTTCGATAGTAGGCCTATAGCAGTCGATCCCATATATGAGACAGCCTGTGGACGGAAGATGGCAGAGTGGGTTACGCGCTGGAGCGGCAGGCTGACGTAGCGGGTTCAAGCCCCGTTAGCGCCCCCTATAATGGCTTTCACACAGGCAGTAGCGCCTAAGAATAAGCAGCTACTGTTGTGCTGCTTTCCAAGGCGCTATAGAAATCCACGAGATTTTACTTTACTTTACTTTCACTTTACTTTTTGACAGTAATGCCTCCTAAGCCGCTTTAAACCATGCTAAGTAAGTGTGTATATGCAGGGTTCTTTTTTACAGTAATGCAATCAGTGGCGTAGCCAGGATTTCCGGAAGGGGGGTTTTGAAAAAAATTTCGTCAATAGCCGCCAAGGGAGAGTTTTCACCCCAAAAATTGCCAAAAATCGCCTGAAAAATAAAAACTGCATGGGAATACATTAAAAAAATTTTTCGCCGTCCAAGGGGGGTTTAACCCCCAACGCCACTGAATGCGATATCCTGTTTAGTAGCCTAATCTTCGAACTGTGTTTTCTTTTCTCTTCAGGTCTTTACTACGGAATTACAATAGCTATCGTATCGTTGGCTACGGCGATGACCGCCTTCACGCTCAACATACACCACAAGGGCTCCAGCGGTCGGTGCGTTCCGCGTCTTGTTCGCATCGTCTGCTTCAAGGTCCTCGCCAGAATCCTCTGTATTCGACTCAGCCCCCCGCCAGACGCCAAGTCAGCCGCTCATCTTCTGGTAAGAGCGCGTTTGCAGCAGTCTAATATTGCTCTAAACATTTGTAATGTTTTTTCTATACTACCTAGATCAATTTTATTTTCATATGCACTATAGATTTACTAGATTATTTGACTTTTATCAGTTATACAAATTTTATGTTTGAATTAATTATTCAACATGTAAGTCTGTCCAAGTATACGGTTGTTCATGGATTATGCTCTAGTTAAGCTTTTCCTGTCTATTCTTGAAATGTTGAATAAATAAATTTTATAGGATTTTGATTTTACTTGATCGTGACAGTTCCACTACATAGACTGTCTGACACCCGTTTGTCCGGCCG
>CM030844.1:12278082-12440582 GCA_018105865.1 Metaphire vulgaris
TTGACCCCCTTGTCAACAACTGTCAACTTTCAGTGACCCCCTATAATTACGTCAGAAACTTTTGACCCCTCCCCTCAAGATCAGTGACAGGTCCCAATAACAAGGTTTTTTCCGTTAGTGACCCTTTTCCACTTTTTTGCTCATAGAGTGTCAAAATGTGGTGGTGATGACCTTTTAAAAACCTCTTCTGACATATTTTTTCATTATAATAAGTAGTATTCCATGAAATTTCCTATTTTTTGATTGTTTGTAAAAAGTGAAATTGTTGACGTCAACTTCTCTTGCCCCCCCCCCCCTGTCAACAACTGTCAAACTTTTTCAACACCCCTAAATTGTTCACGTAATTAATGGACAGCCCCTTATTCGCCTCGCAGTGTTTGTTTCTGTTTATCCCGTTCCATATTTGTTAATGCGCTCTATGCTTGTTAGTGTCGACATCATATAGTGCCCTGTTTACGCTAACGATGCTTCGAATAGGCCTAATGCACTTCGTAAGCAGGCAGATAAACCATAGGAAAAGCGTGGGAGATTTCGAGTCTATCGACGGCTTACACTTTCACATCCTAGAACGTTTCTTTCGAGAAAAAGACAGACGACAAATAATATTCGTCTCGAAGACTTAGGCCTACATCTCTGAGCTCCACGAGACCAAATGACCATGCTGATGTTTATAAGTCGTTGTTTGCCAGACTCATCACAAACACGATGTGTCTATGTAATAATAAGTTGTTTTCCATTATGAAGTTTATCTGCAACATGCATCGTTTGCAAATGAATACTTCCAGTTCACCTGTATCTTGTTTGTACGGAGACAAATCCCAAAGGAGCACGGCCTAAGGCCCGAGACAGGGCATTAGTTGACCTACCTGGACAACAAAGATGGGCGCTTGTCAAGATTTCTGATTATTACGTTTGAGTTTTAACGATTTTCTGAAATAAATTTAATGTAAGGACGACGAACGGAATGTCTTTTAGTATTAAATTTTTGCGCAATCTTCTCGCGCGGCGTTTCCGACTACGATGACTTTGCATGCTGGTTTTTTTGGTTCTTCTTCAGAATAATTCGAGCGTGAAGAGAAACAGGTCGGCCTACGTGAAAATGAATCGAATGGTGAAACTTTCCAAGAGATTTCTGGCGAACACAAGCTCACCTGTTTCGGCTGTTGTAAGCGAGATTTTTAAAGGCGACAGGCCGCGGCATAATTAAGGTTTAGGATTCGGATCTAGACCACTACCCCACCCCAGTGATGGAACACAACCATCGAGTGAGGGTCGACAAGTTCAGTTTTTTCTATTTAATCGCCACTAGAGATTTTTAAAATCGGGAATAGTGTTTTGCTGTCTTGAAAGATCTTCTGATCTTCTGATCTTCAACGTCTTCTGACGTTGATAACTGTTTCATTGCTCAGATGACTCTATGATATTAATATTGCTCAGTTTTGAAGAAAAGCATTGAGGTGATATATCACAGCTCTAAAAAAATTTTAGTCTTTCAGTGGGGCCGACAGGCTAAAATACTGTATAGTTGGCTTCTACTCGGTTGTTCTTTATGGTCTCAAATCCACGGCAGATCGAAAATCGATTAATAAAATATAACACGTTAGGTTTGCCGTGTAAGCACTTCTAAGTTTAGCCCGCAATAGGCCTACAACAATGGCAAAAATATTGATCTTTCGTATGAAAAGGTTGCTACGAATCGATTGGTCCAAATTATACTTGATTCAAGAAATCGATGAATAAAATGGATTACTTTGGAGAACCTTTGAGACGTTCTTCATATTTATCGTTGCATCGTTTTAGAAAGACTACGCCTGAATATGTATGGACGTTTTCTAGCTTTGGGGCTGTCCATTAATTATGTCAACAATTTAGGGGGGAGGGGTCAAGAGAAGTTGACGTCGACAATTTCACTTTTTACAAATAATCAAAAACTAGGAAATTTCATAGAATACTACTTACTACAATGGAAAAAAGCATGGCAAAAAGGTCATAACCATCACATTTTGACACTCGACGAGCAAAAAAGGGAAAAATGGTCATAATCGCAAAAAATATTAACCTTGTTATTGGGACCTGTCATTGATCTGGGGGGGGGGTGTCAAAAGTTTTTGACGTAATTATGGGAGAGGTTAACTGAAAGTTGACAATTGTTGACAAGAGGAGGGGTAAAAAATTGCCCAAAAATTGTTGACATAATTAATGGACAGCCCCTTTTAACCAACAGCATTAGTCTTAGCTTGGGTGTACCGGAAATATATTTGGATGTGTGCTCTGCAGAGGCAGCTTAACACGGTACCGTGCCCCTATTGAATTCTCGCCCCCCCATCAATGACCCCCATTCTTTAGTGCATTCATTCTAAGCCACTATAGACTAGTCCAGGTTTATGAAAAATAGTTGGCCCGCCGTGCTTGGAAGCTGCCACCCCAAAGGCCCTCCCACTTGCCAAATCCCAGAGCCGCCACTGGTGCTGTGAGGATTTGTATTTGCCGTAGGAGTTCGCCACTCCGGTCCATGTGGACGGCGGTGATGTCAGTCTGAACGAGACGACGGAAAGGAGCACAACCGCCGAGAACGGTGCAAAACCTTCGCTGCGCCTCCTGCAGGAGGGGCGCGTCCAGGGCAGCCAGGCGCCCACGACGCCCCCGGTCCTCGGTTCCGTCTCTCCGCAGAACCCGTCCGGGTCGTCCTGCAGCGTCCAGGACTCCGTCGGTCCGGCGTCGGCGTTCGAGCGCCAGTTCCTTCGGACGCTCGACAAGGTCTACCAGACGATCGAAAAGAACGAGTTCCGTCTGGCGGAGCTCGACCGGCGCGAGGAGGCGAAGCACGACTGGCAACAGGTGGCCGTGGTCGTCGACAGGTTGCTGCTGCTGATCTTCATCGTCGCCACGCTCGGCATAACGGCGGCGATCCTGTTTCACGCGCCCCACTCGCGCGAGTTCCTGTTCGGGGGACTGTTTGCTGCGGCGGCGCACGGATCGCCCGGGGGCGGACCGGGCAACGCCAACTCCTCGTCGTCGTCGTCGGCGGCGGCCGCCGAGTCGACGGGCCTTCCGTCGATGGACGCGAGCGAATAACGCTCGTACAGTCATTATTATTATTACCCAGGCGACGTTTTTGCGTCGTTTTCCAAACATCGAGATCTTTTTAAAGTTTTTTTTCTAAATAAGTAGGTTCGAGATTGACGAAGAGAGACTTGAAAGTTTTTAAGAGAGAATTTCGGGAACTCTTGCAGTTAGGCTAGATAGCGCATACTTTCAATTCGAACTTCTAACCGATGAACTTAATGTTCAAAGTACCGCATTTGCTACATGTGATTAAATTCTTAAATAGACTTTGCGATTTATTTTTCAAATTCTCTTCTGTTTAATTTAAAATATACCTTTTTTTATTTTCTTTGACTATCTACTTTTCTCAAATATTCTATTTTTCTCATAATTTGCGATTTATTTGATACTGGTGCAGTGGTTCTGCAGAATTCGCGAACCACTTTAAACTTGTTATATTATATTATATATTATATTAATATATATCTTATATCTGTAAATATTTATATATCGTGGTTCAATAATTTTAACTAGACCTATCTGAAATTTCCACATTACTTTGTATTGTCAAAACCTTTAGGCTACTCAGAACAATGCAAAGCTGTACTGAACTAAAATTGATTTTTAACAAAAACAACAAATTTAATTACTCACATACTGGCGTGTTCGTAGCAAGATGAAGTTGATTGTCAATGTAAACGCAACAGAAATGTCGAGTAGAACTATTTCGCAACGCATAACTGCATAGGCTTTTATAGAGCAACAACTTGCACAGCTAACGACACATCAGTTACGGTCCCCGAAGTCTTCGATTATAACGCGTTCCAAAGTCCTTTAGAACGGAACCGAACTCAGATATACAGGGCCGCCGAGAGAATTTCCGGGCCCCGGTGCAGAAAATAGTCACGGACCCCTGACCTGACAAGTATGTGAAAAAAATTGCTTGTCGATCTTTTTCAAAGAAAAATTCCAGGGTCCTCGTTACAGGTGCATACAAGTACAAGTGCATGTGTGAAAAAGTGTTGATGACCTTTTCCCTTGTCGGTCTTTTTCTTCCTTTAATCCCGGGACCCGGGCCCCTTTGAGCTCCATGGGCCCGGAACAATGTTCCGGCTGCACCCCTCTCATCAGACCTGCAGATATGAATACAGGTTGTTCGGTCGAGCGAATATTTGCGAGGCTGCACCTTGTTCAAAACCCTTACTAATGGTCCTAGACGTCAAAGACTGAAATCAAGAATTAAAATTGTGCTCCGGTCAGTGGCGGTTTCACCATGTTGATGACTGGGGATGCATCGCCACCGGGGTTCCGGATGACCTTTTCTTGCTTGTCAACCTATTTTCCGGTGAGTTTTTTCAAAATTTGGTGAAAAATACTGCGAATTACCTTCTTTTTAAAGCTTATCAACCTTTTTTTACAAGGTTTATTAACATTTAATGGGCAAACAATGACCTTTTCCTCTCTTTTCTTTTGTTTTTTCTTCTTTACTTTGCATCCCCAACACCAACTTCCTATAAAATGTTTGCATACCCCTAACCAAGAATTCCTGGAACCGCCACTGACTCCGGTAGCAGATATTTCGGTAGAGCGTTAGTTCCGAAACCGGGAGATGCTCTATCGACCTCTGGTTCGATTCTCAGGCAGTCGGCACGGAGTGAAAGTTAAAATAGCCCGTGCAATGTATCAGGGTTCGCTATATGCTTTTACATGCATATGTTAGCGGCGATAGACAGTGAAGCTGTAGTAGCTGTCTACTAAGAAGGATCGCTATAATAAATACCTGACAAAGCAGCCACACACAATTATCAAAACACGTGCAACAATCGGTTGGTCATAGAACACAGGACAGGACAGAAAGGAATTAAGGATGAGTAAACAGGCTAAATGGAAAGAGCTAATTTGTAGAAATCCAGTTACCACGAGCGATAAAGAAATTTGCGAGAAATTAGGTTACGTGATTATACGCTACACGATAATCGTCATCATTGTCTTCTTTGATATTATAAAAGGCAGCGTTGCATCCCACCATTAAGAGTCTCTAATTATATATATATATATATATATATATATCAGAGATGGACATGGTTAGGTTAACCCAAGGTTGGGTTGGTTGGATTGGGTTGGGTCATAAATTTAGGCAGTTGTGGTGGGTTGGGTTGGGTTGGGTTGCAAAACGCTGATTTTCACGTGGCACAGTGCACACACCATATATTGGTTATTAAAAAATGGTTATCGTTTTCCCGCATTTTCATGTAACAAATTGCCGCCGAACTCTCGCTGGCAATACTGGCTTATGACGGCTATTAAGCGATTGGGGAGGGGTTATCTTGAAACTGTCTTGAGCTAAGCATTAAAGGCATAAGTCTATATATCTCCTTTGATACAAAAACCCCTCGCCGTTGTGGTCGTTGCTTTCTCGATATTGTGCAGCGTCATAAAGTAAACGAGATATTTGCACAAGACCGGTGGAAGAATAATTCAAGGCATTGGAATCGAGTCGAAATTGATGAAAGAAGGAGGTAACGAACGAAGTAACTTAACCATCCACTGTAAATCCACTTTAATCCCCTATTGACTCAATAACATTTATGAGCTACTGCGTGGAGTGCGTGCGAACTTGATAAATGCTATAATGGCTCTATGGTTCATTATTCGTTAGTCTTTCAACATTTGATGAATTTTAGATAGTATAAGTACAAATTATAACACGGACCTTATAAAAGGCCAATGATAATTATAATGGCATCCCACAACGACATATAAGGTAATTTTTAAAATGATTTGTATGCATAATTGACAAATTGTTGCTTAGCAATAAATTTGCTGAATATACTTGAAGCTTGGGTGGTTGGATTGGGTTGGGTGAATATATATGGTTGGGTTGGGTTGGGTTGAAGATTTGATGGGTCGGGTTGGGTTGGGTTCTAAAAAATGGACCCATGTCCATCTCTGATATATATATATATATATATATATTGACGTAAGATGCGATTGAAGCGACGTGATCGCCTTTTCTTTATCTGCTTTACGGTTTCACTTCATTTGCAAGCATTATTACTACTGCGCCCAGGCCTGAGAAGAGGGGGTGCAACCGATACATTGTTCCAGGGTCCATGGAGTTCAAAGGGACCCAGATCCGGTGATGGTTATGTATTAACAATAGTCTGAACCCTGAAAAGACTCTGACAACGGAAAAAGGTCATCTTCGTCATGAGCTCAGGGGCCCCGGCGAATGTCTGCTTAGGGGCCCCGGCCCGATGATGTTAAGTAATTAATGCCATAAAAAGACTGACAAGAAAAAAAGGTCATCAACTTTTTCACACACTTGTCAGGTTAGGGGCCCGTGACTATTTTTGGCACCGAGGTACGGAAATTCTCTCGGCGGCCCTGACTACGCCTATGCAGGTAGAACTACATCTATATTACATACATGCTTATATACACAACGTAGACGTCCCTGGTCTACGCAGCTTGGGTCAGAGGTGATAAAACTGATCTGCGAAACACTGGGGGGCATTAAACGGTTGCTGGTGTTCCGCAGAAAGAGCCAAGGATTGCCTACAATTGCCATACAACCATTACATCAGGGATGGGCAAAGTGCGGCCCGCGGGGCACGTGCGGCCCTCGAAGCCTTTTTGTGCGGCCCCCGACATCGAGAGAAATTACATTAATGCGCGGCCCTCTAAACATTATGAAACATTTGACAACACCTTTATGGAAAATTCAGCATTCAAATTGGATTTACACTTTGGCACTTAATCGTTAACTATAAATAATGCTTTTAATATTTACTAACTTTTCTTCGACTTGACAGTCTTGGCTTATTAATAATCACTTACACTGCACAGTAGGCTATATAATACGTTATGTTAAAGTCGTTTTGGAAACTGCTTAAAAATTTTAATTCCAAATGGCGAAAAATGCGTGCGGCCCTCGGCTTTCATCGCAGACACTTTTGCGGCCCTCGGATAAAAATTTGTGCCCATCACTGCCTTACATTAATTATTCTCTGCGAACGACGAATAACGTCTTTTAGTTTGACTGAGTAACATCCGTCAAAAGACGATGGGTGCCTGACTCCTCCTTTCTCCTCCGGGTTGTCACCGGCTACAGCGGAGTTCATGAGTACCATTTCCTAGTTATTGGAGGTTTGTTATGTCGTGGTAATAGAAATAAGTGTTTTTTTCATTTAACCATGTTGCAATGTAATTGTAAAAGCGCAAAATGTGCACTTCGTTTGTAGAGATTCTGCAATATATGTACCCTGTACATATTATAGTCAATGTATGACTACGCCTGTTATACAGTAGCAATTCCACAAAAATCTACAGTAGATTTTACAAATGTCATTTTATGCACCCACAACTTGAGTTGCAGGTCCGCGAATTTCGTATACCTTGTGAAGAGATCGCTGATGTGAAAACGAAGGAGAACATCTGGATTAGGCGGCGGCGGAGGTAGTTGATGCTGGCAGTGGCGTCATTTCACACTTTTCTTGGGGGCAAGAAAAATTTTTTGCAAATTTTGGCAAATTTTGGGCAAATTTTGGCAAATTTTGGCAAATTTTGGCAAATTTTAGGCATTTTTGCAATTTTTTGCAAATTTTGAGGAATGTTGGCAAATTTTAGGGCCAATGTTGGAAAATTTGCAGTTTTTATATATTTTTTGCAATTTTTGCAATTTTTTGCACATTAATACATTATAAATTAATATTTTCATTTCTTTGGGGGTGGCACGGCCCCCCAGCCCCCCCCAAATGACGCCTCTGGATGCTGCATGGGCATCATTGCTCTATTATTATTCCCGATTCCGGTTCTGTTAAGTGCCACGACAATCTAATCAAGGTACAGTGTTACTTAGAGGGGCTGTCCATTAATTATGTCAACAATTTTGGGCAATTTTGGCCCCCTCCCCCTCCTTGTCAACATCTGTCAACTTTCAGTGGACCCCTATAATTATGTCAAAAACTTTTGACCCACCCTCCCCCACTAAGACCAGTGACGGGTCCCCTAACAGTTTAGAAGGTTATTATTTTTGCGGCGATGACCATTTTCCTTTCTTTTGTTCATCGGGTGTCATAATGTGATGATGATGACCTTGTTTTTTTGTCAGGCTTTTTTCCATTGTAATAAATAATATTCCATGAAATTTCCTATTCTTCATCATTTGTACAAAATTAAATTGTTTGACGTCAACTTCTCTTGACCCCTCCCCCTGTCGACAACTGTCAAATTTTTCAAACCCCCTCCCACTATTTTGTTGACGTAATTAATGGACAGCCCCGGACGTTACATTACTTACATTCCCATTGCCCATTCATTACGAAAGCTCATTAGCGATCTGTGACACAGGCAGCATTGCTCAACATTGGAAGATTTTGTTTTCTCTTGTTTTTATGCAAAAGTTAACCCTTTTAGTTAAACTACTTTTTTTAGTTGCATCAAAAGTTAAACTGGTTGCCAGTAGTTGGGTAAAAGTTTAGTTAAGGCATTAGTTAAACTGATTTTTTTAGTTAACTTTTTTTAGTTAAACTTGAGTTATTCAGATTCTATGTCAGATGAAAACTTTGATCAGTCTGTGTTTTTGCGATATTCTCAAGGAATGAAACATTGTAACGTTGAAACAACCTCATTTAATATGCCGATCAGTGAATTTGTGGATATTGACAGCTGCTGTTTAAAATTATAATGTTCGTGTTCGTTGCAGCTTGTAACATAGTTTTACTAGCTCAGTAGCTCATGTCAAAGTTAAAAGTTAAAGGTAAAAGTTAAACTGCTTTTAAATTAGTTATCAGTTAAAGTTAAACTGCTACAGTGAAAAGTTAGTTACTTAAAAGTTAAACTGCTTGATTGCAAAAAAGTTTAGTTAAAGTTTAACTAAAAAAATTAGTTAGTGCCCATCACTGCATACCTTTATAGACAAGACATACCTTGGCATGACAAGACAAGACATGACGAATCAAGACATACCATAACATGACACATAAATTATTTCAATGCCAAAGATGCAAGCAGTCAGTAATATTTTCTGTTTACGAATATCAGTTTTTAATACAATTTTGTTGGAAATAAACAATGAATATAGGTTCGCGAATTCACATTGTGTGCAGTGTTTATTCTAGGCCTACTCTGAGGGAAATTCCCCCCTCAAGTTTTAAAATTCCCAAATCCCCCCAAGAAAAAATTATATGTTGGTTGGAGGGATGGAAATTTTTTCCCAAAAAGTGTGGAGACTCAGACCTTCCCCCCCCAAACATTTCAAAATCTCCCAATGTCAAGGTGGCTAGAATAAACACTGCATTGAGAGTTTCGTCAAATCCTAGCTATCCGTTGACCGCTTTTCCGAGCGTGTAGTTTATGGCGCTCGTTCCAGAACATACCTTCCGCCTCTTTTTCCAAGAAACGTATTTCTACCTTTGCCGTTGTTTGGTCCTCCTCTTTTCTGCTCCAGAGCAGTCGACGACGACGACGACGACGATCTACGCTTCCCCAGAAACGTATTTCTCGGTCTCTTCAGCGGCCTGTTTCGCTTCCCCTGGTGCTGGAGCGCCGACCGATCGCTGTCCAGTCGGTCGAGTCGGTCAAGCCGGTCGGCGGCGGCGGCGGTGGACTCGTTGCCACCGACGTCGGAGTCGCCGCTTGTCCGGGGACCCGATTCTTCGCCGGATGCTGTTCGACAGAATTCGCGCACAGCGGTCTCTGCGCAGCATTCGCCGCCGACGACGACCGGAGCAACCCTCTCGTCGCCCGCCGCAGCGGAACGCGAGCACCGGTCGCAGATTCGCGAAGCGTCCGGGTCTCCGGGACACGAACGTCGGACGTCGTCCGGCGGCGGGTGCGGAACCCCGTCCGCGTCGGCGATTAAGTGCAGAACGCCGCCGCAGAGTAGGACGGCGGCGCCGAGGCCGATTCGGAGAGAGACGTTCATCCCTGTCTAAGGAACCAAACGACATCCATTATGTCTGTATCAGGTCACGTGACTCACTGTAATAGGTCACGTGACTCACCCCACACTTATGATTCTTCACTTAGTGAATGATTAAATGTGCGCTAACAGCCATGTAATAATAATAATAATGATAATAATAATAATATTATTATCATTATTATTATTATTATTATTATTATTATTATTATTATTATTATTATTATTATTATTATTATTATTATTATTATTATTATTATTATTATTATTATTATTGACCAAACTAATTCAGATATTCGATGATTCCACCTTCATAGGAGGCTTATACTCGTCTCTACTTCAAACTGCTCAAGGCATGCTCCGGTTAAGGACAAGCCATGGAGCAAAATGTTAGAACATTTGCAAAAACTCGGGTAGAAAAACAGCCAAGCCTCCCCGTCATTTTTGATAGACAAGCAGCTAGTAAATAATAATAATTAATTATGTAGCTTTTGCTTTGAATTGCATTTGGATTTCACCAATGACTTAAATACCATTCGAAGATAGACTAAATGACGAGCATTTATATAGCATACCGTAGTAGGCCTAAGGTAGTAGTTTAGACATTATTCGATTGCTTTATATAGACCTACGTCCATGGCTCTTTGAGCCGGAACGAGGCGGAACGGCGTTCCGGAAAATATGAAGACTGGTATTTTTTGTAATATTAAATTCATAAATAGAAAAATTAGAACCGACATAGTTCTAAATGTTCTATGTATGAATTTATGTTGTATTGATAATAAACATTATAGTAACTGTTTAGCCGCTTCGTCGTGTTGACAATTGACTTCTGACTATTGCGTTCCGGAAAATATTTTTTAACCAAAAAAGCCCTGCCTACGTCTACTATTTTGTGCATTTTTATAGTTTCCAGACTATATTGAATGGAATAGGACTCTTACTTATTTCATCATCGAATATAGATATTCATCCTCCACAGATTGAGAATGAAATATACATTCACCATTTTACAGAGACAGTGTAGAGCTGTAGGTCTAAGGTTTCTAAACGACCACAAGTCTGAAACAGGCAGGCCTGAGGAGAGGGAGGTGCAGCCGGAACATTGTTCCGGGACCCATGGAGCTCCAAGAGGCCCGAGTCCAGTGATGGTTAGATTAATAACATAAAAATACTGACAAGGAGAAAAAGGTCATCAACACATTTTCAAACCTCTACTTGTAGGCCCTATGTAGTTACAACGACGAGGATCCCGGAATTCTGCTTTGAGAAAGACCGACAAGCAAAAAAAGCTCATCAGATTTGTCACACACACTTGTCAGGTCAGGGGTCCGTGGCCATTTTTGTACCGGGGCCCGGAAATTCTCTCGGCGACCCTGGAAACAGGCTACGGAGTATCAACCATTAAGTCAGTGTTTTTCTAGGCCTTCTCTGGGAGGAATCCTCCCAAGTTTTAAAATCCCCCTAATTTTTTTATATGTTGCATGGGGATGGAAATTTCTTCCACAAAGTGTGAGGACTGGGGCTTTAATTTTTTTGGAGAGGGAAAATGTAAGGTTGACAATTTTTTGCTTGTCCAGGGCATTTGAGAAAGGTAAAAAATATTAGGGAAGTCGGAAGGATGACCTTTTTTGCTTGCCACCATATTTTAAAAGGAATATAACCTTTTTTGCTTGTCAAGGTTTTTGGAGACTCAGAACTTGTCCCCCAAACATTTCAAAATCCCCCCAATGTCAAGGTGGCTAGAATAAACACTGCATTGAGTAGACTAAGCACGTGCCTATCGCACGACAGAGCCAACGGGGAACCACAAAATTGAGGAAGACAAAAACGAATAAGTCTTTTAAAATATTGAATATAGCTGATGCAAATTATTGATCATAATGCTCTATTTCTTGATCGTCTGCGTCGTATTATCTGGTAACACGGGTCAACGGCTTAAACGGACTGAGTCAGCGTGGAAATTAAGGAGGGTGCCAATATTAGTCAGTGCTTAGTGCACCAATAAGCCTCTAGTTCCGCCCTTAGTAACAGGCCCCTAGGGTTTGAAGTAAGTTGCTGAAATCAGGATTTTTAATTAATGACTTACCTTTTCCTGTTCTACAGAAATGCACTTTATTTGATCGTTAGCCTGATATTGAAGTCCGCGTCTAATAATTATGATGTACGACAATTAAGCACCGTTCATGTGCGTTTTAAAAGTCTTGCTTTTCCTATTATAGGCAAGCCCTTGGGCTGATTTCGCCTGCATCCAATTGCAGGAGAATGGCGTTATAACTGAACCAATAGGCTGCAAGGAGGCTGCACGTGTTCCGCAAATAGGCAAGATTACGGGCCAAGTCATTTCTAAAATCGAGCTTGTTTCGCGTTTCCCGCCGAAGAAGTAGAAGGCGCACGTGAAATGGATCTACGGGAAGCCAGTGATCAAAACTTCAAAGAGTTCCCATAATCGTGCAGAGCCAATTAGCTCTCTGAAGTCGCCGCGGCGTGCCACAGCGTGGAGACTGGCGCCGTGCTGGGCTTGGAAATTTTTGTAGGTCTTGTTCAAGGTGTGTGCGAGTTGTCTCTCGTATGCGTCATTGTGTTGTATTCCGGAATTGCGTGTTTCCAGTTACAACTGTCCGACTATGGTCAACTGAAAGAAACTGGTGAATGGGGGGGGGGGGGTAAAGGGTAAGAGGCGCTGGGCCCTCTTGCGTTTCCGTTCGCGTTTCTATTTTTAAAAACTACAGAACGATGCACAAACAGGAAGCTACGATAGCTCGTAGGTGGCACTGCATTGTCTCGTCGTTTTTGTTAGATCGTTTTTAGCACGTAACTCGTACCAAGGAGTTAACCTACGTGCGACTTAAATCAAACAGGTCTACGTCGGAGTGTGCTGAAAGGAAAGAAAGGGCTCAAAAGGGAACCGGTTGTCAAAGCGTTAGGCCCTTTATAAACAATAAAACAAATGAATTCATCGCGCATTACTGTATACGCGCGTGCGTTGCACCATAGTAGGAAGATATCAGATTTTAAAGATCTTACGGCCGACAAGTAAAAACTGATCTCTCTTAGGGGCTGTCCATTAATTATGTCAACAATTTTTGGGCAATTTTGACCCCCTCCCTCTTTGTCAACAACTGTCAACTTTCAGTGACCCCCTATAATTACCTATAATTATGACAAAAACTTTACCCCCCCCCACTAAGACCAGTGACGGGTCCCCTAAAAAGTTTAGAAAGTTATTATTTTTGCAGCGATGAGACCTTTTCCCCTTTCTTTTGTTCATCAAGTGTCATACTGTGATGGTGATGACCTTTTTTGCTTGTCAGGCTTTTCCCCGTTGTAATAAATAGTAGGCCTATTCCATGAAACTTTCTATTTTTGATTATTTGTTTAAAATGAAATTGTTGACGTCAACTTCTATTTAATCCCCTGCCCCGTCAACAACTGTCAAACTTTTTCAAGCACCCTCCACTAATTTGTTGACGTAATTAATGGACAGCCCCTTATTGAAAATTCAATCGCTCCATCTGCTTTTAAATATGACCGATCGAATCAGATTCGACTCAGTTTCATCAATCCAAAAGCGTTGACTTCTATTAGACCTCTCAGGCTCGAGCCCCCACTTTTTGAGAGGCTACCATAGGGGAGGGAAAGGAATAAGGACTGGCCTCCACTTTTTCAACCAAGTTTACGTCATTGAAACGATCAATCAATCAATCAATCAAGTTCTATGGCGCCACTGTCATAATCCGCATGGTCATCAGTCGATGTCGCACCAAATCCAATGCGAATTAGAGCCAGGTCAAGCCGGAAAGATCGGTCAGATCAGATGGGTATCAAGTTCAGTACATTTAGTAAGACAGGTAATATTTTATAGCCTCTACCAAGTTCCAACGCTTGTAGTCAGGGATGTAGCCAGGATTTTAGGTTTGGAGGTGGGGCTGAAGCCCATTAAGATTCACTCCCCTCCCTTCATTTTGATCCCGCAGCGCCAATTTGGGCTTGAATTCATTTGGGGACTAGCTTCAGGCTTGGGAGGGCTTGAGCCCCTCAAGCCCATGCCCATGTCTACGTCCCTGCTGATAGTCGTCTATTAAATTTGAATCTGGAGGATTGCAACTCTGCCGTCAACTCTGGTCGTCAGTCAATATTCCTCTAATCTTCTAAAGCAGGGTCATTCGAATGGCGGTCCGCGGGCCAGTTTCTATCCGCCAACAGGTGTGAAATGGCCCGCGAAGATACTGTAGGGATAAACGACGTTTTTCTAATACCTAGAGAACATTTTTAATGTCTTGTTTTCAACTTTATACCAACTGTCTTAAATTACTTATGGACTATACTTTTGTAATTCAAAAATTTACGCAACTTATGCCTGTGAATTCTGAACTCATTGGAGTTTATCAAGGCTGGATTTAGAGACGCCGAATTTCCGAAATGAATGAATGAATGAATGAACGAACAAACGAATGAATGAATTAAATTTAAAGTAAGTTAGTGCGTCAACACTTTTGTCGCTATACATATACAAATAAAGCTTACATTACTGTGGCATTTAGGGAGAAAAGGACGGGGCGTAAACCACGGGGGAACAGCGCCAATAAATAGTGAAGGAACAAAGTGTCATTTATTCCCTCCCCCCAATGTTTTGTGTCCCTTTACTACTCAAACTGAAAAAGGGATTTTTGTATATTTTAACGTCCTAAAAGTCTATAAAAAGGTCTGCCAAGCAAAAAAGGGTCGTCACTAGATTTGCTATATATTTACAGGCGGCAGACATTAAAATTTGTCTATCCCCCGATGTTTGATGCAATGGCAGCTCCAGGAATTGACAAGTGGGGGGCCGTTGGGGTGGCAACTTCTAATCATGGGAGGGGCCAACCATTTGTTGTTATGTATGTAGCATTAAGTATAGGGTGCTAACAGGGGCCACTGGGGGAGGCACTCAATAGGGGGCACGGGCCCCCGGACCCCCTCGGTGGAGCCGCCACTGTGTTGATGGCAGGATTACGCCTATGGAGCAGGAGCACAACTATAGGACGTGACTTTGCATACACAGGAAACATTTTTAATGTCTTGTTTTCAACTTATACCACCACCTGCAGTGTCTTCAATATTACTTATGAGCTATATTTTTGTAAATAAAGAATATACACAACTCACCAAGCCTGTTCTTATTCAGTTAGCCAATGCATTGGCATCTATCTAGTCGCCTAGATTATTGCAATTCCCTGCTTTTCGGCATCACAAATTCAAATATGCAGAAACTCTAGAGAGTAGGCCTACAAAATTCCTTAGTTAGAGTCATATCCAGGACTCCCAGATTCGAGCATACTGTATAACTCCAGCTAGACAGTCCCTACATTGGCTCCCTATCAAATACAAAATTAATTTAAAATGTGTCTTTTAGTATTTAAAACCATATTATATAATGAACTATATTACCTTAAGATTCGACTTATTCCTCGACCTACTTCTCACTCCACTAGGCATTCGACAGGACTTTCATTTGTTGTTCCTTATTCTCGCACAGTCATTGGCACTAGTTAATTGTTTCTCAGTGTGTGGCTTTAAGCTTTGGAATTCATTACCAATATCACTTCGCATGGCTGACAATTTATCATCTTTCAGAACCGGTCTTAAAACACTTCTGTTTGGCTAGGCTTATCCCCCTTAGATTGCTCCCCCGCTGTTCTGACTGATCTTCCGGATTGACCTGGCTCTAATTCTATATAAGGATTTTGTGTGCCATCGGCTGATGCCCTAGGCATTATGATAGTGGCGCCACAGAAGTTTATTGATTGATAGATCGATTGATTGATTGATTGATTGATTACAGAGCGAAACTGACTAATTTTTAAATATTGTGAAGAAGCGTGACAATTTCTACAAGGTCTAGGTAGTTTCGCAAAAAGTTATGCACACAGGCGTAGGCCTAAATGCAGTGGCGTAAACCTGGCGTCAACATTGTGAGGGATAGAATAACTTTTTAAAAGTTGACCACCAGAAATATAAAAATCCTCCCTCCATTATGGGCAGTGGCGGCTCCACCTGGGGGGGTCAGGGGGCCCGTGCCCTCTATTGAGTGCCTGCCCCCAGTGGCCCCCCCAGTTGGGACCCTATACTTAATGCTACATACATTAAACAACAAATGGTTGGCCCCCATGATTAGAATTAGTCACCCCAACGGCCCCCCCACTTGCCAAATCCTAGAGCCGCCACCGATTATGGGGAACATTGCATATTATGGTGTGGACTTAAAATCGCCCATGAAATACGTCTTGACAAGCAAAAAAGGTCATCCTGATATTTTTATATTTTTTGCTCTCCAAATATCCTGACAAGCAAAAAAGGTCATCCGAAATGAGAGAATGCGGATTTGGCGTAATTCTGGCATCAACATCATAACATTCTGGCAGAGGCGGATCTAGGGGAGGGCAGGTGGGTACACATGTCCCCGGGCGCCGAGGTGAGGTGGCGCCAAAATTAGAAATTTTGGTAAGTGAAATGCACAATAAAGTAGAAGAAACACTTGCGAGGACCATTTTTGCTCGTCAGCACTATATTAGGGCTGCGCCGAGTAACTCGAGTAACGCGAGTACTCGACTCCAAATTGGAGTCGAGTAATTTTTTTGGAGTCGAGTACTCGCATAGAATAACTAAATAAGGAATAGAATAGATAAATAAAGAATAACCAAAGAATTTCATTAAAATTTGGCCTACCATTTTTACCGGCAAAATAGTTTCTGTTCTGTAACTTCTGTTATACTACGCTTGAATATCCGAAAAATTGATATGTAACTGTATCTAGCGTTCTGCTTTGGTTAAATGAGGTCCATGACACAAAAATCATATATTTCCGGTTTTACGCGAGTACTCGAGTACTCGCTAAGCTACTCGACTCCTACTCGACTCCTAAACTACTCGGTTAGCGCAGCCCTACACTATATGAAGAGAGAGTTGAGGGGCGCCGAAAACGATGTGAGGACCTTTTTTGCTTATCAGTTGTTAGGGGCGCCAACGTACACTTTGTCCCCGGGCGCCGAATACCCTAGATCCGCCTCTGCATTATGGGGTAGGATAGAATTTTTTACAATATAGCCCAAACATTGGGGGGATAATTGATACTCTGTCCCTCGCCAACTAATTATTCGGAGGACCGTCCCCCGCTGTCCCCCGTGTTTTACGCCAATGCCTAAATGAAAAAGTGAGAACCCAACCAATAGGGCCTATATATAGGCCTACCTTTCCCTTTCGCTTGTATAGCCTCTCAAAATATGAGGGTTCGAGTCTAGCGGTCTAATATAAGTTGATGCCTATGGTTAGGCCTATGGGACCGTCCACAAATGACGTCATGCAGGGGAGAGAGGTTCAAACATTTGTGGCGATGTGTGACGACGGGGGGTCCAGAAATGTGACGTCACATAATACTAAATATTGTTATTAATACCGCAATGCTATTAGGCCTATATGTTACCGCGTATTTGAACGTATTTTGCACTTACAGTATAATTCATTTTTAAAAAGAATTTGAAAACGTTTCTGAATTTCACTTCAACTATAATAATTATAATGAGTATTTTCAATCGAATTCATTTGAATACCCGCTTCATTCAAGAAATAAGTGAATTGAAACATTAATTTTGACATTAAACAGATGGGGGCGGGGGGCGGGTTAACGCGTTGTGACGTCATTTTTATGGGGTCAGACTTTTGTGATGACGTGTGACGAGAAGAAGGGGTAAAAAATCTGTCAAAATTGCGTGACGCTATTTTTGGACGGCCCCTATAGGCCTAGAGAGGATGCACCTTAAAGTCTGCTTCCTGGTATAGAAAACCCTGTAGGTCTACTACAATGAACTTAGGCCTAATCATTTCTTTTCAAAATACTGTGCAACCAAACAAGTTGACAGTTGTTGACAAGGGGGAGGAGGTCAAAAATTGCCCAAAAATTGTTGACATAATTAATGGACAGTCCCTTACGCTAAGCAAAACAGAATTTCTCTTATTTGGACTGCCACAACAACTGAAGAAAATTGAAAATCCCACACTGACATTAGCCCCAGATACAATAATAACCCCTGTTCCAACTGCAAAAAATCTTGGATTTACTTTTGACTCCTCCCTAAATTTTGAAGCTCACATATCTCAGCTATCAAAAACCTGTTATGCTCACATTCGTGATCTACGTCGCCTTCGTCCCTACCTTGATATTAAAACTGCTTCCACCATTGCCACTTCAATAGTTCACTCTAAGTTAGACTACTGCAACTCACTGTTTCACAATCTTCCAAAGACTTCCATATGTAAACTCCAATCGATTCAAAATGCCTTAGCTCGTGCAGTAACTAAATCGCCTAAATTCTGCCACATTACACCATTACTCAAATCTCTCCACTGGCTCAAAATAACAGAACGCATTGAATATAAAATAATATCGATGACTTATAACTCACTCCATACATCAAAACCTGTCTACCTAAGAAATCTGATAATTCCACAACAACCTGGATCTACTAGATCTTCTTCTCATGTAACTCTCCTTCGACCTCTGAATCAATCATCTCTCAAAATTTGCAATCGTGCTTTTTCATACGCTGCACCTGAGCTTTGGAACTCAATTCCAATATCCCTTCGCTGTCTACATCAGAGCCAAATAACAAACTCTGAGTCACAATTTTCTCCCCTTCTTGCAACATCTCCTCATGTTTTTCTTTCTAAACTAAAATCATTTCTCTTTATAAAATCATTTCCTCCATAGCTGTAGCGTCCTGCCCACTCGCCCTTTTGATTAAATGACCCGGCATGAATGACCCACCTTTGGCTATAGCTACTTCATTTGAGATTAAGCGCATAGGAATAAGGAGCTACTTCGGTGCATCTTTTGGAAGCGCTTTAGAAATTTACGAGATTTTACTTACTTACTTACTTAAGCGTTGCAATAAATAGTAGCGCTACATTAGGACGTAAAGGCAGCTCATTGCCGTAAAATATATATTATCTAAAATATATAGTCTGTGTTTTCATCGTAGAATATCTTTCGAAATTTTGATGAAGTTTCGTGAAAATGGTCAGACATTTTTCTGGATTTTGCGCTTTTCGGCATTTCTGTTGCTAATCAAAGCGACGCTAATTTAATCTTGTTTAATTTTTTATGTATTCGTTGTCCAGAGGCCAAAGGCATAAGATCGAAAGTGGCGCAGTATTTATATAGCGCTTTATTCAGCTGACAACTGTCATGCATATAGCTATTGCCTGCCACCGTTCCATGTTCGATTTAAGATGGTGCTATAAGAATTAGAACTTTAGTGCGGCTTTTCCAGTGACGTCTATATTTTTTTGTAATATTGAGTATTCTGCAGCAAATGCAGTAACAGTTTCATGATAGTTTCCTACAAATTTCACAGAATAATGCAAGATTAGCCTGTGATACGGCGAGGCTGTTGCCAATGGGCCTGTCAGTGGTTCTCACACAGGGCAGTCCCTACTGAACCACTTTAAACCTTGTTATATTATATATTATTATTATATTAGGTCTGTAGTTCGAGCCTGGGCTGCGACAGGAAGTGCTCATTTGTTTCTCTCCCAGGCACCCACCCAGTCGACAGGGCAGTGAATGGGTAAATCAGGTGCTTAGTTAGCGAGATTAAGGTAGTGAAATAAATGCCACTGGCAATCTAATTCAGCCTAGCCCGTGAAAGTTGAAGATCTGAACCAGTCAGATTTGCTGTAAGTGTTGAAAAATGAAAACTACTAATTTAGCCATTCAATTTGATAAGAATATAAAATTGATATCTTACTAAAACGTTATATTGTCTGGTTCTTCTGCTGGCATGTCCTGAGCTTTTTATCCTGTTTTGCATTTGGAAATTTGATCATACTTTTTGTGGATTCAATAGTGCTTTGACAGCACATTCTCATACATCTCATGTGATATTTACGAGTTGTTATCTATCAACTGCTTTTTGCATGATTTTTTAGTGAGGCTGAATTTATTTCCTATTTCTTAAGATTTTATGTGAATGCTGATCTTGTATTACTTATTACATCATTTCATGTTTAATACGGGTATGTGCCCAGCATACATGAATGAGACACAACCCTCCACAACTTCTTTATAAGAACAATGTCTGTTTATTACAAAAACTATGTAAATAACCTGGCTTCCTTGGTGCTCTGTGGGCTTGTCTAACAGTCTTTGTAGAACAAAGACAAGTGCTGTAGTTTTGTGTGACCATGACCTGAGACCGACAAGTGATATATGTAGAAATGTTGCATTCTGTTTGTAGGGTTAAATATCACAGGGACATCTGGAAATAATGCTTATATATAGGAACCTATATAAATATAATTTTCACACACACACACACACACACATATATATATATATATATAATTATATTTTATATGTTTGTGTATACATGTTATGTCTCTGGACAATTGTGTGGCTCAGAGGAAAAACGGCATATCCCTCATTAAAAAAATTATGAGAAATCAGCAGGCAAAGATTATTAAATATAATATGGCTAAATATAAATATTTCTAAATCATTTTCCACAGGAACATAGTAATGTGTCATGAAAGTTAAGGTGAATGGTACAGTGATTTCTATTGATTAGAGCATGGTGGCCGGTATTAACTCAATTATACGAAAATTGAGGGATATGTTGTTTTTCCTCTCTGAGCCACACAATTTTTTTTATCATATGTCCCTCAGGAACAAAGTTCTGATGGCATAAAAGATATGTGTGTGTGTGTGTGTGTGTGTGTGTGTGTACATAAACACACACTCACATAGTTTATAGGCTCCCTGGATTGTGAATAATGAAGTTCAACGTCATTTTGTTTAAATGTAGCACAAGCTGAAGTCATCACAGAAGGACAAAGTCCGCCAGTTCATGGCATTTACTCAGACAGACGAGAAAACGGCTATCAACTGTTTATCAGTTCACGACTGGAAGCTGGACATTGCCGTGGACGGATACTTTCAAGTACCTGACCAGTACAATCACGAACCTAAGCCGACTGCCCTCGATCGTAGAAAAATTGATCAGCTTTTCAACAAATATAAAGGTGCAATGTTTCATTTGTTATTTTGATCTCTTAGCCTTAACATTGTATTGTTTTAATGCTCGGAGAGAAAATGTCTCATATATATTTCATGTATTTTTGTCTCCCTGTTAGAACTGTACGGTATTTTTAGCATAATGCAGCATCATCGTCTCTGACTTTCAGCAGGATAGCTGTATTTTACTTATCATATTTATATTCTCACCTATTAGTTATTACCAATTGGGATTAATGAATGATGAAATGATGAAAGGCTGATAAAAAGAATCATGCTTGGAGTAATGGAAGGCGAAAACATGAGAGGAAGACCACAAAAGAATGGATCTAGACAATATTAAAGAATGGTGCAACATGGACATATATGAAGCTTACAAAGCCACACAAGACAAAGATGAATGGAGGAGACGAACTCAAATTGCAATAGACATCAATGGGTATTGTGCCATGGAGATGAATGAATGATTGAATGAATGAATAAATGAATGAATAAATGAATGAATGAATGAATGAATGAATGAATGAAAATGGGGATTAAGTTCAATTAATGTAACTCTAGTGTCACAGCATTTGTGATGTCCAGTTGCCATACTAGGAATAGTTGAGTCTATGTAATGTACTATGATATCTTACATTTCAAACAGTTGCTTGAAGCTGATATTAATGAGGTGTGAGTGTAGAGTGTTACTGAGTGATGTAAATTTCATTTTGTGGTTGTTACCTGGAAAACTTATATACAATTTGTAAGACAATAAAGTTTAAAGGTAAATGGACAACTACTCTTTATGGAGTACAAGGTAGATGCCTATGCATTTTATTTTCAGTCCTTTATGAGCATTGGGCAAATCCCCAAGTCAGATATAAGTTCATTAAAACCACAGACCCTGTTATGTGTAAGCCAAATTACACTTCTTTGGTTCATTTTTTTATATTAATTCTCTTCTTGAATGCTATATTTTTGTTGACTGCAGCTGCATGCTGTTACTTTTGCACTCGTTTTCACATTGCTGTTTCAATTTATTTATCTGGCTTTATTTATAGAGCCATTAGTGAAACTCTTATGCTTGATCTTATCGAATCTGTTCTTAAAAATTTGTGCTGGTTACCTATTGTACAAAGAATTGAATTAAGGATGAGTCTATTAACTTGTAGAACAATGCAGACTGGCAAAGCATAGTATTTAAAAATCCATACTAAATCATAGCATAGCATTCTTGCCCCACACGATTTTCAGATTATTTGCTAAATGTACTGAGAACTTAGGGACTAAAATGGAATTATGAAAAGAGACATTTCTGATTCTGACCGAAAAACCTGAAGCTCTTCACTTAGATTTTCCAAGAGCTTAGTATTTTCAGATCACACGTCTTTCAGTTGGATTTTCTTCCGAATCTATTTCACTGATTCTCATTCGGACTGATTTAGCTCTCATTGACATCAACTTTTTTGTAGATTGATTTAGAGTATCATCAGTTGACAGATATCTCTATGCATACAGGAGCTGATACTATAAAAGTTGCATTGTTATATATTAATTTTATTATTAATTATTATTAATGTTTTCATTATTATTGCTGTCACTGTTTGTTACTGGGTTAGTTATAGCCGTAAATATGCATTGTTTTTCTGGCTTTAACAGATGCTGCTGAACCAGACAAAATAACAGCTGAAGGAATGATGCATTTCTTAGAGGATCTCGCGCTCGATCCAGAAAGCAGAACCGTTCTCATTCTGGCTTGGAAGTTCAAGGCTGAAACGCAATGCATATTCACCAAAGAAGAATTCACAAATGGATTGGTTTTGATGGGGTAAGCATCTTTTACTTTGTTGATAAATTTGTCAACGATTGAAATAATTTTCCTTTTAAAATCTTGATAAAACCCTTTTCTCAACCATTGGAAAGCTTCATCACTTTCTGAGTCTTTCATCGACTAAGTTATTTATCTCAAAACTGAAGACAAAGATTGTTTGGTATGAAAGGCTTTAGGAGAAAGAAGATCGGAGCATTCATTGTGTGTCATTTGACTGATGGTCTATATATGTTAATGTCTTTGAATGTTGTGCCATTAGAATTGTATCATCATAAATATATCATTATTATCTCATTTCTAGGCTCGAGTTGTTACATTTAGTTCAGGAACAGATGCAGCATATTATTTATGTCTTTCTAACATGTGTTTTTGTGGAAGGTTAAATTTCAACTTGCTGTGATTGATGCATTTTGATGCATTGAGTTTGACCTTAATATTTGATAATAATTATTTTTTGAGACATATTGGCTTACTTTTATTAGCCCATTGGTTTCAAGAAAATTCTGAGGCTTGTTTGGCACTTGTCATGTTGTGTCGTAGCTGTATGTAGGGTTTAAGTGTAGTGTAGTTTTACTGGTATGCTTAGTATCTAATGAAGGTGCTCCATATTTGTATTTTAACAACTCTTAAGGGGACATTGTCACCCCTTGTCAAGGGGTGCATACCACTCTCTGAGCAGATGTTATAGAAAAAGCCTAACAGTGCAAGGGTTAAAGCTTTGTAGGACCTTCTCTATTGTGCAATGCATCCTATGTATTGCTTTGCACAAATGGCAGGTCTCTTGAGATGTGATTACTGTAGAACCTCGTTATATCAAACTCGCTTATATCGAAATCACGTTTATATCGAAGTTTGAGCGCCGGTCCCACCAAAACAGTGTTAATGATACAGGAATCGGATATATCGAACCTCGGATATATCGAAGTATTTATCATGGTCCCTTGAACTTCGATATAACGAGGTTGTACTGTAGGTATATAATACAGGCATTGTGTGACTTCATCACAAAACCAGTGTTAAGTAGAGAATGACTGAAAACTGCTCCGGACATTCACTCCGGCCGGATAGTGTGGTATCTGGCAATATCCGGATTTGCCAACTACTTGTGTTACGAAACAACTGAATCTGAATATTGATTTTTGCTTTGGGTTTTAGTTTCTTTGTTGAATGATTCATTTGTAACTTTACAGTTTTCATTTAATCGTCTCCCCATCTGTATTCAAACATCACCTTCTCTGGAAATATTTAAGAAGCGACTGAAGACTTGGCTGTTCGAGATCAGCTACTCTGTTAAATCTTGACCTACCAACCATGAACTATGTAATGTGCTCAAGTAGTCCTCCTAGGACAATTTTCCACATAAACCTTAACTTTCAATAATAATAATAATATGTTGTAGAGTTGATTCGATTGAAAAATTGCGATCAAAATGTTCAACGCTCGAACAAGAAATCAAAGATCCTGCGCGGTTGAAAGATTTCTATCAGTTCGCTTTTAACTATGCTAAAAATCCTGGACAGAAATGTCTTGGTAAGTTTATGAAGCAAGTCACAAATGCAGCCGATCATTACCTAATTTACGAAAAGTAGATCTCTGTTTAATTGCAAATCTTTTTGAAATTATTTAATCTCTGCCAACCAGTAGAACTTTCTAATGCTGCAGAAGTTTAGTAAGATATAATTTGATAGATTTGGACCTGTGACGTCTATCTGTAAAAGTATTTGAATTTTGTTTAATTATATGAATTTTATAACTGCTTTCTTTGAAGATTTGGATATGGCAATTGCTTACTGGAAGATTGTTCTTCATGACAAATTCAAATATTTAGAACTTTGGAGCCGATACTTGGTTGTAAGTTTGAATTTCCCTTTTGATTGTATTGTGTTTATTTTAGTTTTATCAGAAAGATATATTATAAATAGTGCTTGTGAATGAATGCTGAATTTAGCATTCATTATGGACAATAATCATATAAATTCAGTGATGTCTCAAGTCATTGTCTCGTTTTGAAAATACTTGAAAATCTTGAAAAAATTGTAAATACTGTCTCGACAGTATTTTCGATGTCTTGGTCTCGGTCTTGAGACCCAGTGTCTTGGTCTTGATGGTCAGTGTCTCGGTCTTGACATGGTCTCTCTCTTCACAACCAAAACAGTTGGATTTTCTGTTGTGCAGTCAAGCTTTTTGACCAACTGAAGCTTATCCAGGACATGCCTTCAAGTAGAAGCAACTTGCTGCATAATTGTGTATCATCAAAAGAGTCATTACATGAACCTCAACCCAGCACTAGCAGTTCCTCCACATCAGCAGACATCAGCAACAAAACTGGAATATCAGCCACGAAACATCAGAGTCTTTCAAACTTTTTTTGGTTACAAGCAAGTCCCAAATCATCCACAGGTTTCCTCAGAATCGTTAGAAAGCCAGATGTTAAAGTACTTGTACTTGATCAATCGAGACCTGTATGATCTAGAGTGCCATTTACCTGCAAATGCACTACCACAGTTCAGTGGACTGTGGACACTGTTTTGTAAGCTGTGGTGCATACCTGCCACCTATGTACCAGTTGAGGGTATATTTTCTTGGGGCACGGACATTCTCCCCCTGGACATTATCTCCCCGGACATTATCCCCCCTCGGACATTATCCTCCCGGACATATCCCCCCGGCAAAGAAGTAATGAACAATGTAATTCAATATCATAGATCTTAATTTTAAAAAGGTACTTATCGGTTATCTGATGCCATGGCTGCCGTCAGTATCATTTAGGGTTAGTGTTCGTGTCTGGTTTATGGTGTTGGTAATGATTATATGACCCCGTACGAGTGCAATACACTGCTTTTCATCAAAGCCCATAGAGTAAACAAAGGGGGGATTATATCCGGCAGTGTCATTTCAAAGGGTGTACCAGGGGGATAATGTCCGGGGGGATTATGTCTGGGGGGAGAATGTGCTACACTCAATTTTCTCAGAGTGGCATCGTAATGAGGTCACACAGGGCATATATGTCAGATGAAGTAATGGAAACACTGGTGTTGTTAAAATGCATTGCTCAATTGTGACTGGACTTCATGACTGCATAAAGCTGTTTTGTCCGTTGTTTTGGATGTTTAAACTTACTGTCTTGGTCTTTGTCTTGAGACCTAATGTCTTGGTCTTGCCACTTACTGTCTTGGTCCCAGAAATGTATAAAATGCTATTGATAAATAAAATTCATGCAGTTTTTTTAAAGATATTTATTACTTATGAAATACCTGTAATTTGGATCAGAATATTTCTTGGATTTTTTTCTGCCTTGGTAATTTGCCTCTAGTTGTGGGTCACAGTTATTGTTGGAAAATGTCAAGAGTTGTGAAAAATTGAAGCTGGGGGTCACTTTTTTTGGTTTTGACAGATGCTTGCATAATGAAAAAAACATCGGTACATTACTTGGGTGTGACATAGCTGGATTTGAAGAGCAGTTTTTGAATACAAGATATCTTTGCATTTTGGCTTTTGAATTTAAGCTTTTATAATTTTTCAACATTTCTATAGTGAGTTTCTCTTATATTGTTTTAAACAGAGCAAGTGTAGAAATTTAACAGGATTGACCTAATATGTAAATATGTGTAGTTGCTTCTAGTTGCATATGCATACACCCATTACATCCGCACCCTTGCATGTATGTGATAAAGCTACAAATACAGTCTAGAAAACCTACAATATGCCGCTAACTTTGTTTATGAATGAATATCCAAAAGATCTTAAATCGTCATTGTGATCCTCCACAGAATACAAAACACATTTTTAGATTCTATTGTGAAAAAATCAGTGTTGTCATTGGCACGTTTTATGCGTGGCAGTCTGCTTCTCAAGCATTAAACAGTTTAATATCCATTCACATGTGGCCCCTCTGAAAGACCTTTTTAGATCTGTGTCGTCTTTCTGCGTTTGTCCATTGTTAATCGTTCTTATGGAATGTATTTATTAATTAAACAATTTTATAACAGTTTTGTTTGTTCTATTATGAGAAACATTTTGTGAATCAATTTTATGTTTTGTCTTAAAGAGCAACTGAACCCTATTAGCATAAACCAATTATTTAAAGCATTTATTGTGATAATTTTCCAAGATTTACCTGTAACAAGTGCAGAACAGTTGAGACTTCAGTTGTATGTGTGTGTATGTGTGCTTGTAATTTGGTGGTTGACATTTTGCTAAATTATTTTATCCTATTTTCACAGAACTATCACAAGAGGGCGATTCCAAAGGATACATGGAATCTGTTGCTGGACTTTTGTCTTTTCATTAATGATGATATGAGTAACTATGATGAAGAAGGTAGTTTCTTTTTTACCCTAATTGCGTGATTGACTGTAATATTTTAACCTTTTCAGTTAAAAGCCTGACATTACTGGCAGTTTATTACTGGCAATTATTCTGAGCATTGGTGACTATGCTGTGAAAAGGAGAGATGCATGTTGTTTATGAACATGCCCATATTGTTTTGATGTTAAGTTATTTCTCTGAGTTTTGGCTGTTTTATCAAAGTACATACACATTATGCAGAATGGCTTAACATAGAAGTTAAGTCAATAGTTATGGTAAGACAGTTGAGCTGCATTATTGGACCACAGTTGCTGGACCTAGTTGAAAAAGATTGTTATATCTGATTTTATCATTGTAAACATTGATGCAATACAAAAATCCAGAAATAAGTTTTTTTTTATTATGCTCTATTTTACTTACCGTAGACTTTATTTACATGGTGTGCATGAATTTTATTTTGTGTAAAAGTAATCCAATCCAGAATTGTGTCCCTTATTTCACACTTTTAACAGACAAGATTCCACAGCTGACAAGTATTGTGAATTTGTGTAGAGTTCGTTAGACTTAATTCAAATTTGTTCATTGATCATTGATTTTCTTTAAATAAACAAGCATTGTTTGGTAAATAAAATGTTTAAACTTTCTTTTAATTAGTCTTAAGCAAGCTAACCAGACCATGGCCCTTTTTTGTGAGTTTTAGTTTGGCAGTTGTTTGAATTGGGTGTGATGTGCACTGTGCAGGCTATTATTTTCTTAATGACAATTTATATAGCACAGTAACATAACTGGAGCTAAAGTCAAGAGTGCTTTACAGAACAGTCACTTATAAGATATGTTAAACAAGTGTGTCTTTAGGATCTTCTCAAAACAGCCAACGGAATTTGCATTAATTACATCATCGTCTGGCAACGGATGGTTATTATGATTACCACTGGTGCTATAATGGGACTCTACTGTATTTGTTGAATTATTGTGTATTGTAAAATTTCTGTTAGATATAGGAAGTCATTTCAAGATACAAACTATCTCTATGTGTTGTTGTTGTTGTTGTTGTAGGTGCATGGCCTGTTCTAATTGATGACTTTGTGGAATATGCAAGGCCAATCATTCAAGGTCAGGGAGGAAAGACGCTATAGCAATTCCCGGTGTTCTGAGAGCCAGTCTAGAGATGAAGATTTGCTCTGGCAGTGGGCTTGTTTCAAGTAGAATATGTTTTTCTGGCATGGATTGTTCTCCTCCCGCGGTCATTCGATTACTGGATGCTTACAAGATGAATTTGACAGTCGTCTCTGGGCCTATCACCCACAATGCTCCCCCCCCCAGTGTTGCATGGATTTAATCTGTAAACTTAGCGTCACACTAAATTAAGAAATGAAACGGCAACGGTTTTGTTAACGTCGGCGTGTACGAAACTGGTTGTTTCCATGTTGCAAGGAGTTTTCTCAAGGGAATTTTGTAGAAATTTCTGTTAATTATGTTAGGCTGATCGGTTAAATCTGTTGTAAAGTAGACATGAGGTGAAGCGTCTGTACAAACGGAATGCAGGCATTACTTTAAATTAAATTATATGGAAGAATGATTGGCAGTTGTTCGCAAATGACTGTCTGTGCGTTTATCTTCGTTTCTAGATAGAAGTGTCAATTTATAACTGAATGGTCGTGTCTTTGTTTCGTTGTTGTGGCAGTTCTTTTTCTATTTCACTTAGCACAGTTTAGTTTGTAGCTACGTTCTCAGCTGGATCTCCGAGAAAAATGGCCTGATTATAACTTTATACTCTACAAGTTTCTTGATCATAGGCTGAAAAAAATTCAGTTTTACAATTGTAAAGTTGGTCAAACTTTTATCAAGGTCCATTAGCACGTTTTGGCATTACAAAGTCCAGCTTTGCTCATTTGGCAATAGTACTCAGCCACTGAGCTGGTATTTGGTTCCACTACAGTGTACATCGAGTGTGAAGAGCCTTTATACAGATTAAATACTTGAGATGTTAGTACAGAGTAGTCAACATCAACATGAGTGCACCCCATCTGTGTAGACCGTTAAGGCCAGATAGCACAGCTAATTCATCATTTTACCCATGGTCCTTTTCTTTTTTGGGCCATATGTAGAGCACTTTGAAGGTTGAGACAGGTCTATTGCCTTATATCATCCAACCATCTCTGGTTTTTCTTATTTTCGTGTACCCTCGGTTCGTCCAAGTATGGCCGTTTTTATTAATCTGTCTGTCATCTTGCACAGTGGCGGCTCCAGGAATTGGCAAATTCTAATCATGGGGGCCATTTGTTGTTACATATGTAGTATTAAGTATAGGGCCCAACAGGGGGTCAGGCACTCAATAGGGGCACGTCCCCCTCCCCGTGGATCCGCCACTGATCTTGCAGCCTACAAATATGTCAAAAAATGGCAATTTTCCTTTCTTTTAAATATATCGACTACTGATTTGGATGGTTTACTTAACAGCTTGTCTTATATTGCTGTTCTTTGCTGTGCCCATCCATCTTATGTAGCTCTTCATTTTGAAACTAAAAATTAAAACTAGTGATGCCTGCTTTCCTAAGATTCCATGTCTCACGGGCAGATGGCATTGTTGATAACAAACGTGTAATAATAGTAATAACTAATAGTAGCAGTAGTAGTGCTTGAGCGCCTAAGAATAAGCAGCTACTGTGTGCTGTTTCCAAGGCGCTATAGAAATCCATGAGATTTTACTTTACTTTAGTAGTAGTAGTAGTAATGATGCATTTATTATATTCGATACATACCAGGTACGTCTGATTCAGAATTCACAGTTCTGGATACAACTCAATGAATGGATCTAAAATCAAATCCAGATCTAGGACTGGACCGATCATCTAGTACATTCCCATTGCTAAGACCTCTAATTACACAGAGTTATTTATGGTATGGCCAAGAATAGCTATTCCGATGGACGTGGATCATACAGCAGGCAATTCTAATTGCATGGCAGTCAGTGTTTAATCTGGACTCCAGGGGAGAGGGTTGACAAAGCCGGGGGGAAACTGGCAAAGCCGGGGGAATTCTGCTAGGGGGCTGCTGTTAGTTCATGTAGTATGCCAGAATTTCCGGGGAATTTGAAATTTCCGGGGAGGGGGAAAGGGCAATTTTCCCCTCCGGAAACGGCCTAGATTAAACCCTGATGTCAGTTGCCAAGTGCTTGAGGCTTAAGCTGTGGCTTAACATCTCCCAGAGGACTTTCTACTGTCATATATCTGAAATATGCCGTAATCTACAACACTTGAAGAACACCGTAGCCAAGTACCTGATCGGTAGTAATAAATGTTCTCGATAATAGTACACTCGTCACGTGACACAATGTCATGGCGACCGAGGTAAACGAGAAATTTAAAGACTTGCCTGAGGCCAACATGGGCTTCCAACAATAGGCCTAAGCCGTTCAAACTTATGTGTGTGTGGATAGAAAGAAGATAGTTACTTTCTTATATTACGGTTATCCAGCGTCCTAGATGGAAGTACTTTGGAAGTAATTGCGATATGCATCCGAATCTAGTAAAAAACCGATAGAAGGTTCAAGAATGAATAACAGGTCGAGAATTAATTCTGATTATGACAGATTGTACAACAACAGATCTCTTTCAGAATTGGTAAGCAAATACTCCTTCAGCCATACAAGAATGTTCTCACACAGGGCAGTCCCTACTGAACCACTTTAAACCTTGTTATGTTATGTTATTATTGCAATAGGGAGTTAAATCAAATCATCGTCTATCATCATTAGCGTAATATGTCGGTGAAAAAGTGGGGGCCACTCGCTTTAACTTCTCAAAAGTGGGGGCGAGGCGAGCCTAGAGGCCTAATAGAAGTTTACGCCTATGTCTAATATGCGTTTGTTAACTGGTGTGATCATCATCTTCGTTGTAGATAGTTTCAGAATGCATTGAATTAAATTACATTTAGTTCGAATCTAGTTCTAATGTTTCACCTACTTTTAGTGCTGTGAGATCCCAGAATTACGAGTAGTAGCAAAAGTGAAGCTTCTTGCATGAAAATTTTATTTATAGCTTAATAATAATAATAATAATAATAATAATAATAATAATAATAATAATAATAATAATAATAATAATAATAATAATAATAATAATGACTACATTTTAAGTGGTTTCATAGGATTAATCCAGTGTTGAAAACCACTGTCGATCATAAATTTATAATTCCAACTTCTGTTTGTCCGTTACAGCTGCTATCTTTGATTCTACAAAAAAGCATTTTGCAGTATGCTATTATTATTATTATTATTATTATTATTATTATTATTATTATTATTATTATTATTATTATTATTATTATTATAAAGAACAGTTATAGAGTGCAAATATGCCAAAATGGCACAGTGTGTATATTTTAAATTTATTAATTTCATTGTGTGTAATATAGGCCTAATCATTATGTAGGCCTATAAATCAAGCTAACATATAAATGCCTACTTTAATATCCCATAGTACTTAAGTTAGTTTTAAATGCATTCATACTGTAGTAGCTGATACTGTCTTACCATCTAATGATATCGTAATGATATGAAAGATACTGAGTTTGACTTTTGGAGCATTTTATTTGCAGGGTGTTGATATCCACATCTATGTTGTTCCACTGCAATTGTGGAGGGAACAGCTGCGAAGTGCAGACAGTCAATCTGTTCTGAATGAAGCCGTATCTGGTGGATTCATCAGGTCTTAAATCAGCTATTTTCCTTTCACTTTGATCTAATATTGTGAGCATTGGTGTAGCCATATGGGGAGGGGACACAGGGGGATCAGACCCCCCATTTGGGCAGGAAATGGTCATGGGATTTGTGCAAAACTGTTGAGTAGTTTGGGTGGGGGTAGGGGTATTATGTGAATGTGAGAACGAATGAAAGAAGTTCAAAGTACTGGAGATTGAAACGACAACATTTTTCTTGCTCGTCAAGACTTTTTTCACTTGAATACTTGAAAATGTCGATGTGCACCCTCCCCCATTCCGGAATCCTGGCTATGCTACTGATTGTGTGAGCATGATTTATGACAGTCAAGATTTTGATAATGGCAGTGATAATTATAACATTGAAATTGTGACAATTATAATGATGATGATGAGTTGATGACGATGATGATGACGATGACGACGACAATGACCATGATGATATTCAATTTATATGGCACCGTGAATTAATGTATTGAGCATGAACCCAAAATGCTAGCCAGACCATATTAATGTGCGCTCTATACTGGTGGATCCAGATGGATATATGAATGACTGAGGTATTTGGATTTCAGTCTTCAAAAGCATGCCCATGTATATAGATGGCTAAGCTCCAATTTAGAACCAATGCTTTATGCTTTATCAAGCACGCTATTGCCATACACTGTTGAACAATGGTGATGATAATGATGGTGGTGATAATGATAGCCATATTGCCATAAACTGTTGAACAATGGTGATGATAATGATGGTGGTGATGATGATAGCCAGGAATATGAGTATGACAAGGATATTAATTTAGGAAAAATCATATCTCTTGATTATAGTTAAATATACTATAGTATTAAGTGTTATTAACTTAATAATAACAAATAATGATTCTTATACTATGACATTTAAATAATCTAGAAAGTATGTCATTTATTTTAATTTGTATCTAACATTACCGGTATTGATGGTAAATGTATTCTTTCTATTCCATATTTAACTGCATTGCTACAATAAATCAATGATTTATTTTAAGACTTATTACATGAGCACTATGCTTATGCATAGAATGTTCTATGAGTTTTTGAATTGACGCTCCAGCACGTAACCCACTCTGCCATCTTCCGCCTCCTCGGTATTGGTATTATGATTGGTATTCTTCAGTTTGGCCGAGTATTTTTGTGCTGCTTTCAGAGTAATGCCGGATTCCACCGTCACAAGTCTTAGAATTGATGTTGAGAATCATGACGAAGCATTTTCTTGTCAATTTGTGTCAGATCGATATTTCTAAAGCACAAATACCCTCTAAATATGATTGCAGTCTTGTTGCATCATCATACTGCATGTCCGAAATCTGTTTCACTTTGTCATGGACATTTCTGTGACGTATAAGTGCATATGCTTGACTGTTAAGATTATCTTGTGGGGCAGATTGTCTTTGAAAGTATCTGATAGAATTGCACGTTTTTGTAGACTGTGAAACTTAAACTTAGCATCATTTAAAATGGCTTAGAAGGCATTACTGCCTGATTGAAAGCCACTAGGAGCACTGACGGGGCTTGAACCCGCTCCGTCAGCCTGACGCTCCAGCACGTAACCCACTCTGCCAACTTCCGCCCCCTCGGTATTGGTATTATGATTGGTATTCTTCAGTTTGGCCGAGTATTTTTGTGCTGCTTTCAGAGTAATGCCGGATTCCACCGTCACAAGTCTTAGAATTGATGTTGAGAATCAGCTGGGCTATGATAACATTCCAAGAGACTTTGTGTTCCTGAAATGTGTTGGAAGATGCTTTACTGTAGTAAATACACATTCGTTTTGATTGGTTGATAACTCTAGCCATTCTTTTGTTCTTTCTAATTGTTTTGTCATAATAAAATTTTATTATTTCATTGGTTCTCAAAACATGGTCTTCTCTGGTTTCGCAAAGCTGCCCACAGGCAGGGGTGTAGCGACGGAGGGTATATTGGCATATATATATATTAGGGTGGTCCTTAAATTTTGACTTTTAAAATTTCATCCTCCCACCCTCCCAATAGAGTCTCCCACAGTAGAAACTTATTTGCACCAAATATCTCCAAGATTGGTTAATATTTAGTGTGTGCTCAAGCCGACTCAAGTTTCAATATTAGGCGCACGAATTAATGGCGTTTTCATGTTTTCACGTTATAATATAAATTGCTGTTAAACGCAAGAGTGACTATTAACATGCTTGTTAAAGTCAACAGTAATTATTAAAGAGCTAAAGGCAGTGTTCATAAGAACTGGCAATGTCATGTCAGTGAGAGTTCAATCGAGTGCTGGCAAAATGTTTATAGCTCAACCGCTCTGTGTGTCATTAGATGACGTGGAAGCAAGACCCTTGATTACTGTTGCTTTCTTTGAATCGGGATACAGTTTGCGGTGCTTTGCGACGACCTGTAGGATAAACTGTGTCTGTTTCTCATCTTTGGTCATCAAGGCATTGTACTCCTGCATCAGTGCGACTCCCCTTTCGGCTGTATCGTTGACAACGCTAAGTTCGCGGACCACTTCTTCAGCCTTCAGATAGTCTGCGTTTGATTCCCCTGTCTCTGGATTTGTTACCAGGAAAGAGTTGGAGAGTTAAAGAATCACAAAGAAATTGCATGTGTTGCTGGTAACAAAATCCCTCAGCCTTTTATCACGGATTGTGGACTGGTCAATTGCAAATCGTTTTGCAGGGTCCTTCTGTGCACCGTGACTTAGTCGCTTGACCATTGCCATTTTCTCAGCTGCATCGACTTCTGGATCAAATAAGGCAAGTGCCACCAACTCCTTGCTTAGGTACCAGAGGTGCCTGAAAAGTTTCTTGAAGGCACCCAAAGACGATGGTGAGTTGATTTCAATGAGGAGCTTCAACAGACGCAAGTCGCCGGTGGGAGCTGATGTTGGTAGTTGGGATAGGAACCATGACTTGACATATGCTGATACTCCAAACACACAGAAGTTGCCAAGACCTTGTATTACTCTCTTGGTCAGTTTGAAGCCAGCATCTCTGAAGATGAACATTTTCAGTGCATAAATCAGCCGTGCCATGAAATGAGCACGGTGTATGGCACAGGCTTCATGAACATTATGCCACGTGATGGTACTCCTCCCAGAAACACTAGACTAAGTTCAAGAAGTTCTCGGTAGTCTGCACGCTGGTGATTTAGTTCGAGTTGGCTGATCACGAAGTTCTTAATATCCGAGATATTCGGAACTGCAACAGCAATTTCAGGATCTCCTATCCCAGGCTTGTAATCAATGCTTGGCCAGAAAACCTTAAATCTCTTGAACAGCTGGATCTCAGGGCCATTCGACGGTCCCATTGTGATGCTGAACACATCCTCCAAACATTTTCTCCTGAATGTGATGGCGGCACACCAGATACAGTACCTTGTTCTCAAGCAATTTTTCAATTAGCACGCATGCACCACTCTTGATGCCCGTGCTGTTAGAAGGGTTGTCGAAGCTCAGAGCTTTAATGCAATCTATAATGCCCCAATCCAGCACTGTTTCAAATATTGCATCTGCCATAGCCTGACCAGTTCCAGAAGGCAGCTTTGGAACACAGAGTAGTTGTTCAGTGCCAGATCCTGACACAATGATTGGAAGTCGATCCACTTTTTCATCCCCAGTGAGGTCACCCATGAGCTTGCCGTCCCAGTGGAGTACCATTGGTTTTTGTGTGCTGAACTCAGCTTTAAACTCGGCAGCCCACGTTGCCCGGTGGAGCTGCCGATAGCGGCGAATAGATGATCGATTAATGCTGTATTCCTCAAGGTTCGCCCCAGAAGCATGAATGATTGGGGCAATCAGCTGCACAGCATGGCGATCACTTATCTTTGCCCGGTCGAGTGATGACAGGACAGATGGCGTCAAGATGTTTATTCTTCCATGTTTGTTTGTTTGCGGTGCATGGATAACTCCACCTACTGCTCCTTCCACCTCAGAATCAGAACCTGAACCGGTAGAGTCGGATGATTCCGAAACAACAACTTGATCAAAGCTGCCCTTTTGCTTTTCTTTCCATGTCAGCTGATTCTCGCGTTTTTTGCCTGTCGCTCCTTTTTCAACAGAGACACATCAACTGCAAGCATTGCTCCCGGTCGACCTTTTTCTCGCTGTCTTGAGTGTTGAATGTGACAATTGTCATTTGAAATTGTAACTTTTCACTAGCTTAGCAACTTCCATGCTAAACATCTAAGAAACAAATGGAGTTAACGTTTCATATATTTTTCGAAAGTAGCTCACTTTTTCGTGTATTTTCACAAACTTCGACCGGCTTGAGCATACCCTAAATGCACTCTGATCTCCAAAATAATTGGTAGGAATTGGTTTCTAATGGGGTAGTACCTGATAGGATGGTGGGAGCAATAAAAAATAAATTTTGAAATTTTTCTTATAGATAAGGACCACCCTAATATACATATATATATATATATATATATATATATATATATATATATATATAACATATCTAATATAATATATATAACAATATATATATAACAATATCTAGCCCCAAATTTATACTCCCTTCCCAAATCCCCCCACAATCAAATTCCTGGCTACACCCCTGCCCACAGGGCACATGAAGTCTTTGAAATAAGTGTAATCAAGTATATAATCTTTGTTTTTGTTATATGCAAACTTTGCTGCTAAAAATATTCTGCAGATTACTATTGCTATTTTGGTGGTGGAGGTGATGATGATGATTATGGTTAAACTGATGAGTTCTCTGCAGGGTTGTTCTCAGTTAATTACCGGTAATTATATTTGTAGATTAAACCAAAACAAGAAAGTTCATTAAAAGCAAAGAATTTCGTACCTCCACAGGTTAGATATGATTTCTTGCATATTACCGGTAGAACGTTACCATTGGTGACCGCATGTTTCCGGTAGCGGCTGCCAAAGTTTGGAATAGCCTGCCACCATCAACAACTATGGCAAAGACAATGGAAGCATTCAAACGAGAACTTAAAACTGCTCTCTTTGTTCGTAGTTACCCAGGACATTGATCATTGTAGGATATACTGTTTGTTTTTTAGTTGTAAGGTGTCCTAGTAGTAGCCTACATGTACGATATGCCACCATAATCAGTTCATTATTATTATTATTATTATTATTATTATTATTATTATTATTATTATTATTATTATTATTATTATTATTATTAGAACCCTGCAAATGATGGCATATTCTTTTTTTAAGAAATACATAGTGTTGTAGTCTCTCCTTCTACAATACAACCAAGTATCTGAATAATGCATTTTCACATATATTTTTATCAGACCTCTGCTCCTGAGATGTTCGTAATTGAACTAACAGATGACATCCGTTCAGTCCTTGCCAGCAGTGGCAGCCACTGTGGATCCAGCCAACATCTAGAAAATGGTGTTCAATGCAAGAAAAGCAGAAAACATACGGCTATTCAGAGTACCAATGCCATTTCTTCAGATAGTAGTGAGTAAACTAGAAATATAATCAGCTCCTCAAAACAGACTCTATCCAAATTTTGAAATGAGTCTTCTGTGCAGTGGGGGCTCCAGAATTTGGCAAGGGGGAGGCTGTTGGGGTGATAACTTTTAAGCATGGGAAGCCAACTATTTGTTGCTAGGTATGTAGTAGTAAGTACAGGGTCCCAACAGGGGGCCATTTGGGGGCTAGGCATTCAGTAAGGGAGCACAGCAATTTCTATGACTTGGTTTCAAATGTCTTTGCCTCAACTCTCAAAATGCCTAAATATGTAAGTATTTATTGTAGGTAGCTTGAGTTCTGATGAACTAGATAATGATGAAGACAATCAACCCTCATCTTGTGTTTCGCAACAGTTCTATCGAGAGCTGACGGTCACACTGTCTTCAGTTGCGCTGTCAGGAGACAAAGTGCTGTATCCCAACTCAAAATGTGCACAGACAACAGACGAAGAAGAAAAAGAAGAAGAACAGAATTCAAAGAACAAATCAAAATCCATGAAAGAGAAAGACGAGGAACGAAGAAAGGAAATGCTGAGACGATTAGCCATTGAACAGCAGCGTGAAGAAATGTGGAAAATGGAGGAAATGATTAAGAGGGAAGAAGAACTGAAGAAGCAGGAGGCTTTGAAACTGAGAGAAGAAAAAGAAAGACGCAGAAAGCATGAGCAAGAAATGCAGCAAAAGAATGAAGAATATCTAAAAAAGAAATTTGAAAATGAGAGGCAGAAATTGATGGAGGAAAAACTGAGAAGAGAGCAGGAAGAAAGGAAGACAAAAGAAGAGGAAATTGCTAGAATAAATAACCAGGAGCAACTTAGAAAGGAACAAAAAGAGGAACTGAAGAGGCAACCTGATATTCAAAGGAAACAATCTTTGGGAGAAATGGCCAAAAACAGAAAGGAACATGAAGAGGATTTGGGAAGAGAGGAAGATGAACTGAGAAAGAAACAGGAAGAACAGAGAAAGAAACAGGAAGAACAGAGAAAGAAACAGGAAGAACAGTATATCAAAGAAGAACTACAGAAAAGGGAGGAAGATGAACAGAAAAAGAAACGAGAGTTACAGAGAAATAAGCTGGAGGAACTGCAGAAAAAGGAGGCAGAAAAGAAAATGAAACAGGAAGAACTAATGAAAAAGAAGCTTCTAGAGGATAAAAAGAAACAAGATGAGATGGAAAGAGATAAGAGGTTGTTGGAAAAGCTAAAAAGAGAAAAAGAGAAGTTAGAAGAAAATAAAAGAAAAGAGGTGAGAGTTGTTGTAAATCTGTTTAAATTTTGATACAAAGTGCACTTATTATTTAAGTTGTCTGTCACATGGCAGCCATGTTTTTAAAAGAGTCACATGTCTTCTATCAAAGTCAGACAAACAGTTATTTCTTTCATATGTGTTCTTGCTGTATATTTTTTACTGAAAAGCAATTTGTGCATTATAATTTTCTTTTACTGTTTCAAAGGAAGAAGCAAGGAGAGAAGCTGAAAGTAAGCATAAATCATTTATGTGAGGACATTATTATATCTTTTATTAGATTTTATAATGTAGTTTTGATAGATAAGTGATATATAACACCTGCAATAATTTTGACCCCTGAATATATTGTAATATTAAAGAGTATTGTTCAACATCTCTTAGAGTGAACAACGTCAAAAAGTTAAACAACAAGATGAAAAATCCGTTAGAATGTTTATATTTCCAAAAGGTTTAAACCCATCATATCAAGATGACACTTATTTTACTGGTCCCCAGTGGTGTGGGTTAGAATGTTTATATTTCCAAAATTTTCCAATGATGCATGAAAAAAATGGAAAATAAGGACTTTCTCTTACTATAATTGGGAAATTTTTTGAAATGGGATGGTTTCTATCATGATGACTGTAGAAAGTCAGATGCTGCTTGTTTCTGTCTGTAAAGATGTTAAAGTTGAGCTTTCGTCAGATGGCTGAAAATTACAAGCATAATTAATATTTGTTTGACTTTATTTAGGAGCTGCATTACTTAGAGAAATAGAGCAGATGAGAGAAGAAAGAAGGAAGCAGGAGAAGAAGCAGGAGGAACTGACCAAGAAAGTTAAAATCCTTCAAGAAGAGTCACAAATTAATCATAGCGATGGTTTGTATTTTTCGAGCAGTCCTGAGGTAGTTGTGCATGAGTAAATAAAAATTTGGTTGTCAGTTGTCTTTGTGCAGTAAGAAATTGGCATGTACACATTCATACAAAATGGAAGTCAGAAATATAACTTACTGCTATCGATATTTCTACTGAAATCTGCTAAATTTAACTAGAGAAAAACAGCAGTGCAAAGTATTTACTTGAATAATGTAATGAACACTGTGCGTTCATATGTGCTTTGTGTCTGCATTGAAGCATTGTATTGATTATTCTATCTATCTTTGATAGATGCAGTGTGAATTTAGACATGGGACAATGGGTTGATGTTATAATAACATAGGTGACCAGCTTGATGGGATAAAATCCTCCTATGGAAATGTAATCTCCCTTCTGGTGTGAGGAGGCTGAAAGTTTTGGATTTAGTTGTCTCCAACTCGAGGGGTTGGAGTAGTCCGGGTCTGACCTTCCCACTACTTTTTTGATAAACTGACCAATGACATACTGTTATTGTGGTGCAAAATGTTTTGCAGTCAAAGAAAGATGGAAGAAAAAATACTTTGAAGAGAGAAAGAAGACTCCAACACTAGAGTCTGAATGCAATCAATTAAAGAAAGAACTCGACATTATAAATAAAAAGATCCTCTCAAATGTTGAGGCAAGCTCACAATTCGTCACTCACGGAGGCAATCAGAAGCCATCTGAAAAGGTAACCATTCCATTACTCTTCAAAAAGTAGTCATTCTTATTATTTTTCTTGGAAAGCCTTCACCTGTTTCAGAATTTCATTATCCAGTTGTTATGAAAAAGTTTCAAAGGCAAAACTGTACAGAATGGGCAAATAAACTGGATCTTCTCTGCTCAGTAGGCTGCCAATATGATCTGCATGACTTTTGACAAAATCAAGGTTGTTCAGATCTTGACCAAAAAGTGTGCAGTTCTGCATATTTATTGACAAAATTGAGAGGTGCAAACTAATGGATGAAATTAGTAGGTCTAAATTTTCAAAAAAAACAACTTATGCAGTAGATTTTATGTCATACTGCTGTTGAAACTAGTGAATGAAGTAATTCTTAAATGAGAATAGCTTAGACAATGGAGAACAAGACTTACTGCAGTAGTATCTATTATTCCATTTTATTAGCCAGATAATTTATATAGCGCTGTGAACATAACCAAAGACTTTGGATCTTTTTTATCTGCTCAGATTGCTTACAGGAGTTTGCTGCATGCATGATACATGCTAGTTTTTAACTGGTAGCTGGTCAATTTTAATGCATGTCATTATAATTAGCGACTTATGCTTGCTGCATCCAATATTAGCAAATTCATGTGACTGATACTGTGTGTTAAAGAGCAACTTAAAAATACAAGCTCTCAGACTTCGAATGGAGATAGAGGAACTGAAGGGACGACTCGACAACTTGCAGATGAAATTGATGACTGAATCAAAGGTTTATTTTCTAATGCATAATGTTTTTCAAATTTGAACAAGAAATCAGCAGATCATACTTTAAAATTCTTGTTTCTTGAAAAGGTCAGTAAATACTTCACTGTTTCATTATTTCTTCATTCGATCTGTCTTCTTCAATATTTTGCAATTCTACTCCGTTTTACTGCCCTTGGAGTGTTTATTGCAAAGACCACTTCATATAAAGTACAGAAAGAAAGCATATACAGTAGAACTTTGTTTTACCGAACGTGGTTATAGCATACCCTCGGTTATAATATACTGCAATGTACGGTTCCGTCTTGGATGGTATTGGATACACACCCTCAGATATACCTGACTTATCCACCATAGACTGTCACCGTTTGTCTGGCCGGATACCCTGGATTTGACCTGGATCTTTAATTATTTGGATTTGATGTGCCATCAGTTGATGCTCCTGTGCATTATGAAGTGGCGCTATAGAAGTTTAAGATTAGAATAGATATAGCATACTCAATTTTACAGACCCAATAAATATGTTATATGAAATTCTACTGTAGTTGTAAATATTCAGATTAGAATTACAGCATTTAAATAAAGCACATGATTTATTTATCACATATTAATTTCTTTCTGCTATTTTATAACTAGCTTCGAATGCAAGCAGAGCAAGAACTCCAGTCATTGCGCCCTCATGCAGCTCGACCCAGAGCCACGAAAGTCGTGAAAAAATAGCATAATTCATAATTCAGTTGAGAATCAATGAGTGAATGCTCACATCTAATGATATCTTCTCATCTTAGTTTCATTGATCATCATAAATTAATGTGATGCATCTGATGATGGATAAATTTACTGTTACTGGATTACTATGAAATTATTTATTTCATGATTTGACACTTTGTGACTTAAGTATTAAGTTTTCTACAATATCATAGTCTCGATGGCCTTCTGAATTTACATATGCCCAAGAGTTTGGTCTAAAACTTGGCAACATTTGAAGATGCAACAAAGTAAAACTGACATTGAAATTGCACCTTAAAATATTGTATGTGAAAGGAAAAGGAGTCATTTTAACCCCTTAACTGTTAAACTTAACTCAATGTAAAACTATTCCCAGTTAAAGGGTTAATTAATCAGCTTTTCTATAGGCATTTTAAAGGAAGCTTTCATTTATTGTCAAATGAAGAGTTTTGTCATTTTGAACTGTTCATGTTTGACTTGAAATTTATTGCTCTTATTCAGAGAATCAATTTAAAAAGTAAAATGAAGCTATTTTCAGTGCAGATGTTCTGTGATTTGTGAATACTGCCATTTTAAAGCTGTGTTTCTGATTGATAGTTTCTTGATAACTTGATAATTGATAACTTCCTTTTTGCATAATTTTCCTGTGATAATGTGACTTTGCATTAACTTTGTATTAGAGTCTATTTTATCAGTAGTTTTGCATATGGATATGTTTTCGTTCAATTTTTCTGGAAAATTATGTGTTTATATGAGCTTCAGTCAGTTCACTTTGGCATAATTTAGAACTTCAGTCTGGGATTGCGGCTGACTTAGTGACTTAATTTTTGTCTCTTCAAACTCTTGAATGATTATAACATTGTGATTTTATGGTAAACTGTGAAATAATGTAATATGTAAAAATGAAAAAATGTAATATTACATTATTAGATTATTCCTTTGTGTTATAGAATGCAGACCGATACTGGGATTTTTTGTTATTATGACAACATCTATGCATAAATTATAAACTCACAATATACAAAGCTGAAAATCTCTCTCTGTGTGTGTGTTTTCTATGTTCGCTTTAGATTACTATTTCACCATTTGGACCAAAATCCCGTAAATGTATCACGTAGGTCATTAGGTCACTCTCGACCACCGCTGTATCAAGGACTAAAGATGAAGGTAGGTCCCGTACTCTAGTACGAGCGTTGGATTCCGGCGCTTGTCTCCGGCCTGGGCAATCAGCGACGTAGGTGGTAGACGTCATTAATCTAGGGTAGGCCATGGACTACTAGATTACCTGGACGCCCAACTGAAAAAGGTGCCTTACATCAGATGGCTGAATAAATGCAGCCTCCTGTGCATTTGCATGTAATTTTGGACTTTTTCAACTTGCAATTGTTCGGATTCTGTGAAAGCTAAAATGATGAGGTATACACCAATGTTTTGCATTTTTATCCCTCTTTCAAACCATCCGTGCAAAATTTAATAACAATTGGGATAAGGGTCCACAATCTGGCCTGAAACAGAACCCCCCTCAAAAAAATTTTTTTTCTGTTCCAAGCTGTGCTGCTAAAATTTTTGAGTGGCAACCTAACTTTGTAAACGGCAAAGTTGTAGGGGAATGTAAGTGGAACAAAATAAATCAAACATTTTGAAAATTGGACAATATTTGGTCGAGATTTAGCAAATTATAAAAGAAATACAAGCATCGTTCTAAACTGATCGAAACGACAATTTATCGGAAGGAGAGTGCTCGGGGTAGGAAGAATATATCTCGACCTCCATTGAAACTCCCTATTTGAATCTGGAAATGCTGGTGACCTTCCCCTATTCTGAAACAATGGCTGCGCTAGTGTATCTACCAACTGAAGTAATCTAATGTTCTCGTAGCATTTCGCTTGATTCAACACCTCAGGTTTGATCCAGAATCGATTTTTATTGCAGTGGACGGAAGAATAAAACGACAACGTTTAAGAAAAGAACCAAAGCAGCATGACAAAAGCATAAACGTAAATATATATATATATATATATATATATATATATATATATATATATATATATATATATATATATATATATGAACCTGTTTAGATGCTGACCTACGTCAGACTAGCGATCAGGGCAAATGCCTCATTTAGGCCTAAACGGAAAACCCAGAGGCGTAGCTAAGGGGTGGGGTACATATACCCCCGAGCGTCGAGATGGGGGCGCCAAAATCGGGTTGGAGTAGCAAAAAAGTAAAAAGAAACATCAATATAGTTGTGACGATCTTCTTTTTGTCCTTTTCAGGGTTTTCATATGAAGTCTTGGGGAGCGCCGTTAGGATGGTTTGTCCTCGGGTGCTTTTTTCTTTTCCGAGATTGAGAATTTTTTGTAGATCTAAAGTTCAGCGGGCGCCATCAGTATGTTTTGTCCCCGGGCGCCGGACACCCTAGCTACGCCCCTGGGTAGACCGATTGTTGCCGCCTATAGACTTATGCTACGACATCTTTTGAGGTGAATCGTTGAATCTTAAAGAAAAGGAAAAGTTACAGCTCAGCACGCCGGAGTCCTTTGTCTGAGAATTAAGAAAATAGAGCACAGCCCAGCTCCTCAACGGCGACCGAATACGCCTAACCATCACTACGCCGAGTATCGAGGAGTCATCGCGTGGAACTCAGGAGCAGCTTTTCCTTTTGCCGCCTGTAGACCTAGTAGACTTTCGATCGTCTTAAGAGAAGCAGAAAATGCAAAATAAATCAAGAAATCAAGACTCTTGTGTGACATAAAATTACTCATCGTCCTCTCTCTCTCTCTCTCTCTCTCTCTCTTCTCTCTCTCTCTTCGTTGATCTGAATCTCCCAAAACTGCGTTCATTTGGGGCATTCTCCAGACTACTGTACGTCAGGCGACAAGCGTTTTGCGTCGAAGATAAAGGTAATTCTGCGTTTCATGCGTCGTTATCTCTACAGAACGTTATCTTTCCTGAGATACGTGCTTTGGATGGGACTTTTGCTGTTCCTCGATCGAAGACGACTGCGCCCGGCTTATTACATCTTCTGTTCTCCCTTTGTTTGCATGTATGTACTGTATGTAAATGCATAGGCCCTATACATATCCTTGCGCGATTACCCTGGGCGATCGTTTTCCGTCGACGAGGAGGAGGAGGAGGAGGAGGAAAGCACATTGGAACCAACCGCACCCGATTCTCTCCCTCCTGCTCGATCGGCACAGCGCGACATATCTTGGCGCCCCGGGCGTCCGACTGGGGCGCCGACACCCAGTCGTTCTGCGTGCTCCTCTGAGTAGCGACGGAAGGCGGGGAAGCATAGTCCTTCGGAACTGTTCTTGGATGGGAGAGGAGATCTTCGTCGGGCCGTCGAGACACCGAATCGATCGCAGCGTTCAGAACGGCGTCTTCGCCTTACATTAAAAGCAGAGCATAAATTTGAAAATATATTAAGTAAAAGTAAGCAAAATCTCGTGAATTTATATAGTGGTTCTCACACAAGGCAGATCCTACTGCAGAGATGGCCATGGGTCCATTTTTTTAGAACCCAACCTAACCTAACCCATCGAATCTCCAACTCAACTCAATCCAGCTCATGCCGGCAATAGGGTTACTTGCATGGGCGTCAATCCAAATGAGGCCCGGGCCCCATAATTAGGATAGGGGCAATGTTTCTTCTAAGGTGGGCGCGCGCCCAATAACGGGAGACATGCGCCCACAAAAAAATTTGTATTGCCCAAAAAATTTGCAGGTTCTATTTTTTATAAAATTTCAAAATTATTTTTAAAAGGTAATCATCACCACTTGACCTGTATAGTATTTTTAATGTCGTCTCCGTAAAATGATGCATGATAAGCAAAAATAGGTCATCGCCATTTTTTAAAAATACTTGACACGTGGTTTATTATGGTCGCGATCTTTGCACAAAGTAAAATTGCCCAAAGGACAGTCAATTTGAAAATTGATAAAGAGAAATTTCATGCGCTAAGCCTCATACCTCCTGAAAGAACAGGTATCAGGCCTATCGATCTATAGTCTGTTCTGATTCTCTGTAGCTATTTTAGTAGCATCGCTTCTGAGTTCTAGCTTGAGTATAAAAACCTTGTCATATAGGACTACGCATTATACGCATACCTTTTGCCCTTGAGCTTACGACTACTTATTACACTGTAGAAGTGTAGGTGCGTCTATGACGAAAATTGGCTAAGATCTGAAAGAGTAGTCGCAGGCATGGGCGTCCGCAGAAATTTTTCCAGGGGGTGCAAAACAAGGTTTTGTGAGGTCCACGAAAAAAAATTGTAACCACAGCGATAGCTGCGTTCCAAACCACAACAAGTAATTTTACTTTTTTTTTGTAGCATTAAATGTTTGGGGAGAAGGTTTGTCTCCACATCCTGAATTTTTTCTCTAATGGGTGAAAAAAGGTCATTGCATCCTTCCTTTTCTTTCTTTCAAATGCTCTTCATCCTTTCCGGACGCCTATGGTCACTTTGGGGTCCATACAAAATTGCGAAATTTAAATAAATAAATAAAAATGTAAACACAGCGATAATGTAATTTGCGTTGAATCCAACCAAAACTGCAAAAACAACAGAGGACCATTTGTGGAGCAGCAATGCTTTACTTTACATTGGTTTCTGCTTATGAATCAAAGAACAATCGCTGCTGTCTTATCTTCGAGTTTGTCTGTCTGTTTCATCATCAGCGCCAGCAGCAGCAGCAGCAGCAGGAATTTGATTTATGGATAGATGGATCCAGTTTGTCTGTGTTTATTCTGATTGGCCACCTTGACATGGGGTTGAAATGTTTGGGGAGAAGGTTTGTCTGCCATTGAAACCATTGTCTACGTTTAATCAAAAACAATCGAATTCATCCTGATATAATTTTTTTTTTTCGAATTGTCACAACCATTGTCTATTGATGAATCAAAAAGGTCATTGCATCCCCCCGTTCCCTTCCTTTTCAGAGCCCATCCCTTCAAATGCTCTTCCCTCCCCACCCTATGGTCAACCCCCAAACCCTCTCCTTTCCTCTTTCTCTTTTTCCCCCCTCTCCCAATAAAACCCCTCTCATCCACACTTTCCCTTTGGAGCTTGGCTGGTGCCTCCGGAATTTCCATCCCCAATGCAACATCATATAGATTAGCATTATGAGATTTTTGCATAGCTAGAAATTTTGGGAGGATTAGAATTTTTGCAAACTTTGACGCAAATCCCCATAAATTATGAGCCTAGAATAAAAAATGTGCAACGTCATGCCCTATAGATTACTGTGGGTAGGTATAATGTAATTTGGGGTATGAATCTTTTTTATCTTTTAAAATCTTTTTATTAGTTAAATTAAATGCATGTTTGTGCAGCGCCGAATGGTGAATAGGAGCTTCGTATAAATAAAAATTTTAAGGTAGCATCGATTATTACGGTAGTTAAGTTAGAGGCATTTTTGTGCAGTTTTTGCGATTATAAACGTTAGAAAGACTTATATATAATTTTACCGATATACCCCCCCATTGGAATACGCCTGGTTTCTGCGAAGAGAGAAAGCAGTGCGAGCGAAACGAGCATTTTTGAATTAGAAGAACAATCGATTGACATCTCGACCTTCCATCTTCGACGACTAGTACCTGGAATCTTAGGCTTCGCGAAGAAAGTGCATCATCATCATCATCAGCAGCAGCAGCAGCAGCACGATAGCTAAATGCTTCTGTTAAACCATGCCTTAAATATCAGTTATTGCTGCGTGCATTTTTCTGCATAAACGGCGTTCCGGAACCTTTTTCTCCAAAATTTATGGTTTTTGAATTCAAAACTAAGTTACTAAAGATCGAAGAATGAGAGTGCACAGCAAGCCCATTACAAGCATGAATGGATAGGACAACCCTTACTGAACCACTTAAACCATATTATTATTATTATTATTATTATTATTATTATTATTATTATTATTATTATTATTATTATTAGATAATTTAAATTCTATGGCTTTTCAAGTTTCAACCGACTTTATTTCAAAGTGAAATAACCTACGTTTTGATTATGTCTAAAACTTAATTAAACCACACCTAGTGAGAGTAAAGGTGCATAAAAAAATAAAATGTACAGTATAAGACCAAGACTTATTGGCAGGGCCTGTTTTAACGTGCAGTGATACACAAAATGTGCAGTGATAAAATGAAAATGTGCATTGGTAAAATGCAATTTCCCTGTGCTTTGTGCAATGTACAGTGATAAATTTTGCGGACGACCTTTTCAGTTGGCTTTTTGCTTGGATTTCGAATGTCAAATCTATAATATTAAGATCCTTATTCTGTATGTCTGTTACCTTCAAGCGTTCTGATTGGTTGACTATTGGTAGACGGTTTAGTCCTTACGTCGCGATGCGTTGGTGAGCGATGTTCGAAGACGACGTTGCTATTGGTAACCAAACGGTTTAGTCGAAGAAGCGTTTGACGAAGCGTACGTTCAATTGTTCATTGCATAGTCATAATGTGTACAACGTCGAGATGCGTTGGTGGTGGGCGTAGCTTGAGGAATTTGCGCAATTTTAACGTACACAAAAAATACGTGTACAGCGTCACAAATGGTCACAGTTGCGTGATTTTAACGTACATAGGCCTAATTATTACGTGGCGCAGAGCTTGGCTAGGTGGCGTATGTAAAATTGTACATCATTGAAACGTTGTTCAGCATGAATTCAATGATTGGGTTTTAGTATTATCCTGCACTGCGAGCGAAGCGAGCGTGAGCGAAGCGAGCATCTTTCTAGTTGTCAATTAAGAAAAAGCTGTGTGACGAGTAAAAAAGGACGTCAGATCGAAAATGGGAAAAAATGGATGACGAATAAAAAAGGTCGTCAGACAAATTAATTTAGGGCCACAATCTTGTCCACTCATTTTCTGAGTTTAGTTTTGTGCAGTGATAAATTGTTCTTAAAACATGCCCTGCTTATTGGATAACATCCGGAACCTTTTCTAGAAAAACAGCGCTGGGATTTGGGACATCAATTCAAACATAGCTACCGAAACAAAGAGATTTGATGAATTATGAAATGCAAGCGATGATACAATGGACGATCGTGTATTATTTGACGGAGGCTTAATTATAATCAAAGAAAGTGAACTAAAGTGTATATTTTACTATTTACCACAACAGCAAGAGACAACGAGACAACAAATCTAGGCATCATTTACTTCTATAGCGCCACTTCATGTAATGCATAGAAGCATCAGTCGATGGCACAAATGCGATTCCTAAGAACAGAACCAGAATTAAAACAAAAGCATTGGATGCTGCTGCTCCACTCGAACCCGGTTGTACTAGAAATGCTCCATATAATCACTGGAAGCGCCCGTGCGGTTCTCTCGCATTTTGCCGATTGGCCATAGGCTTAAACTTCTACTAGGCTTTTCGGCTGTGGCCCCAACTTTTTGAGAAACTACCATAGGGAAGGCATAAGGGTTGGGTCCCCTTCTTTTTCATCCAAATTTACGTCAGTGGTTCCCCGCTTCGACCGACCGCAGCCCGGTTTTGTTGACGCGGTGCACTTTGAGTGACGAAGTGACGTCGGGCCAGAGTGAATTAGCCGTAGGCGGATGATGCGTGGTGTGTCATGCATCGCGCGAATGATTGTCGAACACTTGACACCGTCGGTGTCACGTAAAGCAGCGATATCGATGATCGCAGTCGGGCTTTTATCGATCTCCCGCCGCCGCCGCCGTCTCTGCAATATCTGCGTCGTCTCGGGTGGGAATCGATATTCGGACCACGGTCCGGACGACTCTGCAGAAGCCGGTGGACAACACACCCCGGCCGGGCCGACCATGACAGCCAAGAGCAGCTGTCGGTGCCACCACGGCCAGCCAGCAGAACGACAGCAGCAGAAGAGGGAAGGAGGAGGAGAGACAGACAGGCAGACATAGTGAGAAGAGAGAGAGAGAGGAGAGAGAGAGAGGAGAGAGAGAGAGAGAGAGTAAGGAGAGAAAGAGACACAAAGACAGAAAGAAACAGACCGAGTGAGGGGGCCGAGAGAGAGAGAGAGAGAGAGAGAGAGAGAGAGAGAGAGAGAGAGAGAGAGAGAGAGAGAGAGAGAGAGAGAGAGATATCCAGATAGTTTGACGACATAGCCGGAATAGACCGATGGCGAAAGATAGAAGAGCACAGTGGAAGGGATGGAGGCAAATTTTTTCGACCGACGATGGCAGCTGAAAACGAAGGACATCATATAGCGCAGACAGACAGACAGACAGACAGACAGACAGACAGACAGACAGACAGACAGACAGATAGACAGAGAGACAGACAGCGCACGAGACAATATAGCAGAGCGGCGGACGGAGGAACAGAGGCGCGGGGACCAGTGAGCAAATGGCGAAATGGACCTTGAAGGAACGGGGAGTCAAAGAACCCTCAAGGTCAGTCGATGTCTTGAGGAATAGCAGCGGCAGTCGATGAGGGATGCGGAGGATGAAATCGGGTCGCAGGCGAAGGAGGAGGAGGTGGAGGAGTTAAGGAACTTGTTTCTGGAAGAAGGAAATCGGCGATAAAACGAAGTGAACCAGTCTAGTCGGCCGGAATTAATGAACGTCCTCTCTCTCCTTCTCTCTCTCTCTCTCTCTCTCTGTCTGTCTGTCTGTCTGTCTGTCTGTCTGTCTGTCTCCTCTAATGGCTGACTGATTCGTCATCCGACAAGCGACCAGACGAAATAGTCGACTTAAACGACAGCTGCCGAGAACCAGCGCAATTTTCCATCGAAACGACTGTTGTTGCAACTTGCAGACGCCGCGCCATCTGCCAGGGTACCAGCGCATTATTCGATTACGACGTTCTCTTCTGTCGAATGTTAGAACATCGCATCTAAAGACCAAGTGTTTCGTTGCGCTACTCGACCTTTGGCAAGCACCAGTGCTCGCTTAATTACGTGCAGCATTAGGGGCGCTGCAATAACAGGAAGATAAAGCGGGTTGTTATATCGCGCTGCGCGCATTATCTTCAGTGATTTACGTCCACCAGACCACAAATCCTGAATTTGACAGCTTCTAGCGAAATTGCGCTTTCTGCGATATCTCCCGCCAATTTCCCCCCAATGTTCTAAGAAGTATTTAACTTAGCATGATTTAAAGTGGCTTAGGAGGTATTACTGCCTGTGTGAAAGCCACAATGGGCACTAATGGGGATTTGAACCAGCTCCTTCAGCCTGCCACTCCGGCGCATAACCCACTCTACCGCCTTCCGCCCCCCAGTAACATTTGAGGGTGAATTCACAGTTTTAAGACGCGAATGACCTCGAGAGCAGATAAGATAGAGAGACCGTCGTCTGTGGTTCGAATGAACCGTCCATCTGGAGTACATCTAAGGCAGGGACATTATGGACATAGTCCGTGTAGTAGGCTATTTCCAACCATTCTGACAATAGTAATTAGCGTTGGAGTAGCCACGGGGGTGGGGACTTACAGGGCCAGGCTCCGCCTATTCTGGCTGGGATCGGTCGTGGGATTTGCGCAAAACCGTTGATAAATTTTTCTGGTGGTGGTGGTGGTGGTGGGTAGGTAGGAGGATTGGAACAGAATCGACAATCATTCGATGTAGTGCCTCGAATGTGCCAAGAATTCCGTGACGTTCGTTCATTTGCTTGTAGACGTTTTAAAGTCGAAAATGTCGATGTACTACCCCTATTCCGAAAACCTAGCTACGCCAACGGTAACTAGTTAAGTTACTAAGGTAAGGTAAAAGTATGGTCAGTGGCGCAGCCAGGATTCCAGATTAGGGGGACTTCGCGACAGTTTTCGGCCAAAGAACAACTCTTGACGAGCAAAAAAGATCGTCGTATCCAACGCCTTAAAGTCTGCTGTCTGAGCCAGTCTCGCCTGTCTGGTGCATTTTCCTCGATCTAATACTACCCCTAACCTCTCAGGCTCTCCCTCTACTCACCGGTTTTGGACGAATCTTACCACCAGTCCACAACCGAATATGAAGGCCGGGCCTTCGGGCCTCCGTGCCCCCGTGGCTACGCCAATGGGTGTGAGGTAAATATGCAACCGGTGGGTTCAAAGCCTTAGGGTCCGCTGCTGCATGATCCCCGGTTTCATGGCCATCAGCCCATAGGTGGCTAAGCCATTAGCCATTAATTGGCGGAATATTGATTAAAAGTCGATTAAAGCTGGAAAAGCCAAAAAATCAAGAAATTCATTTAAGCGTTAAAAACATAAAATTCTGGACAGAAAAGGTTACGGAAAGCAGAAAATGCACTGCCCACATCTCATGAGTCGGGTCTTATGATCAGCTGTGTAGGTCAACTAAGGAAGTCGGTTTTCAAGAATTTTCCGTCTGGGAACCGATTAGGTCTATGTAAAACTTTTCACACACACCCCACACTTCTTAAATTTAAACAAATACGCAGTGTTAGGAGTGATCTTAGATCAAAAGATCAAAGATCACGATCTAAGATCACAATTCATGATCTTTGATCTTTGATCTAGATCACTTTTTACTAGTGATCTTTGACTCTGATTTTAAATCACTTTTTTGGTGATTTTGATCTTTATTATCAACAGAAGATCAAAGATCAAATTATACGTATTCTCCCAACTAAGTCAATCAATCAACGAACTTCTATGTGTAATTGTGTATTGAGTAAAATGGCGGACAAATCAAGCATTCGGACCTCAATGATCATGTTAGTGCAGCCGGTGCAGATGATGAGGATTATGGGTATGGCCCTGACATTAGTACTGGCACTCTGTGGGACTCAGAGGAGGAGGCTTGCTCAGTTGCAACTGGTCGTGAAAATGCAGTCAAGATAGAGGTCATTTGAATAACCCAAATAAGGAACTTTCTAGCTTGTTGGCATACCCACATGTCAAGGCAGCATTTGTGAAATATAGGCCATCTTCTGCACCTGTGGAAAGACTTTTTTAGTATTGGAGGTTTGATCCGTTTGAGCGTCTTGCTCATGCTGAAAATGAACTGCCGTGTTCAACACTGACTGTGAACTGACAGTTGCTAAAATTGTCATTGTTTTCAGTTGTGTTAGTAACTTAGTATTACAAAAGTTTACATGCATCATACAGTGGACATTTGTATCGTTATCATATGTGACACGTCATACATGATATAATAACTATATTTGTATGATCTTTGATCTTAGATCACTTTTAATGTGATCTTGATCTTAGATCATTTATACTCTAGTGATCTTTGATCTTGATCTTAGATCAATTTCTCTCTAGTGATCTTGATCTTTGGTCAAGATCATTTTACAAGTGATCTTTCCTAACACTGCAAATACGACAACATCAGCACGAGAACACTGTACTAAGAAATAGCTTTTCAACTTCTGGATCGTTTGCGGCTCAGTGGCGGTTCCAGGATTTGGCAAGTGGGGGGGAGGGCGTTGGGGTAAGCTAACAGTTTTTTTATCACGGGGCCAACTATCTAATTTTCATAAACCTGGACTAGTATAGTTGTTTAGAATGAGCGCACTAAAACATGGGGCCAATGGGGAAGCAGCCGTTCAAATAGGGAGCACGGGCCTCCGGATCTCCCACGTGGAGCCGCTTCTGTTGCGGATCTCCAAGGGGTCTGCGTCACCGTCTGCCTTCTGAGGTTTGAAAGCCGGTGAAAAATTGTGTATTATACAAAGGATCACGCCCTTAAATAAATAAATGTCAGTCGAACATTAAAACGCAAGACGTCAGCCTGAGACTTGCAGCGCTAGCAGTCTGACGCGCAATATAGTTAATTAAGGTATTCGTATCAAGGCTGCATGCTGTGGCAGATAAGGCGACGATGGAAGTTCATCATGGAACTGTACGACTGCTACACCCCCTCGTTCTCCGTTAATTCCCCGGTCTTCTTACTTATTTTCCCTTAATCCGTCGTTCCTCCGTTCTTCCTTCGGTCGAATAATGCCCGAATTCACCCCTCATTTTACCTAATTTAAGAGCTTTGAGTGCTGGAGAGCTAAAAATGCTGTTGGTATCACAGGCGCAAACTTGAACGAAAAAATGGGAGACGAACCCCCTATACCATTCCCTTCCCTAGCTTAACCCCTCAAAAGGTAGGAGGGGGCTCTAGCGGCTTAACAGCAGTTTACGTCTAATGGGATGTCATATCAGCAGCAACTTGCGATCATTTTGCGCGGCCAACATAACTGCATCCTTAGCGACAGTGGGACGTGTCAATATATAGAACAATAAACATAAACCCTTTGGCAGTGGCGGTTCCAAGAACTCTTGGTGGGGAATGCATTATGCAAAGAATTTCTAGGAAGTTGATGGGAGGATGCAATGAATTTTTAGGAAGATCCAGCCAATTGTCAAACGAATTAGGCTATATGCAAACGGTTTAGAAGAAATCTGTAGATTTGATTTTTAAAATATAATGTCCAGAATTGTCAATGTACAAAAGCCATTTTAGTCTGGTTGTACAAAGTCATAGTGTAAAATCGAGTTTTCTATTGCTGGAAGCGAATTTGTCGATGACATTGTCTATGGACATGTCCACATCTTTGTGGATATACATCAAGGCTAATCCGTTTAGACGATCATCTTCCATTGAAGACGCATTTTTGGTGGCCCGGAGGGGGAATGCATCCTCTGTCATCCCCAACGTGGAACCGCCCCTGCCCTTTGGTAAAACAACGGGTTTTTATCAGTATAACTGTTATTATATAGGCGATAAAATACAAAGCGGATCATCAGACCTATTGATGTGTAGATGATGACGACGACGACAGCGATGAGTAAGACGACGCCCGTCGTGATGAAGATGGCGTTGAGGATAGACTTGAGCACTGGGAACCTTTCGTTCTGCGATCGATTGAGTTCTCGTAATTTCTCGGCAGCTTCTTCGTCTCCCGACTTCAGCCGATTGTCCTGTAACAACTGAACGAGCTTCTTGAACAGCGTGTACTCCCTCCTGTTCCTCATCATTTCACTCCACGTGGTGATACCGCCATCTTCCTCCTCCTGTTCCTGCTGGTGTTGTTGGTGGTAGAGGCGGTGTTGCTGGACGGAGTTCGCGGCGGTGGACGATGCCGGCCCGGGCATCATCATCATCGTCGAGACGGTCGAGTTGGAGCCGTTCGACGCTGCAGCGGCGGCGGCAGCAGCGGCTGCGAACGACGAGGCCGCCATGTTCGGTCCGCCGTTGCTACCCGCCGCGGTGACGCCGCCGCCGCCATAGACGCCGCCGCCGCCGCGCGACGAATGGACCCCGCCGTCCATGGCGATCATTGCCGTCAACGTCCGCTCAACATCGGGTCCACGTCGACCGTCCGACCGACCGACCGACCGTCTCCTCAACCCCCGACGTAAACACAACTGACGAACCGCACAGCGACCCGACTCACATATAGAGAGGTACACAAACACACGCGCACACACACGCACACTCATCCTCTGTGCTACATTAGTGGCTACAGTAGTGGCCAAGCGTCCCGAGCCCCACTGCGATGACGTCATCTAAAAATCACGTGACTATCCGAACGCCCACTCCTTATCCATGCACGTCCGCCCTCTCGGCTGCTGTCTGCGCGTTTGTCTGTCTGTCCGTCCGTCTGTCTATCTGTCTGTCTCCGTTTTGCTTTTTAGGAAACTGGTCGGAGACCGTTTATTTCCCATGCGTGATTATAGTTGGATCTGCATTTCCCGTGTAAACAGAGCGTCGCTTGGCGAAAACGCTCGGGAATTGCCCGCAGCCAATTATTCCAGTCGCCCACGCCACGCGGGGAGGGGAGAGGCGTCGGAGAATGCGGTTACGTGAGTCCGCGACCAGTAATTGCATTAATAGTTAAATGGTTCGGCGGTCGCCGTGACCACGAAGATCGGACGGTGTGATGGTTCTTGTCTCGTCGATGTTGAGCTGACATCGGACTTCAAGAGTTCCTGGTTCTCGGACAGTGAAGCACTGTAGGCCTAGCTGGGAAACAAAATTGGGCCGCGGAAGTTGCTGACATCTGGGGCCAATCGGTCACTGTAGATACAACATGTCTGCTCATATTGGTCGATTAATTATTAAGCTGCGGTCCAGTTTTTAAGTATTTCATTAGACAAACCATTATGACAGATTATATTACTATATAATTTACTAATTAATGTTTGGCTGGACGTTGCTCTGTATATCTTATAGCTTAAAGGCCATATCTTCTTATGATATACGAGCAACGTCCGGCCAGGCATTAATTAAAATGGCGCTCATAAGGGACTGTCTATTAATTACGTCAACAAAATGGGGGTTCCAAAAAATGACAGTTGTTGACAGAGGAGGGGATCAAGAGAAGTTGTCAACAGTTTTCATAATCTTTCATTGTTTACAAAATAATCAAAAAAATAGGAAATCTCACGGAATACTATTTATTGCGACGGAAAAAGCCTGACAAGCAAAAATAGGTAATCACCACCACATTTTGACGCTTGATAAGCGAAAAAGGGGAAAGGGTCTCATCGCTGTAAAAGTAATAAGCTTCTAAGTCTAAACTTGTTAGGGGGCTCGTCACTGATCTTAGGGCGTCAAAAGTTTTTGACATAATTATAGGGGTCACTGAAAGTTTTACAGTTATTGACTAATGACTAGGCTCACTAGGGCGAGAGGTCGAAAATTGTTGACGTAATTAATGGACAGCCCCATGTCCATTTATTCTTAGAAATTCTCGGCACATTTCGAAAGCTTCGGTACGCGTCTCCGGACCAGTAAATCTTGAGCCGTTTTTTCTTCAGCGTTAGCCCTAAAAATCGAGGTGTTTGATAGGAATATTCGACAACGGAAGTTTAACCGCAGTCATATAGGCCTAGGACAAAAGTGGACTTATAATAAACGAGCATCACCTATTGCTGTTTGACTCAAAATGAGGGCGCCAGTTGTCGGAAATGCACGTCGTAAAAATTCCGCTCGTTCATCAACAAACAATTAAGGATGACAACGGACCATAGAATAAGAATAAGTATAGCTACTGCGGTACTAGCTCTAGGCCTGCGAAATCGCTATATTATAAATTCACGAGATTTTACTTTATATAGCCTTATAGGGCACTAGGGAAATTTCCGATGGGTGGTGGGTGTATTGGTTGGGCGCCGGGTTTGATGGGAAGCGAAGGAAATAATGGGGTCAAACAGTAGGATTATACGAGAGGTGCAAAGCAGTAGGCGAACAAGACGGGCAAATTGAGTTGGTAAATGGTAACCTTCTCTCTCTCTCTCTCTCTCTCTCTCTCTCTCTCTCTCTCTCTCTCTCTCTCTCTCGTAGCCAATAAGTTTCAAATTTTGACGTTCACTGAGATGAACGAGCGACAAGATGTCAAGCTCGAAAAAGAGGTCACCTCCCGTAGGGGCCTATTATCCTGGAATTAGGGGTCTACGGCTTAATTTGCTTTCGTTTATTATATTTAGATGCAATGTTACCGTTGGCGACCGCCCCGGATTTAAACCGCGGTTCGGTTCTGAATGCAAAGCGTGTAATAACGCCCGACGAGGCAGCAGCAGTGTTTAATCTAGACGCCGGGGGAACTAAAGAGTCCGGGGGAATTCAGCTAGGGGCTGCTGTTAGTTGATGTAGTATATGGGGCTGTCCATTAATTATGTCAACATTTTTTGGGCAATTTTTGACCCCGTCCCCCCTTGTCAACAACTGTCAACTTTCACTTAGGCCTACCCCCTATAATTACGTCAAAAACTTTTGACCCCTCCAAAATCAATGACAGGTCCCAATAACAAGGTTATTATTTTTGCGGTGATGATCATTTTCCCTTTTTTGCTCATCGAGTGTCAAAATGTGGTGGTGGTGATCTTTTTGTCATGCTTTTCCCATTGTAATAAGTAGTATTTCATGAAATTTTCTATATTTTGATTATTTGTAAAAAGTGAAATTGTTGACGTCAACTTCTCTTGACCCCCTCCCTCAGTCAACAACTGTCAAACTTTTTCAACCCCTCCCCTTAAATTGTTGACGTAATTAATGAACAGCCCTATGCCAAAATTTCCGGGGATTTGAAATTTCCGGGAGAAGGGCAAGCTTCCCGGAAACGGCCTAGATTAAACCCTGGGTAGCAGCTGTTGATAATTATAAATGTTGGCACAATTGCAGTCTCGACTCGGGAAGAATGGGGGCTCTCGGGTAAACCCGGTAAAATGTTTATAAACAAGGGAGTCAAACCAGACATGGACGGACATGGATCCGTTTCTTTAAAACCCAACCCAAGTTTCCCAACCCATCATGATTGATTCATACCGAACCAACGAAAACAACGGGGTTAACTTACTTGACCCGACCCCATACACCGTAATAGGTCCTACATTACAATTGCTTAAACCATGACTTATTTTCATACCAAGCCCAACCCAGCAACCAAACCCAATCCATCCCATGGGTGGACCAACCCATGTCCGGTCTACTTGGCTTTGCGCCACCGTTTCCAGTGAGAACACCGAAGTTACTGTAAGTAATGTCGAGCGTGGCTCCTACTTGGATGGGTTACTGTCCCCGGGCATCGAGTCGTGGTACCGGCGGCCAACCAAGCTGTTCATCCCTTAGGCCAGCGGTTCTCAACCTTTATAGTGCCGCGACCCTTTTAATTCAATTCCCCATGATGTGGCGACACCCAACGGTAAAATTTTCGTTCACAATGTAAACTGCTAAAAATAATAATGCTACGACAATAAAAATGTTCGAAATCGTTATTATTTAATTGTCTCCATGTCTATCCTCAAAAGACAATGATAGTAAGACAACTAGTACGTCGTAACTACCACTGAGGAAATTTTGTACAATAACAGGAAAAGAGACAACCCCATATTTCTGATGGTCTCGGGCGACCCCTGGCAAATCGTCATTCGACCCCCCTGGGGGTCGCGACCCACAGGTTGAGAACCGCTGCCTTAGGCCAAGCTGTTCATCCCTTAGGCATGAATAAATCGGCAGCAGAGTTAAAGCTGCGAAGGTAAACCTCGGGTCAAGAGAAAGCAATGCCAAACTACACTATAGCAACAACACTGATACGTTCTTCTTTTACTGTGTAGAGTATAGACACTGCGTTCATAAAGGAGTTCGTTTAAATAAAATGTATCTCTACATTTAAATGCTCTATAAAGCTAATCGTTAAGCTCGATCGCTCGACATTCAACAAAACCTGCATACTACAGCTAACTTCATACAATTACACAAAGAAAAGACCTGCACCTATCAAATACAGGATACTGTAAATCAGTGGCGGTACACAGAGGGGCCCGTGCCCCTATTGAGTTCCTGTCCCCCCCAGTGGCCCCCCTGTTGGGACCCTATACTTAATACTACATACCTAATAACAAATGGTTGACCCCCATGATTAGAAGTTGCCACCCCAACGGCCCCCCACTTGCCAAATCATAGAGCCGCCACTGCTGTAAATGCCGATGTAAATTTTGTTGAATAATAAACATTGCGGTATTTTGAGAATAATCACTGCAATTTTCAAATCCATCAGAATGCTATGCAGAAATTACAGTCTTGTGATGACCATTCTTTTAAACTCATCCAAGAGAGTAGCCCTATTTTTCACAGCAAGGTTTGTCTTTCGTTGAGTAATAAACAATTAAATTCTTTCATCTACACAACACAGATCAATGAAGATCATTCTGTACATTTAAGCAGAGAAGCACATAATGCAGAAATAGACACATGTTTTTGTATTACAAGTGCACCAGGCAGTGGCGTAGCCAGGGGAGTTTGGGGTTAAACCCCCTTGGGTGTCGACGGACATTTTTTTAATGTTTCCATGCATTTTTAATTTTCGGACACGGTTTTTGACACTTTTGAGGGTCAAACCCCCCTTGGGGCTGCTGACCAAAATTTGTATGCGCCATATGCGTGATGACCTTTTTTGCTTGTCAGCATCTTAAAGGAAAGATTTTAAAAGGAAAAACCATAGGATTATTAGGATAGATACATAGGATGACCTTTTATTGCTTGTCAAGATTTTTCGAAAGTTGGTTACAGTCAAAAGTCAAAACCAAACACCCCTTCCGGAAATCCTGACTATGCCACTGGCACCGGGTGTCTTATATACAAGACAAACGGTGAATATATGCCTTAACGACTACATGTATGCTAAGTACGAATCTCGATTTGCATTTCAATGACAATATTATTCATGAACTGAATGTGATTATTGCTAAACATTTATGTTTGAATACCCACAAATCTAGTAAATTGGTAAGACATTAGCGTAGCTACAGTGTAGAAACGTAGACACAAGGGGCCGGAGGGGCACAGGGAAGCTGCCCCATTGCGGCCCAAGTTGTGAAATTCGTGCAAAAACTAAGAAATATCATCTTTTGTATTGGGTGATTGTGACATGCTGTTAGACAGTCTGAAACTGCTCCAAATCTCCTAATATTTTTTGGCTGGGAAGCCCCCATTGGGGTACTCCAGGGCCAGATTAAGGTCTGAGTGGGCCTGGGCTGAGAAACAAAAAAAGGTCGTCGCTTCCATAATTTGAAAATTGCCCCTTGCAAAATTTCCCGCCGCCTTCACAGAAAATCTCTGACAAGCAAAAAAAAGTCGCTTGAAAAACGGTAGGCCTATTTTTTTATGGTGAGCCTGGGGCTTCAGCCCCCTCAGCCCCAGCCTTAATATGGCCCTGGGGTACTCACGACACTCCTCCAAACCCATAGTCAGAAGTTTGGTGAATTGACCAAGTTGACCTGTATCAATGATAGTTCCTCCGATTCTGGAACCCTGACCATACTGGTATGCAAATGTTAACAGCATTCTATGCAGATTGCACAAAGTCAAAATTGTAAAAATGTTGGGATTTGAACTTAAAAAGACCCTCTCATTACTTATCATTTTAAACTACTTTTCAGTGTTATCCAACCTAGTCCACCAAGCATCATGCATCATCAAATGTACTTGGTGGCATTGACCTCTCATGGCAAAGCACAAAACACCATCGATACTTGTTATGTTTTAGTTCTTTGGCTACCAATACAGAATTTAGTGCCCAAAACTTGGTCTTAAACTTGTCAATCCTGTTTTGCAACATCCTATTTTAGTCTTTTCTCTTCAAATTTAACTTGGAATCCTACATTGGAAGGCCGACACATCGACAAATATCACTTGAACTAAAGTTTCATTAACTCACTTCTGTCACAGAAAAGTAGGAAATTTCAATTAGTAAAATCAACACTTGCTTGATTAAAATACAGACTACCTTAAAACTTCATAAACATTTTGAGCCACCGTGATTTCAAATCTACGAGCAACGCAACTGTCGCTGGTCAGCGTTGTTCAAAAAGACACTAGTTCTATTTAAGGGGCTTAATTGCTTTGCTGGATTCAAGCACCGGTAGTTTTAGTAGATGTCAGGACACTGCTGCCAATCTCGCTGCCAATATTTGCCACTATATAACCAGTCTTCCTTTCCAGTGTACATGTTGTTGCCCAGTTTAAACCACCTACAGCAAATAAACATGCATAAATGAGCAAAATAAAGAAACTGCTCCAAAACCAGTAGTCAGAAGTTTGGGGAATTGCAAATGGGGCTAATGGTTCCTCCGATTCTGGAACCCCTGAACCCCCTTCACAGAAAACATTCTCACTGGAGATTGCGCAAAGTCAAAATTCAAAAATGGTCTGGGTTTGAACTTGAAAAGACCCACCATGGCCCCCCCGTTAAACTACTGTTCAGTGTTATAGTGCCTGTTTGACATCATCAATGCAAGGATTATTGGTATTGTAGGCTATAGATGGCAAAATTCACAAACAATGATGAAACAAATTAAAACCACATTTTCATGTCTATGCAGCTTAGATGAGTCAAAAACGTGGTCTTAGAATTGTCAATATGTTCTGCCTCAATTTTATTCTAGAGCATTCAAAAATGCCCTCAAAATCCTGAGCCATTTGAAGATCATACAAAGTCTTTCAAATATCACTGTTCTCTAAATGTTTACAAAATCGATCGAGAGATAAGGGGGTCTAGAGATAGCTCAATTCTTGTAAAATCAAGTTTTATCACCATTAAAATACAGACAATTGAAAACCTGTTTGACATTTTGACAATGCAAGGATTAGTGCTACAGTAGGCTATACTGCTAGATATGCAAAATCCAGAAGAGAGATGAAACAAATTAAAACCACATTTTGCTTTGTTGGATTCAGCACCGGTAGCTGAGTCAAATGTCTAGAATTGTCAATATATTCTGCCTCAATTTTTATTCTAGAGCATTTGAAATGCCCTTTCCAAATGGTGAGCCATATTGTTGGACACTATACAAAGTCTTTCAGTAATCTGTTCTCTAAAGAAATGTCTATAATAAATCAAACGAGAGATAAGAAGGGGTTTCAAAGAGCTGGTTTCTTGACAGACAAGTTCTATAGAAAACAAAAATATTATATAATTGATAGCCTGTTTGGAGCAGTGGCGTCGCCAGGTCTTTTTGGTTGGGGTGAGGGTTCAAAGGGCTAAACTTTTCAGATTCATTTCTGTCCTGACAAGACCCCCAGTCAACTCAGCTGTAAATGAGTACATCAACCAGATTTGTGGAAGGAAAGGCGGTGGTCTGGGGCAGGTTGGGGGCACTGCCCTCATTTCACGCTAGTGCTGCTAACCAAACTGCATGATAACTGCTACACAGTCAAATCTGGTCTATGACACACAAGTGGTATTAATATTACAACTATATGACAGAAGCATCAAAAGTTCAAGTCTAGTTAACAGCTAATGGGTACAATACTGCCATATATAGGACAGTGACTTTGATCATATAACTTAACTATGGGTAATTGCAAATTTCATGTCACAGAAAATTTAAGAAGGTTCAGACACAACATCCAATCTTTTCAGTGAATGACGTGAGCTAAATGCAACCCAATATAGAAAGTTGGTCAGTCTGTGATGATTTAATCAAGCGTTAGAATCCAATTCTTTCATGCCGTTTCATGTTATTTAACATAAATAGTAGCTTTTCCAGGTTGGTCGCGTGTATTACACAAATGCATTGTGCAATCAATAAGGAAATCCTTCAATGTTCTGCCATCATGAAATGCATGTGCATCTTTATGTACAGAAATGCACATTTGCATTGAAAAATGCATATAGACTAATATCCTACATAATGTTGTTTGTGAATATGTGTGTGGGCAGCTGTTTGTTTGTGTATACATGTGCATGTTCTTATATGTGTGTACATGAGGAAGTCTGCTAATATAAGTACCTTGGTTCCCACTCTTCCTTGGACTTCTTTCTAACTTTCCTAGACAACCTTTGCTTTTCTTCAACCTGACTCTTGTCTTTAGCTGCGTCGTCTTAATGAAGAGAGAGAAAAATCTTCAGTGGAAAGTTACAGAGTACAAAATGTAAACAAAGGCTCAATAAAAATTCTATTAAATGAATTTGCAGCTATAAATAACTAATAAAACGTCAGCGATGACTTCAACATATGTCATTTCGGACTTACATTTAACAGCAATGACTTGATTAACAAACGCTCTTCAGATTTATGAATATTCATAATAATGTTCAAAGCTGAACCAGGTATCAACCCTTTCGCTCCTAGGCCCTTCAGCCCGAAGGGTTCCTAAACCTACCATTTTCTGTGACCCTTCGGCCGAAGGGCCACATACATCAATAATGCATGGCGGTCCAGAACGTCGCAATGGAATTTAAATGTACTGATAGACGGTTCTCTGTTGTAATTTCACTTTATCTATGCCAGTACGGGGGAAGGTTGCCACAGTAACGAAAGGGTTACGGGTGAATGATTACGTTCAATAATATTATCACTTTATGTTTATTATTAAAACTTAGCAGGATTTAAAGTGGCTAAGGAGGCATTACTGCCTGTGTGAAAGCCACTAGGGATACTAACGGGGCTTGAACCTGCTCCGTCAGCCTGCCGCTCCAGTGATTAACCTACTCTGCCATCTTCCGCCCCTTATTCGACTAAGATTTTCTCAAACTAATAACATATATGGTAAAAGCAAAGGGAGCAGTAGAGATTGCAGCCACTTACCGAGGTTTCCTTCTTCCATTCTGCGCATGTCAGGACGAAGTCGACTGTCAGTGGGAGGTAGACAACTTTGAAGAGATGGATCGAGACAATTGAGACTTATTGCAAACTCGGTGAAATTATAATACTAAGAAAACATAATCTAGCTGAACAGCTCAGAGAAAAACATAATTTTAACAGTAATAGTGCTTGCATGAAAAACCTGCAAATAATTATATAAACTCTAAAGGGCTCATCCATATAGTACATATGCACAAAGGCATATTTTCAACCCCCATTTGCACACTGTACATAGGCAAAATCTTCTAAATCCAGCCCCCTCCCCTCTTTGCGTATGTACTATATGGATGGACCTAAAACTTATGGCACATGGAAGGATTCTTTATTGCTGATGACAAAATAAAACTTTATCAACCCTTTAAGAAAGTTCTATATACAACTGATCTTCAAATGCATGAATACCAATAAGTGGACTTGTTTTATATAGAATTAGCCTAATAAAATCAAACAAGTAAACTTAATAAAAAGCTTCAATAATAAGAACTGTTCACAAAACCAACCATCAAGACTCGTGATCTGAAGAAACTGTAAACCTATATAGTCTATATAGTCAGTCTTGCTGTTTCCCACTGACAGATATCAACAATTATTACGAGCTTTTACAACCATCGATTTCTACCTTCAGAACTGGTGCCATGAAAGTGCATTATTATTATAATACACCTACCAAACTCGAGTTTTCCGGCCTGGCCGCAGCCTCCCAAAGCAACTTCTGACCCTGAAGATTAAGATTACAAGATGATCCTCGTGATGGAACTTCTTCAGATACCTGAAAAGTGCATTGATATTAGCTCCTCTTAATTTTCCTATGCTGATATTTGGACATATAATAACAAGAGCCAATGACATCATGGAAGAGGAGATAGAGATGGGAAAGATAGAAGGAAGTAAAGGACGAGACGACACACGAGATGGACAGATGGAATCTAAGAAGCAACACAAATGACATTGGAAAAACTACATAAAGTGACAACGAACAGAGAAGAATGGAGGAAACTCATCCATGGTATCGCAACTATATGAAAACAACGGTACGACAAATGGCATTAGACAAGCAAAGCATGCACTATATTAACTTCTTGATTTTTACATTCCTACCCAGGGATTCATCAGTCCCCGTCTATCACTACTCGTAAGAAATGAATGATAACTATCACCCTAGCAACCGCAGAAAAAGCCAAAACCGACGGTGATGGACAGCGTCTAATGGACTTCACGTAGTTTTCGTAAACATCCACATCGTAGCTGTAAAGTGCTTCTACCCATTTTCCGTAGAATGCTCTCATCTTCTTTTGGCTGCAAAAGCACAGTGACAATACCAGGGCATCTTAGTTCACCCCTGGAAATATGTAGCCAACTAAAATATAACTAAACTGGAAATATCCATTAGAAAAATAATGGAAACCTAATGATAATAACTTCAATAGTTTGCTGAGGCATAGTGGAATAAAAATAATTCAAAATAAAAAAAACTAATCAAGTGAAATTTAAATTATTATAATTATGGTTCATAGTGGTATTTTCATCATTTAGGCATTTATTTCATTTAAATGATTTATTTGAGGAAAATGGAACAGAAGAATAATAAAAAAAAAAACAATGAAATGAAACATCAAAGTAGAGAAACAACAGACTTGCCATTTTCATTATGCTACTACACAGAAATATTGAATGCAAGAAGAGTTCTGCTTTTGACATCTAAATCTTCAAATTTCATTTGAATGGCCAAAAGTCATCACATTAAAAAAGGAATAATTTTTTTAAAAACAAGCTACAGCCACATGTAGATCATCACCTACAAGCTAAGGAGTGAAGTGTGTTAGATGATATACAAAATATTCTAAATTCTAAATATGAAACTTTTCAAGAAAAACCTGGTTCTACCATGATGGGTCGTTTCTATCCTGTAACAATTTATACTAGTGCCAATGCTAATGGTTTTGAATCTTTTGAAGTTTCAAAATTATTAACCAATAGTTTTCCATCCGATTTTCAGGGCTTTTTTGTGACGATATGCGCCGGTACGGCGTACCGGAACCTTTTTCAAGGTGTGAAAAAAATTTTTTCTTGTGACTTTGCAGTTGTGATTTAGCTAAAAACTTTAAATACTTAATAAATGATATGCATCATTATGCTTCCAAAATCGCTTCTATGTTAAATTCTAGCCACAGACCACATAATCGCAATGGAAAAGTTAGGCAATCCACCGTGAGTACCGGCACCTATTTTTTTAACAAAAAAAGCACTGCCGATTTCTAATAAAATTTTGAAGTTTTGTAGGTCCATTAGAAACACATGATCGCTGGCTAGATAAATGCAGCAAAAAGCTTCAGTTATCACTTTCCAATTCCATTCCTGCAACCAACACTCACATTAAACTAGCAACACAATAAGAAATACTAAGTTTACCCTTGGATGTTGATGCTGAACCAATATGTTAGAGTTAGACATTGTCATGTCATTTTCAATACATGGCAATGGTTTAACTCAAAAATTTACAAAAGCCAATAAATTTAAAAATTTGATATCAGTCACAAAACTTAAACCTGGCATCAAAGGTTTTTGTGCAGATCGCGACTCAAAAAATTTCTGTTTTGTAAACAGCCAATAAATTTTAAAAATTGATATCAGTCAAAACAAAAACTTTAAACCTGGCATCAAAGATATTGATGCATATTTGAAGCCTTCAACTGTTTATGACTGTTTAATTACTCATTTGATTTGGGCGGCTGATGATGAAGGGTTTGCCTCTCGGTTTAATTATGACTGTTTAATTACTCATTTGATTTGGGCTTTTTTGCCTCTCTGGTACTTTTTAAAGCGCCCTCTCTCTCGATTGATTTTTAGACAATTGACAGAGAATAGATTTCTCAAAGACTTTGTATAGTGCCGTTTCAAATGGATCATTATTTTTCGATTTCAAGGCTCTAGAAAAAAGTGAGACAGAATATTTGAATTCTACTTACAAGAATATTGATTTCTGTTTTCTTGAATAGAACAATTTCACCACTTTTTAGACATTTGACAGTCCCATACTGAAAATCAGAGCAGTTTTTATATTTTGCAATATAGACAAAATTTTTTCTAATTCTAATATACCATAAACCACTTTACTGCACATTTCATTTGTTCTCAGAAATTTATGGAGAATGCTGACAAAACCTTAAATGCCAAACTTAAGGGCAAGATGACATTTCAATCCATGACTCAAAATGTCATCATACCTAGCATCAAGTGGACATGACCCTTGGGAGAAACAATTTTTAACTTTTTGTTTTTTTTTTTACCGGTATTCTCTATTGCCTATCCGCCAAAACCGGTACCAGAAAAAATTGGACTGACTCATTGGATTCCACAATGGGGGATTACGATTAAAACCAAGGAGCGACCATCGATTGGTGTTAAGAACATTATTAAAATGGTGCTATAGAAATTTGAAGATGATGATGATGATGATGATGATGATGATGATGATGATGATGATGAGTGCATCATATATTTCATGGGGGACATCATTACATGATGAAACCAGGTTTTTAAAAATATATTGAAAAATACTTAATTAACCAATTGAATAACTGCCAATGCACAAAGACAGTTTCACAATAAATCTTTTGGGATTGTTGAAATTCTAGTTCAACAACACTTCTCACATGAAGGTCAAATATCTTTGCTAAACTAGATCTTTGTCCATTCTGATAATTTTTTTACTGGTCAAAAGTTCTTTGCTCTAAGAAATCTAATTAAGTCATTGCCTTTAGACAATAACATTCATGATTAAAAAATGATCCACTGAATTATACTTTTAAAAATTCAAAGTACAATATATTCTAAACAACACTGTGATGATTTTCTTCCTTTTGAACAACAATTCTGGAATATTTTATAAAGCTTACTAAAGAAAAAGGGCTGTCTGTTAATTATGTCAACAAATTAGGGGAGGAGGGGTTCAAAAAAGTTTGACAGTTGTTGACAAGGGAAGGGGGTCAATAATTGCCCAAAATTATTGGCATAATTAATAGCCACAAAATGAAATCAAGGTTTCTTGTGTCAATCTCTCAAGAAGAAAATTTTGAATAATATTCCAAGTGCATAAAATATCTGAAACGGCCCAAAATTCACTCTATTAAAATAATGTAATGCAGTTTATCATAAGCAAACTCACATGTTCAATCCAGAGTTTCCCAATAATGATGTTATTTATAGCACAATTCACATTCTGCCATGTATAAACCTCCCCATGTCTAAAATGTGTTAATTAAAATAAAATATAAATTCATTTATGACTAGTCTAAACAATTTCTCAACATCACACAGTTTCCTAACTGTGCCAAGCATCATTATAGTACATGATAGCATACAAAAATAAAAATAGATATCCTTTTAATACTGCATCACCAGCTTCAGACTCAGTGTAAAAATCACTACTACAATCACTACAATAACAACTATTATTACTATTATTATGCAATAATATCAGTTCTAATATACAATACATATAAATAATAATAAATAATAATAATAATAATAATAATAATAATAATAATAATAATAATAATAATAATAATAAAATAATTCTTCATATTTCATGGGAATAAATAAAAATATTAAAAATTAAAAATTAAAATTGGACTTTATTACTATTAAACAATAACAACTATTATTACTATTATTTTACAGAGGATTTTGTGTGAATGGTCTCAAAGCAATTATAACACATGTATTTTTGGGACAAAAAAGTTTTTTAGCAACAAGACATTATAATATCAGTTCTAATTATGTAAATTATAAACGTGTGAAAGTGTTGAACATTAGAAATTATGACATATATATTTTACAGATGTCTTGTGTGAAGATGTTGAAGTTATACACTGTGACTGATCTTTGAAAACTGATCTTGTTTGAAGGGTATTTAAAATTTAAATGCCAGAAGGACCACAAATACAATTTTTGGCTATTTTTCGCAGCCATTTCAATGTTAGATTAAGTACTTAGCAAAAATCAGGTACTATGGTATCTACTTTTAAAAGCACCAAGGAAATTCATGAGATTTTACTTACTTGCTTACTTATAAAAGTATCAATCGAAGGTTTTCCAAAAATCCGTCCATAAGAGATCAAGGCCAGAGAAATTAGTCTAAGAGAACGGAGCAGTGAATAGACTTGGAAGAAAAGCCATCTGAAAGAGATCATATGATTGCAGTAAGGTTTAAACACAAATGCAGGGAAATGAGAATTAAGGTGACTGCTTTATGTAATGTAAGGTAGCATTTGTATAGTTGTATAGTACCTCCTATAACGATAAAGACAATTTTGCAATAGTCTAAACTATAGCACATAATGACTGCCACTGTAATAAGAGGAGTCGTGGTGGGGTCCTTGGGATGCAGCCAGAGGCCGAAGGTAATGGGTTCGAATCTGACCCTAAGCAGTAGGTACTGTTTCTGAACAAGTTGTTAACCTTTCATTGTCTGTGAGGAAGGCAATGGGATACTGCCTCACTAATCTCATCACTGGGTGTCAAAAAGCCAATAATTGGACCTGCCTTGGGGCAGACAGGCTAACTCATCACCATCATTCCACAAAACATGCATCAAAGACTGCAACACTGAATGACTTGCCTGAGCAGATGTAGTGTCACGTCTCCCTGTGGTGCAACTTCAATTGATTTACCCCAGAATTTCAGCTTTGGGTGAACTGATCCGTGAAGCAAGTAATCTTCTGATTCTGCATGAAATGCACTGACTGGAGGATGATGACTAACTTGTTCACATACAATTCGAAATCCAAGGTCTGGCCTGAAAAATATTCAACCACTGGAACACTCGATCATTCAAATTTACAGTGGTCTAGAGGGCAAAAAAGGTCACAGCATGTGTGTACCTGTAAATGCTTGGAGTGTATGCGCTTGTGCGTGTGGCAGTAGCTGCTGTGAATGTGAATGTGGAAAATGCACCATGAGGCAAATTCAGAGTCTCTGCTCCTTTAAAATATAATTTTCCAGTAACTATTAAATGACCACATGATAACATTAGTTTCTCAAAGCCATCCATAGTTGTGGACATCCCAAATATCTTAAAATTCTGGCTCAGTTCAATCGCTCAAGTTCATACTAGTGATTGAAGCAAAGCTGTTTAAGAAGTGAAACCAATATCCAGTTGTCCCTATATACATACATATATATGCATATATATATATATATATATATATATATATAATATACCTGGTACATATACTTCCTATATACTTATATGTATATATATATATATATTATAGGAAGTGTATATATATATATGTGTGTGTGTGTGTGTGTGTGTGTGTGTATAGACTGTATACATATTACATATACATATATATGTGTATATAATATATACACAATTACACATATATATACTATATACAGTATATTCCACACAGTTATATACGTAAGAAAGATAACATATGTTAGTGATGCAGACTAGAGGAGGACTAATTATTGATCTCAGGACAGACTTGAGTCACTTTAATGTCTCTACTTAGGCTCAACTCAAAGTAAATGTTAATCTATTTATGAGCTGCCTCAGTTCATTAGCTGTGACTTTTGCTTTTTGATATTTTCATTCACTGACATGCAACGTGACATCACACAAATCATCATTTTTAAATCAATTACCTAACCGAACACAAATCATAAGTTTAAAAATCTGAAAACCACAAAATACAGTATTTTCATGGCAGGAGTGCATAAGCACCTCACACTGTTATTCCACAGAATGAAGCTTTCAGAGAAACTAATTCCAGATGAGCTCATCAGAATATTTTCAAATACAAATAAATGCAAACCTATCGAGTTCGTAAGTTTCACCAAGAAGAGGATTAAATGGCTTTCCAATGCGTTCCCAATTAGACGAAACCGCTGACACAGCAAATGCGGTTACGAGCTGAAATATAATGACACATGATTAACATCATTTCTGCACTCAGAATAATCATTATAGAAAAAATCATTACAAGTACCAGAGTCTCAAGAACAAGTACAAGCAACCGTGTCTTTTTTATCCATAAATTTGTCAAATAAAGGGGTTTAGCATTGCTATTGAAAAAAAAACAATGAGATGTGCAAAAAGTATGTTTATTGTAAAACAACAAATCAAGAAAAGAATCCTGAAAACTGGGGCAGGTATAGGAATTCTGTAGGGGGACACTTCATGTTTGATTCCCCATTTTTTCTCACCCCACTCTTCTAGATTGATCAATACATGGTTGATAAAATTAATTATTGAAAAGAAAAGACAACACATGCTCATTTATTAGTGCCTTTACAACTGTTCAAGTTTTGGCATGATAAGAAATTTATAGGCACAATGTTTGAGGTGAGTGTGGGAAGGCATATGTCCCCATAGATCCGTTTATGCCTGGAAACAACTAAATCATCGCACCGCACAGATATATTAAACAGTAAATGATATTGGAGTTCACTCAGTGACTTCGATCATTGAATCTGTAAAAGCATATTATTATGATACTTGGTACTTGATTTGGGTCCTAGTAATGAGTCCTGGGTAGGAATACAAGTGCAAGTTCTTTGGTTCTGAGTATCACAGCAAGTACACAAACTCTTTGCTGGACTAAAATCTGAGCACAAATACGAGTTCCGAGCAATATTCCTTCTAATTCTTGATGGTCTGTGCGTGCATGAAATTTGTTTTGGGCAAGAATCTCTCAATGAGTAACTATAGGGCAATTTTGCTTCGTGTAAAGGAACAAAATCACGTGTTCTAATATAATCAAGTCCGCAACCATACTAAACCACCTGCCGGACTGAAAGTTGTCTCTTAAATTGAGTCGCTGAGAATAAATATTATATGGCGCAGCACTTGTCGCAAGGTAAGTTGAATATTAAACATTTAAATATTTAATAATTTTTAATTAAAAAATAAGTGCTTTTGCAAATTTTTGGGGCAATATAACATTTTTTGAGCACATGTCTTGCCAGTTTTGGGCATGTGTTTATGCGCCCAACTTAGAGGGAACATTGGTTCTGAGTATCGGTACTACAAACCATCATGATCACCAACAACATTCCAGCACGGAAGTAATTACATAGCAGTAGCAACAACTAGTCTATCATCAATATCCAGACTATAATATAACACCTAAATCCTAAAGCAAGAAACAGATGAGCCTATGCAAAATCAAAGCAACTTATTCCACAGACATTTTCGGACAGTATAAACAGCCTAAAATTTATATAAAATGTATACCGGTAATTAACTTTTAGTTTGAACTAACTTCACTATTTTTAGAAAAAGCATGCAACAGTCAAACATTTCTGTGCTGCATTCTGCTTAACATTCAGGAGTGATTATTCATCGTCATCGTCGCCGCCGTCATCGTCGTCGTCATCATCATCATCATCATTTCCTCTTTCCCCCAAATAGTTACAGATAAGGTGACATCATGAATCAAGCATTTCCAGGAAGTTCTTTCTTTTGATGCTCATGTTGCTGCTGTTATTATAGTCATTCCAGTCCATTCTTCTATATCATCCACCCATCATCTGTTTGGTCGGCCTCTCTTTTTCCTGGAATTATACTTTGTGTTGAATTGCTTGCTGTAGGTTATCTTCGGTGCTTCTTTGTATGTGACTGAAATAAGCCAATCTGCATCTTTGGCATGTATGAAAGAATTTTCATTTGGTATTGGCTCATTTTATAACTTCTTCGTTAGTTTGTTCTTCTGTCCATGATATTCTTTGCATTGTTCTAAGAGAAAACATTTAGAAGGCATCTAGTCTTTATCTGATTTTCTATTTGAAGGTCTGGCTTTAACATCCATACGTTGCTACTTACATTCCATTAGTTTTTTTGTTTGTTTTTCATGCTGATGTTGTTGGTGTTCCATACAATTTTTATTCTCCTCGTGAAACCAACACTCGATCCAAATGAGTTTTCTAACTATAGGCCGATCTCAAACCTTAATTTCATATCTAAACTAATTGAACGCATTGTACTCATAGTGTTGTGATATGTTGTATATCGATGACTTTCTTACTTATCTTGTATCTAGATTTAGAGTCTTTGGTTTGGACTCTGTCTCTTCCATTTTGGTTGTTGCTGATTATGGACTTTTGCGAGAATAAAATCTTTTAAATCAACCAAATCTTATAATTTAATATAACACTGTGCTCCGAGCCTCTAACAATAGACAAACAGATCAAGTGAATACAAGAAAAGATACAGATATTTTTCATGAACTGTCTGAGGCAATATTATGAGAATGATCACTTAGCATGGGCTTCTGTGGACTAATTTAGGGTAGTAGGGACACCACAAGATTTCCAAATATCCAATTGGCATGAAGTCAAGCCACAAAAGCTGGCTGTTTCTAATGCAGTTTTCTAAGTGAAAAAAACAACAGGCCACATTTTCTATAAAAACTGCAAATTTAAAATGTCAGCCCCCAAAATTCCATAGCAAGTGGGAGACTTTGATGAAGTGAATGATTAAGCATAACAGTAATGAAGAATGTATATTTTTAGCTTCAAATTTTGACAACATGATTCCAACATCCACAATTTTATAGATACAAGAATACTTTACCACATAATGTATATCAGCAAAATATCTTTTATATTCAATTTTTTATGCAGAAACCTTTTGAGACAATCTGGAATGAATCAGGATAATCATGATGCACACACATACACAAAGACATACACGAACAAACACACAATGACATGCACTCACACAATCAAACACTGCCTTTGTTTAGAATGCTGGAGTTTAGTAGTTTTAGTTGAAAATCAGTATTCAAAAGGGTATTTAAATACAGTTTCTAAATATAATTTAACTCCAAGACATGAACCAAATTCAAAATATCGATGCTGAAAAATTCATAATGAAATATTTCTATCATCTTAAAATATTAGTTTCCATTCTTATTCTTTCACATTCATAAAAATAATGATTTTCGCTGATGTTTATAGACATGTTATGGGATTTTGAACTATTATAGATTGCACAGTGCCATCAAAATGGTCCATCTGCGTATGGCCACAAAGGATTTGTTCAGCAAACATCCACATTTGCTATATTACATTTCAATGAAACTGAATACTCATACGAGATTCTGGCTGCCTTTCCTCCATTGAAGAAGATAAAAGACTTTCTCGTGGAAAAAAAACCGCAAAGCCATATGCCACATGGAATCTGCATTGACAGATGTGGCTTTATTGAACGCCGTGGCGGCTCCCAGGTGGTGTCGTTGAAGCAAACAGATTGATCTACAGACGGGCAGCAGCAATGGCCTATGCAGGACCCTTCGATTACAGAGGAAGCCATGGTTACCGAGGACAACAAGAAGGAACAGAGGGCTATGACGTCTGCAAAGCTACTATTTTTAGACTTCTCCTGGTCAACAAATAATTACACAAAACATATAGAAGGGAAATCAATAACAAAATCCAGTCGATACAGCATCATCCGGCGTATTGCCTAATCTGCAGTTGCAGTAATCTCGAGCACAGGTATTTCAGCAGGGAGTCCTTTGAAGCAACAGATATTCAATTGAACTAACGAATACCAATCAATACACTTGCATTCTCAAATAACTCTACTGTGCTGATCTGTGTTAAATGTAACAAATATTATCATCTAATATAATATAATCTATTAAGTTATGGGTAAATTACAAATTTCTTTTAAAAAACATCACAACAATTCTCAAATTGTCTTTTTGCTTGCACTCTTGGTCTCTGAAACCGGCCTGTTATTAGAGGATTTACAGTAATAAAGTTAAGTGAGTTATCAGTTATCATAAATAACATAGTTTTAAGGCATCACTTCTCTCTTTTGTTTTCTTTCTGTGCATCACTATTGAAATGCCTGAAGACCTTTTTGCCTCATTCATATTGATGACAGGGAAGCGTTTCTGCGAAAACATTTTTTAATTCTCTGCTATATGTTAGCACTCACTGCAAAATCCATCAATGATAAATATAATAATAATAATAATAATAATATAGAAATAAAATATTAATAAAGTTTAAGTAGGGTTTGCCCTGTGCAAGAAAATAAATAAATAAAAATAAATAATAATAAATAATAATAATAATATTATTATTAAAAGCATTATTTCTTACAGTCTTAATCATAACTAACTGATTACACAAAAATTAATCATTTATATATAACTGATAACTTTTAGAATTCTCTCAATCAATCACTCAATTTTGTTTTGTTTTATTGTTCATTCTGGCACTGACATGGTCTTCTGCAAATGCATCTGGAGTACAATTGATTGAAACCACCATGCATTAGGACTGACACCAATAAAGCACTCTATAATTATTACTTATTACTATTGTTGTCACTGCTGTGCCAAACAGAGTGTGCATCCCAATGCACTGTGCTGGTTGGTTCAGTGCCATGGAATGATTACTCTTTGCTGACAATAGTCTGAGGTAACAGATGAGCAACTGACAGAACACAGTTCGATATGGAATATTGTATCCAACTAAAACGTTTGGACAGTATATGCACAACACACACACACACACAAACACACACACACACACACACACACACACACACACACAACACACACACAACAAACACACACACACACAAACACATACGAACACATACAAAAGATTCCCAGATAAGGCTCATACCTCATTCTAAAACAAAAAAAATAACATCGGTGTTGGTGTGTGGGAGTCAAGAGGACCTTACCTAGGATTAGAGACTGTGCATTCTGACTTTATACTCTGTGTGTTGAATGTTGAAATAGACCTCACAGAGAAATCTTGAGAGCAAAAGACAGTGTTTTGTAAGTCATCTTTAAAAGTTAAGACATTTGCAAATCTGACTTCCTAATTTTAAAATCACTCCATGTTATCCAGTTACACCACCAATGCTTAAACCATTACCGGAAGTATCACAGTACCTATAGTTCCACTTGTGTCATTAAGAAACAGATGGAAAAGCAGCAAATTAGTCATCAAAAGCACAAAGGCCTATCTATCTGTTTTCAACACTTAAACTATTACATAGCGGTGACAGAATGCTGTAATTTCCTCCAAAGAGTTGAAATCGAGAATTGAAATGCTTTCCTGAAGTACCACATAAACAGAATACCATAGTTGATTTGCTGGTGTATCAATGGTTTGTCATGTCATGTCATTGTGCTGTTGTCGTTTGGCGACAGTTGTCTACAAGAATGGGTCAGTGTTCTCCAGCGCGATCTGTCTTGTGCTGTGCGTAGTAGACAGTCTCCATAAAGGCCAATCCACGTCGTAATGTTGTCAATCCAGCATATCCTTGGTCGCTCTCGTCTTCTGTTTCCTTCAACAAGTCCTGTGATCACGTTGCTCTCGATGGTGTCTTGTGGTTGTCTTATCACATGCCCAAAGTAACTCAGTTTCCTTGTTTTTACGTGATTCAGTAGTTCTTTTTCTGTTTTGGCCATGTTGTAAACTTCCTCATTAGTTAGTAGTTTTGTCCATGGTATGCATAGTAGTTTTCTTATGCACTTGTTCTCAAAGGTCTGTATGCATTTTTCTTCTTCTTTCTTAACGTCCAGGATTTGCATCCATATGTTGCCACTGGCCATACCAAGGTTTTCATCAATCGCAGTTTTGTGGTAGTGCTTAGTGATTTGTTTTTCCATAGTTTGGTTAACTTGATCATTACTGTTGTTCCCATGGCTACCGGTAGTCTCTTTTTCACCTCCATTTTGCATTCTGCATTATTTGTTATTTGACACCCCAGGTATAAGAAGCATTCTACCTGTTCTAGTGTTATGCCTTCCACCTTGATTTCTGTGATGTTATTGGTATTAGTCATTATTTTTGTTTTTGCAATATTTATTGACATGTTGTATTCATCTGCGGTTGCCTGTACATGGTTCACCAATTCTTGCAGTTCTTCTGGAGATGTAGCAAGTAGTACGATGTCATCGGTATACCATAGGTTACTTATCTTTTTCCCGCCAATCTTGAAGCCTCCATGAAATCCTTCCAGTGCTTTTCTCATTATTTGTTCATCTAGGACACTAAATAGGCTTGGTGATAGATTACAACCTTGGCATACTCCCTTTTTTACTCTAAACCAGGTCGATGTGATGTTTGCGATCCTGATGGCAGCATGCTGATTTTTGTATAGGTTCCGTAGCACATTCGACCAGGTGTGGAGGGAAGCCCATCTCTAGCATAGTTAGCCATAGCTGACTATGTCTGATCATATCAATGGTTTAGAGAACCATAAAGTGATGATCACATGAAACATTTTTTATTGGGTCTAAGTTGGACACCAAAGATTCCCTATCCCTAATGTATCAGTTTGAAAATAGTTTTGAGAATCAATTTTTGTGATAAATCAAGTAAAACATGTCACTAAAGATGGAAACTGTCTATCTGTCATATTGTGTCAGGTCATGCTTGTAGAATCGGTTTATCTGCACTGGCAAAAATACACACACATACAATACACACATATATGAACACACTACACACACACAAACAAACGCACGTACACACATAGACACAAAAGTCTGCCCTCTGCCTTGATTGTCAGATTGACAGTGGCTACAGCCTTCAGGCATTTGGAAATGCATGTGAAAGAGAGCACCATTTACCTGACTGAATCAAATATCTCGTGATCACAGATTACCACCTACTGAAGCAAGCGAAGCTGCACAAAATCAAGAACGGTGGAGGGTGATCGCAATAGCCACAACTGGCTTTGCGAACTGATGGTGAAGATGATGATGATGATGATGATGATGATGATAACGACGACGACGAGGACGACGACGACGACGGCAAGCTAACACATTTGCCAAAGCAAATACTCAACCTCGAATCAGTTTTTGAATGCAGTCAAGTACCTCAAGTCTTTCAGTAGCATTTTCACACTGGGCAGCTTTCAACAGTAGTGGTGAATATTCCAAGTATTCAACCATGCGTTGAAGGAAGCTTAGAGGTTCGTTGAAGATGACAGGCATCGTAATCTTTGATAATTCCTAAGTCACAAGCGGCAACAGGCACTGAGTGCGGTATTAAACAAGAAAAATATCCAGTAAGAAAACTAAATCACGCTTATCATAAATTAACTACCGCTTCTGTAAGCCTCCTGTTTGAACTTTTATGAACTTAACAAAACTTTTGAACTTTACAACTATGTGGTACTGTGTGTATTTCAAAGTGAATATATGTATATGTATATTATATATATGTATATATATATATATGTGTGTGTGTGTGTGTGTGTGTGTGTCATTGTGAGACAAAAGCTGGAGTAGAAGTAATGATCAATGCCAACTTATTATGTCAAGCAAGCAGAAGGTAGTGAGTTTGAACCTTAACCAAGTTACTGCACAGTTAATGCCCAAAAGGTTCTAATTTCCTTACAGCCACATTTTTTTTCACGAGTGCTAATAATATATTGTTGGTTTTTAGCCTCTCCAGCACTCAGTCATTTGTTCTTTCTGAACTCTCAGGTAGCACAGGTTTTCTCAGACTTGGAGTCCTCGAGGCTGGCCTTGGCCTCATTTGGCCTTTCTGGCCTTGGCCTCGGGACCTCGGCCAGGCCTTGGCCTCGGACCTGCTGGCCTTGGCCTTGGCCTTGGCCTCGGTACAAGTCCTCGGCCTTGGCCTTGGCCTCGGGATTCCTCGGCCTTGTGTACAAAGCCCTCACACCATGGAATTAAACAAGAAAATCTGTCGCATTCAAAATGTTGGAAGTGACGAATAATATCTGAACAAAACGTCCTCTGTTCAATCCAAACGGTAGACCCTGAGAATTCCTGCTAAGTCTAATACTTGTAATTAATTGACACTGACATTGTTTGAAGCGAACATTGCCTCACATTTGGACCAGATAATTGTTTCTTCAATAAAAAGTCCAAATGGATATATGGCGTCTATTTTAGAGCAGTTCTAAACTCTAAAGTAAACAGAGACACAGAGGCTGCATCTGTGGCTAAGGAGGTTGTAGACTGATCGCACTTGGAAAAGAAACTGCCGTAGTGACAGCAATCTCTGCTGACCACCTACACAAGAGGAATATGGCCACAAATGAGCCTAGCATTTTGACATTTCAAAATAATAAATGAAAGAAAGTGGTCCGTGAAATGCAAGCAATGTCGCAAATAATAAAGTGAAACTCGAAACTTCAAGTGGGTTCAATCAGGATATAAAACACGAGACTGGCAAACAGCTACAAAACATCAAAAGGTATTTTAATTTTATTTTTAAAACATTTGGTAGTAGGTACTGGACCCTAGGACGCTGGGAGAGCCCCAATAATTCCCCAGATTTTGGCATCCATTTTGACGAATCTGCCCAAATCACCCTGATCATTTCCTGTCCATGTAGAGGTGGCTACTGCAGGGCCGTTTTAGTCTTCGTAGGCCTGGGCAAACTGTCAACTCCTCCAAATTGCCAACTACGCAACCAACTGTGGATTAAACTGTAGAGTTTAACACTTCTGCATTATTTCATGACTTCGTGTTTAACGGGGGCGTCGTTTGGGGGCAGGGGCGTGGCTCCAAGGAAATGAAGAAATAATGTAACAAATAAATAAATAAATGTAAAATGTGCAAAAAATTAGGCAAAAATTTGGCAAAATGTACCTAAAAATTTGGCCAAAAACGCCAAAAATATCTGCTGGCCTTGGCCTTGGCCTTGACTTCGGACCTGCTGGCCTTGGCCTTGGCCTCGGACCTGCTGGCCTTGGCCTTGGCCTTGGCCTCGGACCTCCTGGCCTTGGCCTCGCCTTGGCCTCGACAGTTGTGGCCTCGACTCCAAGTCTGGTTTTTCTACAACTCTTAATTTCATTCTGTCCCTTTTCCATTGTGCAACTTTCACATCCATACATCAACAATGGCCAAGCTAATACTATTAAGACACCATTGGCTTGACCACAAGTTTGTCTTCATGTCCATTAGCACAAACACAAGAGGGACAGAGGTCGGTGTGGGGGGGGGGCTCTGAAGCAGACCAACACAAGAGGGGAGATTCTAGCAGACATTTAAAAGATTGTCCAATAGCTGCAACATTTAATCTAATTCTACCCTAAAATTTCTAGGCTGGGACCCCACCCCAGATTCCATCCAGTGAGCTCACCATATTTCCTCAAGCCCCCTAGTCGGGACTGAAACTGTCAGTCCATAGAAGCAAATGTAGAAGTAAGAAGTAGAAGTAAGAATTAGAAGTAAGAAGTAGAAGTAGAAGCAAATCTAGAAGGAAACGTCAGTCTGTAGAACAGTGTTTCTCAAACTTTTTCGTCTTGCGGCACACTAGAAATACGCGAAAACATCGGCGGCAAACTTGAAAAGACATCGCAATTTTTTTGTTGATGAAAGGCATCAAAGCCTTCGCTCAGTGTTTAACCTAGGCCGTTTTGGGGACAATTGCCCTTTCCCCCCCGGAAATTTCAAATTCCCCGGAAATTTTGGAATACTACATGGACTAACAGCGGCCCCTAGCAGAATTCCCCCCGGCTTTGTCAGTTCCCCTGGATTTTTCAGTTCCCCCGGAGTCCAGGAGTCTAGATTAAACGCTGCCTTTGCTTGTGAAAGCCAGCGAACATCAGTATGGTATAATAGGCATGTATATTCGGAATCCATTGCTTCTCAGAGCTGTGAAAGAAGTCAAGATTTAAGTGGTCAGGATTTTATGAAGTTCACAACTTGAATAGCTTGGTTCAGAACAGACTGCAAGTCCTCTCTGCCGGTACACAGCCGCTCTGCAGATATGACCCCCTTAACCCCTTAACTGGGTGCCCTGAGTAACACTCGTCCATTTTACATTGAGTTACAAACAGTTACCCAGTTAAGGGGTTAAGTGCCAGAAACCAGACACCTGGCAAGGGTTGTATCTTAATGGCTAAGGTGTACTTGGTCCCATGTAGTCTTAACTGCGCACTAGCATCGCCATGGGGGGGGGCAAATGGGGGCAAGTGCCCCCCAACCTGCCCCAGACCACCTACCAGATTCGCACAAATCCAGTGAGAACGTTTTCTGTGAAGGGGGCAGGGGTGGGTAAGGAATCTGACATGCTAGCCCCTTTTACCCCCCCCTCCAACCAAAAATTCCTGGCAAAGCACTGCAAACAGGCTATCAATTATATAATATTTTTGTTTTCTATAGAACTTGTCTTACAAGAAACCAGCTTTCTTAAACCCCTTCTTATCTGAAGTTATCTCTTGTTCGATTTTTTAGACATTTGACAGAGAACAGTTTTCTGAAAAGACTTTGTATAGTGTCATTTCAAATGGCTCATCATTTTTCGGGGCATTTCGAATGCTCTAGAATAAAATTGAGGCAGAATATATTGACAATTCTAGTACAGTTTGACTCAGCTAAGCTGGGGACACAAGAAAACGTGGTTTTAATTGTTTCATTACTCTTCTGAATTTTTCATATCTATAGCCTACTGTTGCACTAATACTTGCATTGTCAAATGTCAAAAAGGGTTTCAATTGTATAGTATTTTTGTACTCGATAAAACTTGAGATACAAGAAACCAGCTATCTCTAGACCCTCTTTATCTCTCATTCGATTTTTGTAGACATTTGACAGACAACAGATTTCTGAAAGACTTTGTGTAGTGTCGTTTCAAATGGCTCACCATTTTTCGGGGCATTTCGAATGGTCTAGAATAAAATTGAGGCATAATATATTGACAATTCTAGTAGGGTTTGACTCAGCTAAGCTGGGGACACAAGAAAATGTGGTTTTAATTGTTTCATCACTCTTCTGAATTTTTCATATCTATAGCCTACCTTTGCACTAATCCTTGCATTGTCAAATGTCAAACAGGGTTTCAATTTTATAGTATTTTTGTGGTCGATAAAACTTGAGATACAAGAAACCAGCTATCTCTAGACCCCCTTATCTTTCGATAGATTTTCTAGACATTTGACAGAGAACAGATTTCTGAAAGACTTTGTATAGTGTCGTTTCAAATGGCTCACCATTTTTCGGGGCATTTTGAATGCTCTAGAATAAAATTGAGGCAGAATATATTGACAATTCTAGTACAGTTTGACTCAGCTAAGCTGGGGACACACGAAAATGTGGTTTTAATTTGTTTCATCATTCTTCTGGATTTTGCATATCTATATCCTACTGTAGCAATAATCCTTGCATTGTCCAATGTCAAACAGGCACTAGCGTCGCCACGGGGGCGGGGGGAGGCAAATGGGGGCAAGTGCTCCCCCAACCTGCCCCAGACCACCTACCAGATTCACGCAAATCCAGTGAGAAAGTTTTCTGTGAAGGGGGGGGCAGCGGTGGGTAAGGAATCTGACACGCTAACCCCTTTTGCCCCAACCAAAAATTCCTGGCGAAGCCACTGTAACTGCGAATTCACAACCCCTCCCCACACCAGCATCGTCTGTCTTCTCCTTACTTTCCCTGTTATACTAAAATTCAAAACTTGAAGTGCAATTTCATGCTTGCTCTTGCACTACCGTATTCTCATACGGTGTCTTTTCTATTGTGACTTAGCCATCTTGCTGATATGTGAAAAGAATTCAGTGCTTATTACTTTTTTGTTTCCTCTTTATGTAATTTTTATGTCTAGTGGAATAAATTTGTAAACTAAATATTTTAATTTTATTTTTCCTTCTGGGGACAGTTCAAGCATAGAGCTATGGTACCTTTTGAGATATGAAACAAAGCAAAAGGCAAGATTTTCTTTTTTGTGTTCATTGCAAAAAAATTCAATAATATTCTCTCTTCTCTATTTATATCTCCAAGACTCGAGGGTCTTATTATTCTTTCCTTTTCTCCTCTTTTTCTCCCAACCATCAGACACCAACATCTCCATCACAGTTTTGATGTCCCTTTTGGTGTACTGCATTCAGCATTGTCTGGAGATCATGATAACAATTATGTCCATCCTTTTTTCTTCCGTACTGCTGGGGCTCTGCATTTGTATCATGGTCATGTTTCAGCCTTTGCCTTTATTGTTGCTCTCGACATTCTGTGATTTCTGCTTTATATTTTCTGCTCTATTCCTCTATTTGCAGGTGTTATCTTCTTGGAAATCCATGCCTCTACACCATCCTCTCTATTTTAATTGGTGCCGGGTCTTTTAATTCCCAGTCAATTAATCCCCGTCACTTAATCCCAGCACTTAATCCCAAAGCCTTTTAATCCCCTAGCAAATAATCCCCTGACACTTAATCCCTTCAATCACTGCCTTGGAGTTTAAGACCAGAGCTGAATACCCTTAAACTTATACCCTGTTTTTTTCTCTCTCTACAATCGTTAGGGTTAGGGTTATGTTTTTGTAACACAAATATTTGTTATGTCATTTGTATTACATCATTAAATACGTTTTCTTATATCATTGAGTGTCTGGGGATTATGTGCACAGGGATTAAAAGACTTGGGGACTAAGCGCCGGGGATTACGTGACAAGGATTAAGTGACTGGGGATTAAATAACATGGAATCATTTTAATTTACTATAATTTTCAGATCCTATCTATGGCATTACCTTTCAATGTAGGATTTTTCCCTTTCACACCTCTGCTGGTAAAATTATGGACAATAAAACTGCCTGTCTGTATATCTCTGTGGAGCATCAGCTTGGTGTAATATGAACCGTCAATCTATGTTTGATCCTAAAAGGAACACAGTTTGAGTGCGTCCGGCATCCACTGGTGCACAGTCTGCAGCACACTTTTATTAACAGAGAACCATATAAATTGACAGTCTAACATCCTTTATAGACCAGTTTATACAAGGTGTCTCATTAAATCGGATCCATTTGTGTTTTGGTTATTACTTTTCCAGATTTAGGTCAATTTTAATGAACATTGTATGACTGTGTTCACTAGAAAATTTGCTTTTACAGGCTTCTCATTTGTATATTCTATAAATACTCTTTATACAGTGCAATGAAACAATCAGTTGTTGGCAGTATTTCAAAGCGGTGAGTCCAAAAGTTCAGATACGGCAAAATTTACCATCAGAAATAGTAAATGCTCACATCTTGTGTTCAAACTGTCTTCCACCTGCATCCACACACATCAAAGTCTCTTTCGTCACTATCCAACTGCTTTATCAAGTCAATTATGTGCTATTCCAGTTTATTCCATTTGGGGCTGTCCATTAATTACATCAACAAAATAGGGGGCGGGAGTTTGAAAAAGTTTGACAGTTGTTGACAGGGGGAGGGGGTCAAGAGAAGTTGACGTCAACAATTTCATTTTTTACAAATGATAAAAAATAGGAAATTTCATGGAATACTATTTATTATGATGGGAAAAAGCATGACAAGCAAAAAAGCAAGGTCATCATCATCACATTATGACACTTGATGAACAAAAGAAAGCGATAATGGTCATTACTGCAAAAATAATAACCTTCTAAACTTTTTAGGAGGAGACCCGTCACTATTCTTAGTTGGGGGGGTTCAAAAGTTTTTGACATAATTATAGGGGGGTCACTGAAAGTTGACAGTTGTTGACAAAGAGGGGCAGGGGCAAAAATTTCTCCAAAAATTGTTGACATAATTAATGGACAGCTCCTTTCACAGCAATGCGCTGTTGTAGTTTGCTGAACTGAGCCTCTTTGATATTTGTCTTGTAGCCTTTTCTTGCAGTGTCCCCCTCACCCCAGATCTTGTAGTCCACTGGGTTTATGTCAGGACTATATTGGGTGGCCAAAAATTTGGTGGGATGAAGACTGGTGTCACAACTTTCAGAAGTTCAACAGTATCACAAGCCCTATGTTCAAGGGCCTCGTCCTGTTGAAATGCAAAGTAGTCCAAGAACTGCTTATTGTCAGGCAGAAGATCTCTCATGAGCTATATATTCTGATATTAACAGGGGCGGCGCTGGGTTTTGTTGGCTGGGTGGGTCTAATGCAATCTACACAACCAGGACCCAGCTCAGACTACCCCTCCCCCAAAAAAGTCAAAATTTCTCTGCGGATTTGCACGATTTTCTCGGGTGCCCCTGCCCGAGGCTGGGTGGGTCCGGACCCGCGGACCCACCCCCCTAGCGCCGCCCCTGGATATTAAGCCTACTAGCCATTCCCTTCTTAACAATGGGATCAAGAAAGTAAAGGTTGTAAAAAGCACGGTCCATGCTACATTTTGTAACTGCAATTATATTACACTGTACAATGAATATTTATAAAATATGTAAACAAGAATCATAGAACCTTATCATATAAAGCCAAATTTTTTAAAAATCCATTTTTTTAGCGAACACAGTGATATCATTTTCAATCAAATCATTTTACACATGAAAAAGTTATACCCAAAATAAAGGGGTATCAATTTAATTAAGCACCATATATATATATATATATATATATATATATATATATATATATATATATGCTATATATATATATACATATATATATATATACATATACATATGCAAAAGTGTGCATGTGCATACATGAATATGTATGCATATGTGTATTTACAGTATACGTCAATAGAACTGCAGCTACAAATAACCATGAATAATTTTGTCAAGCTGCATCTGCTGTTCAAACAAATATTATAAAATTGTACGAATGTAACTGCTATCTTCAGCACCAAGTTCCAACCAATCAGTCACATAAATAATGCTATGACCGGACATTCTGACAGCAGCTGAAATAGCCATAAGAGCGATGTCAAGATGAAATGGATTGGATGTCGCAAAAGTCATACGTACCTTTCCTACACATAGCTTCAGAATGCTCCAGATGCCCACATCGTTTTGTACGTGCATTGGAGCTGGAAGGCAAGACCTGAGAAGAAACAACATTAAATTTCCTCTTTAAGTGTAAAGACCTGCACTCACTGTCATAGTGTAGGCCTATGCATGTAAATAACAAAGTTCACACTTAAGTTCCTAGTGACACTATTTTCTTACTCCAAAACATCAGGACTATAATAGATCTATGTTGTTATTATTATTATTATTAATTATTATTAATTATTAATTATTAATTATTATTATTATTATTATTATTATTATTATTATTATTATTATTATTATTAAACTGACAATCTCTTGTGCATCATATTACCAAATGTCCGGAGCAAGGGCACATTACAGAGTCCAGCTATACTGTAGGCCTACAAATAAAATTAAATAACAGTAATCATATAAAATAGAAAACAAAATGAATGGAAAACAATCTATGGCAGAAGAGAATAAGATTTCCGGAACAGATGTGTCTTTGCCTCCACAACTGCAAAAAATCTTGGTTTCAAATTTGATTCATCCCTAAATTTAGAATCACAGATCTCCCAGCTATCGAAATCCTGCTATGCCCATATTCTCGATCTACGTCGCCTCCGTCCTTGCCTTGACACCAAAACTGCATCCACAATCGCCACTTCAATAGTCCATTCCAAACTGGATTACTGCAACTCCCTTTACTATAACCTCCCAAAAACCTCCATCAACAAATTACAATCAATTCAAAATGCACTAGCCCGAGCAGTAACCAAATCACCAAAGTTCTGCCATATTTCACCCATACTGAAGTCACTACACTGGCTTAAAATATCCGAACGTATCCAGTACAAGATAATAACGATTACTTACAGTTCACTTCATTCGTCAAAACTGGTTTACCTTCGTAAACTCTTAACGCCTCAGCCTCCTCGACCTACACGATCATCATCTCATCTCACACTTTCACACCTGTTAAATCAGTCATCACTCAAAATCTGCAACCGCGCTTTCTCATACGCCGCACCAGAACTTTGGAACTCAATTCCAGCCTCCCTCCGCAGTCTATGACATGGTCAAACAATAATCTCCAAATCCTCATTTCCTTTAATTCCTTCACTATCTCCTCAAGCCTTTAGGTCTAAACTTAAAACCTTCCTATTCGAAAAGTCATTTCCTCCATAGCAATAACAACCTGACCTGCCGCCTCATAGATACACTGACCTTTGCCCAGCTGACAATCGACCTTGCCTATGGCTATTCCAAGAAAGATTAAGCACATAAGAATAAGCAGCTACTGCTGTACTGCTTTCAGGGGCTCTGTATAAGTTACGAGATTTTACTTACTTACTTACTTTAATTTTTTTTGAAGAATGACAGTCTGACAGAGAACAGGATGATTTAACAGACATCAGTAGATCTTTGGTAGACTATTAGTTCCCACTTCTGACACCAAGTGGCATGGTGTTTAACACTTATAACTGATTAGCCTATAGGGTTCTAAACTATAGCAATCAGAGACATAGCTATGTGTATTGATGTACTCCAGAGAACAACTACATGCAAACTGTTTATCATCAATCAATCAATCAATCAATCATGTCAATTTGGTATAGCGTGATAAACATGGCAAAAGCAAAAGTCAAGGGCGCTTTACATTGTCAGTTGAAAGAGATGTCAAATAAATGAGTCTTCAGTTTCTTCGCAAATATATCTGCAGAGGTCGCATTGGTTACCGTATCTGGCAACTTATTTCATAAGACTGGGTTACCGTGCGTGACAGACCTTTCTCCGAATAAAGAATAAAGCAGAGATCATGTTTATCATGATCATGGCTGAGTATATCTATAATGTTCGCCTATTGGTGGGTAGGCGTGGCTACTAGAATGTCTGTTAAGCCACCACGCCGCACCTTCCATGTCCTAGGCCCTGACACTGCAAATGACCTGAAACCAAGTGATGTTTTGCAATGAGGTATCTTCATGAGACTTCGAGCACTGGACCGTAGGACAACCAACCAACAGCTTTTCTGAAAAATCACCAGGGATGTTAACAAGGACTGACCCCCAAGGAAGAAGACAAGGGCAAGGACGACCTCAAAAAGCACAAGGGCCTCTGTCCATAGAAAAAAATGGAAAGGAAAAATCAAAAAACCATTTCAATTCCAATCACAAAACTACAATGCTATAAAACGTCCTAAAACAATGTCTAGTCAAGAGAAATGTTGCATTTAATTAACACAAGTGTTTCTAGTAGCTGATCAATGATGTGAGTATGTTGAGGTCTCACTGTAAGACCACTTTGTGAGAACTATCCTTCAACTGGTGCCTAATGGGGCAGAGGAACAAAGAATTCTGCTGAAGAGTTTCGAGAGAAGATGGTACGATAGAATTTATCTAATATCAGCTATTAGAGTGAGTTCTCCAGGATCTCCAGCATTTATAAGCTGCAGGTATCCATTCAATCGGTGCTCTCAAGTGTCTTGAACCTTCTTCTTGCATTATCTATCAGTGTAGAGTGCGTTAAAAATTTGTGACATCAGTTCAACTTAAGGTGCATCAAACAGGAAAAGGAAATTCAGTTATGCCACTGGTATTATAACAAGAAAAAAGAATGGCATTTAGAGCAAATGACTTCAAGCAAGTAGGCCTATGTAAATATAAATCAAAATACCTGAAAATTACATTTATAAGTAAATTGGTCCTTCCAAGGACTTTTCAAGGACCAGTGGTATAAACCTGGCATCAACATTAGGGGGGATAAAATCGTCCATAAAGTCAGGTCAGACCCCCTTTTCATCCACAAAAAGTCGGTCATCCACAATGAGTGATTTTACCAGATTTTACCAGATTTTACCATCAGGCACAAAACATGGGGGGGGGATAATTGATACTCTGTCCCCCTCTTACTAATTATTGGGGGGAGGAACGTACCCCACCGTCCCCCCGTGTTTTACGCCCATGTCAAGGACTAAGTCACAACTTCACAAGTACAAGGACTGACCAGCAAGGGCAAGGACTAGATCCACTGTCATCCACAAGGGCAATGACTTTAAATTAGTCTTTAAGGATAAGGATTGGGACAAAGATTAATATCATTGTAAATCAGTGGCATAGCCAGAATTTCCGGAAGGGGCAGAATTTCCGGAAGGGGGGGTTTGATTTTTGGTAGTTTTGACTGTGACCAACTCTGGAAAAAATCCTGACAAGCAAAAAAAACATTATCACCTCTAGTTTTTTACCTGACAAGCAAAAAAGTTCCTCGCCTCTTACTTAAACCTTGACAGTCTCTAGCCAAAGGGGAGGGGGGTTCTGACCCCCAAAGTCACGTCAAAAAATTAACATGGAGACTCATTAAAATTACCGGTATTTTGTTTTCTGCAGCAAAGGGTGGTTTTAACCCCCAAAATCCCCTTGGCTATGCCACTGCTGTAACTCACACACTAATTCAAACTAAGAAGGAAATGACAAAGATACTCAAAGTTTTTAAGCAAAAAGCAAATTTTTTAAATCTGCCAGAGTACTTTCCATCGATCATTAAATTCGCCGCATTTAGACCAAAACACAACAAGTTCAAAAGTCTAAACTTGAATTAATTCCGTCTTTCAGTAATTTATAGATCAAGGTTTCTTAAAATTATCACAAAATAAATCAGTATCATTACTTTGGCAAAATTACAGAACTTAAACAAGTCCCTGACAACAGTGATGGGTAATTTAATTTCTAATTCAAATTATTTAGTTAGTTAGGCAGCAAGCTGTCAATTTCTGATGACAGTTAATTAGATTTGGAAATTATAATTACATCAAGCTGTCAATTTTCTGATGACAAAGTTAATTAGTTCTTGGAAATTATAAAATTTATCAAGTCTCCATCACCTGACAAGCAAAAAAACGTTATCAACTTCCAAAAACAGCCTGATAAGCAAAAACCTTTTCTGATTAAAATGATCCAAAGAAGCTCTGCGCATATCAGTTCTTGGACTCGAGAGTCTGGTACATGGATCTAACCAGTCCAAAACAAGAAAATCTTGATCAAATCTAAAATTTGGCATCCAGCAGTGAGAAAATATTGCCCTTTTAAAGTTGCAAGAAGAGTTTACTCCAAGATTTACTCATATGAATATTTTGTAAGTATAAAATAAAATATCGATGCATATCTGACATCAATTGTTCAAAATTGAAGTAGGGACTATAATAATAATATAGAAGAAGACACAGACCCGTGTTTGCTGTCATTTACCAGATATACATTTACTAGCCAAATTACCACACAATTTCAGCATTCAATGGACATAACATTTGAAAATCGTTAAATTTCTATTATAGGATTGATGTAGGCCTAATTAAAGCATAATTCTACACGGGCTTCACAAAGGCTTACGGTACTTAGCCTCCTAATTCCTAAACCACTTTAAATCACATTATTATTAGCCGATCGATGAAGTCATTCTACCTGGTCCTAAGAGAACCAGATCCTGCACTACTGGAAAATTCGTCATTATTTCCGTCAGCTGGAACGTCTCCGATGGTAAACTTCGTCAACGCACTGAACGCTTCGCCGACCCTTTGGTCGTCGACCAATCCACTTTGACATCCGCCAGACGGTGAGATCAAGCGTCCGGTGACTGTTTCATCTTCGAATCGTTTCGGTAAACGACAGTCCATCGCTTTAAACTAACCGTTCGAATCCTACGCCACAAGTCCAGAGAAACTCGTCGACGAATCGCGTCTGTCTACGCCGCTGCCGTCGTCCCAAGAGTCGACGTCGACTTCAAGCCTTTCGCGTATTTTCAACGCACGAAACCCGCCGCCGCGGCGTGTGGTTAATAACAAGCAGCGAGATTTCGAAGTCGCTGACCGGATGTAGTCTGTTCGCGGTGCCTCGGCGCCGGGCGGAGAAACATCGGCGACGCCGCGGAGAATATCGGCGGAAATAATTTCGCCATGGTCGACAACGCGGCGGCAGTTACTAGCAGCAGCCGATGCTTTCGACGCAGAAGGCAGAAGCTGCTCCGATCGAAGCAAATCCAACCGCCAAAAGCCGACGGGCGTCAACTGTTTTCAGCGAAAATATCACTGAAGGGTTGTAATGGGCAACGCCGCAAAGCCAGTCAGGCCTTATCAGTCTCCGCTACTCGGGCACAACCACAGTAGGCCTTATGCACCCATAGGCCTAATCAATATTATGGTGAATCGATGACAAATAATAAATTACACTGGTCAATATACAATTTGTTGCTTGAAATGTTAGAGCTTTTCTCGGGGCCATATTAAGGCGAGGGCTGAGGGGGCAGCAGCCCCAGGCCCACCATGAAAATAGGCCCACCGATTTTCGAGATAACCTTTTTTGCTCGTCACTCGTCAGCACGATTTGAAAGGGCGATGACCTTTTTTGCTCGTCAGAGATTATCAGTATAGGCGACGGCCTTTTTTCAGCCCCCGGCCCACTCGGACCTTAATCCGGCCTGCCTTTTCTTCAGTAAATTTGGTTCCATGATTCCAAAAATGCTATCACTGTGACTTTTGTCCCATCAGTTCTAGTTTTGGAGATACGGCTTAGTCGCCCTTTATTTTGGTGCTACTAATAATGCGTTAAATGAGGAATCCTTAATCAGTCGAAATTCTATGGTTTAAAAAATATTTAAACATTCAGTATAGCTTTCTAAATTAATAAAGGATAAAGAAATACAGAGGCTATTTAAGTAAAGTAGGCCTAAGCCTATAGGCTATACTAAATGTTCAGCTAATTTCACATGTAGGCTCCTATGCCATACAGTGGCGTCGCCAGGAATTTTTGGTTGGGGGCAAAAGGGGCTAGCGTGTCAGATTCCTTACCCACCCATCACCCCCATCCACAGAAAACTTTATCACCGGATTTGCGCGAATCTGGTAGGTGGTCTGGGGCAGGTTGGGGGGCAGTTGCCCCCCATTTGCCCCACCGTGGCGACGTTAATGATGCCATATGAAATATGAATATAGTCTATAGACCTATTAGTCAGTCCACTGTTGTTTGTAAGACTTCCAAGAGTAACGTCTGTCTGGAGAGTCTTGCTGAAGGTACCAACAGTCCAACAGTAATCTGCCATCATGTGAGAGTAATTCGGGCGGTGATATTATTTCTAGGAACTTTAATTGGAGGGGGCTGTCGGGAAAAATCTAACCTGTCAAATTTATAAAAGTCTCTGTTTTAAAACAGTTTTACAACTTTTACAACTTTTTGGGGCGAAACGTCATCCGGGTCCCTCCGAACCAACCGAAAAACCACTAATTAAAAAGTCTCAAAAAGTAATCTGCCATCATGTGAAGTGTTGTTTCAAAAAGCTGGTCAAAATCCAAATTTTAACTATAAAACTTGACAAGTGTTCTTCCCAAAACCATTTGGGGGTTTAAAAGTTCTGGCCCTCTGACAAGCAAAAAAGGTCATCAACTATAAAACTTTGTGTACATACCATTGTCGGGGTTACCAATTTTTATATGTGGTGGTGTATACGACCATTGTCAAATTGGATTTTGAGGGTGTTGGGGGTGGTGGTGTAAAAATATTCCTGCATGTGAGTATCCTACATTCTCTGATTTCTCTCTTATACGACTTTTCTGTCTTCATTCATATCACCTAAGTTTTCTGGAAAGCGAACTAAGTGGCTGTGCTGGTAATGGATCTTTATGCTCATATTGCAGCTAAGCCCTTTAAAATTTGTGAGCTATAAATAATGTGATTTAAAGTGGTCTAGGAGGCTAAGTAGCCTAAGCCTGTGTAAAAACCATGGATGTAAAACACGAGGGAACGGCGGGGGAGGTCCCCCAATAATTAGAATAAAAGGAGACAGAATATCAATTATTCCCCCTCCATTGGCCTCCAATGCTTTGTACCTTATGATAAAATCTGGTAAAATCACTCATTGTGGATCTTTTTTGCTCGTCAAGACTTTTTGGAGATGAAAATGGGGTCTGACCTGACTTTATGAACGATTTTATCCCCCCCTCCCCAATGTTGACGCCAGGTTTACGCCACTGGCGAAAACCACTGTAAAGTGGAAAGGATTAGCCTAAATCTTGGAGAGGCGATTCATGCGGCACAAGACCGGGAAAATTGGAAAATCGCATGCTACGAGTCTCGACGGTTCCTGTGGGGACTTTGTGCTGCTGCTGATGGTGGTGGTGGTGGTGGTGACGACGACGACGATGATGACACTGGTCTACATTTTGGAAAAAAATTTCTGCTGACCTAAGTATTTTTGCTGATTTTACCCAAGTGAGAGGTGCTGATTCCAGATATGAAGTCAAAAATTATGCAATACGTCAAATTTTTCCGCAAATGAGGAATGCTTAATTAAAGGTGTTAAAGTCAAACATTAGGGAAAATAGGAAATTCTGAAGAACCGAATTTTTATTCAGCCAAAAATGAGTCTGTTGTCTAACCAAGAGCGATAAGAGCAATAGCTAGTTGCTTAAATTTAAGTTTTGAGGCAGGAATCTTCTCTTTTTGGATGCTCCGGTATAGTTATGGTCACAGTTGTCACGCTGTAAACATCAGCAGTAGTCTGCCATAATGTATGAGTTCCATCTGCCTTGATATCTACGTTCCATGGTCGTGATGTCTTGATGGAAGCATTCTCCTTGTTCTTCACTCATAGCTTCAAGATTTGAAGTTCAGGTAGCTATGAAGGAAATGCAACTTGACACTCATGTTTGCTCCCAGTCTTCGAAAAGCAATCTCGAATTTTGAACTGAAAGGTCATAATTCTCGACTCTTAAGTTGCCAAGTAAGTCAGTAATCAGGTCGTAAAAGCATCTTGTCTACAACTATAACATCCCATTGATTCAATAAGTCCTTTGATGTTGATGCAGTATACAAACTCCTCCTCCATATGGAAATATTTCAAAAGATCATTCTCTCTGCCATGATACATAAGCGTGGTTCCTGGAGCCAACACTGAACAGGTTCTTTTCCTTCAGTCTTGAACCCAGTAACTCTGCTGACGACTAGGCAGATCAAGGTCTCATACAAGGTCATTCAACTCAGCTTGGTTGAATGTTTGGTGCATTCCAGCGTCAACTTCTGAGACCACGAAACCTTCACCATCGGTGTCTGTTGACTGACAAAATTCATCGTTGTCAGAAACTCCCAAAGTAGTGCAAATAGGTACAGGAACTTCGTCACAGTGAGCAACGGGTCTCAGAGCAGAGGAGATTTTGGTACTGGATGGAAGATTTTGTCTTTGAGGATGCATGCCTGAAATATTTACCAGGCAGAAGTAGCAGTCGTCAACATGGTTTCGAGGCTCTCGCCACACCATTGGAACTCCAAAGCTAAGGCTTTTCTCTGACCTTTAGTCTTTTTCTCTGACCTTTAGTCACATTATGAACTGTCTGAGGCTTTCAACGCATGTCCTGCACACTTTATGTGGTGCCCAAGGTTTTCCTGGTCACCCAATTTAACTGTGAAATATGCATGATAAGTTTTATGCACAAATTCACACACTCTCTCCTTTGTTTAGGTGTTGTAAAACAACCACAAATTTTGTAAAATTTGTCAGGATCATTCCTGCATTGTCCACGAAGTGTTCCAGTGCTGGTGACATATTCCACAGAAAGCTATTTAGAAGAGTTAAATTTGCTGCGACTTGTAAGCCTCATGAACGACTGAATGCTGCCGTCGGTTTCACGCTGCTTATATAGGCCTATATCCATAAAATGCTGACGTCTGCAGTTTAAAACTGCCTATTAAACTGTTGTGTTATTAAATAGTTATGTCCACTGCATATGAAGCATATCTTTTTGCACATCCTTATCTTTTTGCATATTCAATATAGCTAAAGAATTATAATACATAATGCTTCGTTATTACTGTAAACAGTAAATCAGTAAACAGCGTTTTGCGGAAAAACTGGACGTGATAGGAGAAAATGGGTGTTATTTTTGGATTCAGCACACCAAAATACATAAAGATCACATGTTGTCTTCAAGTCAGCAAAATTGACGTAGACCAGTGTGATGATTCAAACCCAGAATATCCTTTTCAACTAGCGTTCGCCAGATGGCCAAATGCATTTTCCTATATTACACGCTATAATTATTAGGGTCGCGACCAGAGGCGTAGCGTCCCAAATCCCAATGGCTACTATATGGCTCTAGCCATGGGCGGCACACAAGATGGGGGCGGCAAATTTTGGAAACGACATTTTTGTGTTGGTAGGGTTGTTGAGGAGTTTTTGGCGAAGGCGAAGGGGCGGCAAAATGTAGAAGGGGCGGCAAATTCAGTGGCGATGACCTTTTTTGCTTGGCGGGTTGTGTCGAGGAGGTGGTTTAGCGAAGGGGCGGCAAAATTTAGAAGGGGCGTCAAAATCAGCGGCGACGACCTTTTTTATTTTTTTGCTCGTCAGCTATAGTAAGAGCAAATTGGGGCGGCATTTTTTCCAGGAGCCATGGGCGGCACTAGTGGCTAGTGCACGCTACGCCACTGGTCGCAACACGTTATAAAACCCCGAAGTGGAGGGGGCGGTTCTGAAATGTTTGGGAAATCCTGCTCTAGATTAGGCATACTGGCATAAGCCACCTGCGTCGCTGCTTGCTTAGTACACGAAGATCAGTGCCGGACCCTACGCTCATTCGAATATGGGACTACCTACCTTTACCTTTCAGTAGGCCTAGTAGTAGTAGTAGTAGTAGTAGTAGTAGTAGTAGTAGTAGTAGTAGTAGTAGCAGTAGTAGCAGCAGCAGCAGCAGCAGCAGCAGCAGTAGTAGTAGTAGTAGTAGTAGTAGTAGTAGTAGTAGTAGTAGTAGTAGTAGTAGTTCAACGACTCTGGGGGGGGACACCCTCTATTTCTACCAACTCCCCTTCTAAATCTTGTTCCCCTAGAGCGGCTTCTTCCTCCCCCCTGACCCGATGTCGTTCGTCCGTTGGATTCCTTAGTTGATGATTACCGAGAGATAATGGATAAGACTGTCTTGGTTTTAACATGTGATTATTATTAACATTATAAGGCTTCCAATAAACATATAACAATCGTCAAGGTTGTCTAAATGCGAACTAATCGAATTTATTCTACGACCACTACGCAATACAGAATTAGTATTTAACTTCTTACCATCACCACTCGCTCCTGCTCCGTCCTTGGATCTCCCTGTCCTTCCGATCCGTCCTTTCTTCCTTATAATCCAGGTCTTTCCCGCTGACCGCGTCTTCCCGCGTCTCTAGCAGACCTACCTTGGCCGCAACGCCAACCAACCAACGACGACGACCAACGACTCCACGACCAACGACTCCACGACCAACGACTCCACGACCAACTTCTACCCGCGCTTCCCTCTTTTATAAGCTCCGTTCTGGCACGCTGCCATCTCCTTCGGCCTCTCCATTCTCTACCAGCGCCGGCCTTTCCTCTCCGTCTTATTCTCCATCTCCTTCTCCCCTACCCGTTCAACTCTCTCACTGTTTAAACCAAAACCCATCTTCCATCCGATCCATACTTAGTAACAAATATAAAATTGACATGCTAAACTGTATATTAAATGTTAAATCGGAATTGTCTCTTGATAGTGTTGTTTCGGCCTAAACATATATTTCGATTCTATAATGCAATCTGGCTGCTAATGTAAATTATTATATAGCTCTAACATACTGGTAATCCTACAATCAAATCAATCCAATATTAATTCTCCGTTTCACTATAATGTCATCTCTACCCTATAAAAGCAACTTAAGACATTCTGCAACAATTATATGAGTTAGATAGCCGATGGAGAAGGTTCAACTCCAGCGACAGGCTACTTCCACGAGCGTCTCCACACGATTGAATTGAGCCTCGTGAGCCTGCAGGGTGGGCTGAACCTCCGTGGTTGCGTCTGCTGTCTGGCGTCTCAGCTAGTTGTTGTTCTCCATCGTGATACTTGGGATCGGCATCCGCAACGCTCCTGACGGCGCCCGCGTATCCACTGCTCTGGCTGGGTCTCCCGAAGGGCCTCCGACTGAAGCTGGTCGGATACTGCCAACCGTCGACACCGTCCCGAGGCTTGGACGGGACGTCGCCATCGTCATCGGCGGCGTGATCTTCAGCGTCCGCTCTCTCCGTGTCTCCGCCTCCTCTTCTTGCCCGACTTCCATGACGTCGGATCCCATCGCCTGTCAATCACTTCTGTCGCCTTCGCTATGTCTGTGTCTGCAAATACATACTACAGAGGCAAATTTACTCTCCCCTCCCCACCCTTTTTCAAAATTCGGGGTGTATTCACCTTCTCCTCCTTTGCCCTCCAGCAAATCTTCAACATCCTCCTATTTCTTTTCACGATCTACTCTTGCCCCGAGGGATCTCATTTTCCCCTTTTACTAACCATTATGATACTTACTCACTCTATTTTCCTGTACATACCTATTTATCTTCTATTTCTGTTGCTTAAATTTCTACTTACTTATTTACTTCATTTGTAGTCCTTTCTGTTTCTACGCTATTCCTTAATGCTATATAACCTTTCAGAATGGATTCTGCTTAACCTCCTCTTACTGTCTCAACAGTATCATGCCCTATACATATATATACAGTTACAGCTATTTCTACCCGCGTTTCTTGAATTTATTTTTATTTTTATTGACTTTTTCTGACAACATAGGTCCTAAACAGTTCTATCTTAATTTTATATACAGTGCACGTCTAAATATTCTGTATCCTTTCCATTAATTTCACATATATCGTATCGGGGTCTTAATTAATCTCTTGGGCCGGTTCCCTTGGTCTGGGTTACCAATAAACGCGGTCTCCGGGGACAAAAGTTTTGGGCTTTACTGAAGGAAAATATTTATCTGCCCTCCTTTGAGCGCATCGTTCTAATCTAGTACGGACTAGGCGTACGATGCCTCCAAATTATCTCTCAGTCTTGTGACATATTCGCTAGGGGTCGCCACTTTTTCGGACGGCGGTATACCATACTCTGGGGAAGGGGTTGCCGGATGTACTGGCGACATTTCTCTAATTTTTCACGAATAGTTCTGTGTACTTTGACCAGCCGACGAAATATCCTCGGCTTCGGATTGCTAGACGGGTGCGTCTCACTCCCAAATGGGCCAGGTGGCTGGGTTTGAGTGTGTCAAGGTCAAGAATTCATTTTGGAGGGCTTTCGGTATGACCACTTGTTTAACTTGGGTCGCACTGATTCTGTACAATATATCATCGATGATTACCGCTTGACTTAGTTGGAAATGCCATTGCTTCAATTCGGCGCTTTCGTATAAAATTTCCGCTGGCTCTGGGGCGCCATCTATTAACCACTGTCTAACTTTACTTAAAACTGGGTCATCCTTCTGGAAAGCTATTATACGGGCAGTAGGAGTCGGGAAATACCTGTCTATTTTTATCGGTTTCTGGTGCACTGCGTGCACTCCTTGGAACATGACTTCGTCTATGTCCCTACCCTTGTCTTTGTCTGTCTCTTCATCCTTCTCTGTGTCATTTAGTCTCTGTCCGTCTTCTGCTTCTGGGTTCACTGCGTGCATTTCTCGTATTGTCTCTCCGTCTCCGTTTCTGTCTATGTCCGTGTGTGTATCTGTCTCCTCGTCGTCGTCCGTTTGGTCCTGTCTTTGTTTGTTCGCTGGCTCTGGGTCAACTTTGTGCGCCTCTTGCGGTTGGAATTTCCAGTCATTTGTCTCGGTCGTATCTTGTAACCATTCAACGGTCGGCTTTTGCCCTTCCCTCCCGTCAGCCTCGTCTTCATTCCCATCAGATTCTATGGCACGCCAACGGCTCAATGCATCAGAATTTCCATGTAAAGAACCTCTACGGTATGAAACAACAAAATTAAATTGGGATAAAAAATCTATCCACCTCGCATTTTGACCATATAATTCTGGGGCTTTAAATATGTACTTGAGGGCCATGTGATCTGTTCGGATCTCAAACGGTCTTCCTAAAAGGTGATGTTTAAAATGCTTAACGGCCTGGACTAAGGCGAAAAATTCTCTTCGAGTAGTCGAATAATTTCGCTCGGTGGGGTAAGTTTATAACTATAATAAGCTACGACTTTTTCTTGTCCTGATTGAATCTGACTTAAAAACGCCACCTAAAGCAAAATCGCTAGCGTCAACATCCAAAATGAAGGGATCATAATCATTTGGCATCGCCACAATTGGTTCAGATGTGAGTGCCATTTTTAATTTTTCGAACGCCGACTGACATTCGGCGCTCCATACAAACGGTCGCCCTTTGCGTGTTAGATCAGTTAAAGGCGCAGCCAGTACAGAAAATTTTTCTATTAATGACTTGTAGTACGTGCAAATTCCTACGAAAGCTCGTGCCTCTTTTAACCTCCTTGGTATCGGCCACTGTTTTATTTTTAGCATCTTCTCTGGGTCCGGGGAAATCCCCTGAGCCGAGATAGAGTGTCCTAAAAATATTAATTGCCTCTGCATGATCTTACACTTATCTAATCTGAATTTAAGGCCTGCCCTTTCTATTCTATCAAACACTGCTGCAAGTCGTTCTATATGCGTCATCGCATCTGGGGCAAATATAAGGACGTCGTCCAAGTAGGCCAAAGTACCCATATAGTCCATCCCTCTAAGAAGTATACTCATCAAGCGACAGCACGTGATGGCGGAGTTGCGTAATCCCATGGGTGTTCGCTTAAATTCAAAAAGGCCTTTTCTTGTTCTAAAAGCAGTCAGGTGACTGTCTGATTCCTTTATTGGAATTTGATGGTATCCAGAACGGAGATCGCAGACGCTAAACCAGGCACTGCCCCCTAGCGAATCCAGGCAGACTTTAGTTAAAGGGACTGGATAGCTATCATATCTAGTTTTCGCGTTGAGAGCGCGATAATCGATGCAAAATCTTAATTTTCCGTCTTTTTTCTTTACTAACACTACATTTGACGCCCATTCACTCTGAGAGGGCCGTATGACGTCCTGTCTTAACAACAGGTCAGTGTGCTCGTCAATTGCGTCTAAATATGCGCTAGGCTGTCTCCTAAGGGGTTGTCGAATCGGTATATTATCAGTCGTTGTTATACTATGTTTTATCAAATCAGTGCATCCCAAATCAGTATCATTCATTGAGAATACGTTACGGTAGCGAAGCAGTACCTCGGTTAATTTTAATTTTTCTTCATCGGTTACTTCAGTGGGCAATTTTTCAATAATTGTGGCTACAGCGGTTTTCCATACTTCGTTGTTTTCGGGGTCGGTTTTATGGCCTTTATTCTGGACAATGACTGGGGTCAGCTCCCCCAGCACCTCGTGCGCTCGTATAATAGCGGGCGTCGAGTTCGTATTAGTCATCTGCACTGCTGCTTCCCCCGCCCGGCCTCCGTACACAGCGCGGGCTAAATGTACGCCAGGGCTGACCTCTTTGTGTTCGAGCAACCAACCTCCTTCCCCTTCTCCCTCGGCGTTCCCTATCAACATTTTGGCCGGTATTATACTGGTCGATTCGGGGGGCAGGGTTATTTCTCCCCCTAACTGAACCCGTCTGGCCCAACGCTGGCCAACAAAGGTCGTCAATTTTATTATCTCTTGTCCGATTTGTAACGTGTCAGTCTGAAAGTCTAGCTTGCATTTTTCGCTTTAAGAAACTCCATTCCTAGTAATATTTCACTTATATCATCGGACACAATAAACCTGACTTTAGAAACACATCTGGGGTTAAATCGTATAGTCAAAATCGTCTCGCCCTTCACATTAATTCTGCTACCGTTGGCTGCATATAAATCGACAACAGTGGGCCTGATTGTGGCGCCTCTAGTGAAACGACTGTGGATCAAATTTTCAGTAGCCCCGGTGTCCATGAGTGACCACAACGGTCGGCCATTTATTCTGGCTTTCACATAAAGTGACTTCGGGCCCCTACAATGCTTTCCGGTTTACACTTTGGTTCACTTGGGGTCTGGGACTTCTATTGCGCCATTTATCTGGGCAGTTCCGTCTAAGGTGCTCGTGGCTTAAGCAGTTCCAACACCGAGGAGGCTCTTTTTGATCGGTTATTTTGATCATAGGACCTAACCTGTGTTTCACGGTTATCAGGGGCGGATCTAGATCGCCAATTATTATCATGTTTATTCATCTCTGGCCCCTCATGTCTCGGTGTAAAGAATGGTGTCGGAGACGGAGCTGGTGACGGACGATTGTTCACTTCAAAACGGACCTGTTTTTCGGTCTCTTGCATCGGGGAGGGCTGGTTTTCTGACTATACATGGCGGCCATTTTCTGCAACTGGTCGTTAACGGACTGTTGGAATTTTTCCTGCGCCATGTTCTGGACTTTTATGGCTTCTTCAAATCTACGGCAAATCGATTCAGCTTCCGTTCCCCCTTTCGTCCCCTCCATATATTGGACCGGGTGTGGTGTAATTTCGGGTCCGCTCAATTTAGAAAAACTTTCTAACCGAAGGGCTATTTTGAAGGCGTCATTTAGGTCGTGGGCTCTCGTTCACGGACCTTCAAACTTAACTGGGGTCTGCTATAGCCTGAACGAACACATCGCGGGCTATACCTTCAATTGCATCATTATTGCTTTGATTTGGGTAAGATAAACAGGTCAACTTTCGTATCTCAAACACTAGGTCATTTAAAGATTGAGACTTTTTCTGTTTATATCCAAATAATTCCGCCCTATATGTCTCTGACTGGCCCTGACAGCCAAATCGCTGTCTTAAGCGGTCCACCAATTTCTCGTAAGTAAGGTCCCCTATGCCTTGTAAATTCCATAAAATTTCAGTGGCGCCGCCCTCTAGTGCCCACTGGAGGAAGTCACATTTTTCACTTGCATTCCAGGCATTATACCGTGAGCAAATTTCGAACTGTCGGATATAGGACTCGACCGGCCCCGTCCCATTATATTTGGCAGGTTTCATGAACTGTCTGGGTTGATTTCCGGGCCTATCGGTTCTATCCATTGGCCTCGGTGAGTCATGGTCCAAGCGGTGGTTAATATCAATCGGTCTAGTGATCAATGGTAGCGTTCTGCCTGTTCCCCATCGGTCATACTCGGTCTCGGGCCAACGGTTATCCCGGTTATATACTCTATTCGGATCAATTGTCGGATAGCAATGATTTTGATCGGGGTAATCTATTCTGTCTGCCATTTCAATCGGACCTCTGTTCAATGGCCTAAAACCGGGTGTTTCTGGTCTATAGTACTCGGCCCCCGACCCTCGATTATCACTGCGGTTCGGGTCAATCATCTGTGTGGTGGGCCCCGGCCGGTATCTGCTATCATGATTGTCTCTGTGATCGGTGTCTATCGGGTAATGATCTACGGTCATTCCTCGGGGTCTGTCTGGGTAGTAAAATTCTCCCCCCGTTCTTCGGTCGTGATTGTAGTTATTTTCCCTCCGATCGTAAACCTGATCGTTTTCGGGCCGAGCCCCCCTTTCTTCCCTTCTATAAATCGGTATCGGACTAAGGCCGGGCGATTGCGCCTCGTGTTCGGTGTTTATGGCCAGGTCGACTCCCCTTGCTATCGGTCGCTCACTGTCTCGGACCCCTCCTCGTCCTACACGGTCCCCAGGGTGCTGAGATAATGTTCTGGTTGTACGCCTCGGAGACGGGCTTCGCAACAGGCCATCATTAAGGTTCGGACCCCTCGCTACACTGGCGGTATCATGTCCCCTTCCTCCCCTGTCGTGATCGAAGGCCGTTCTAGCGGGCGGTGTAGCTCCCCGATTATCTCCCCCAGGATCTAACGGATCATCGAAACTAATTTCGGGATCGTCGGGCACCCTTTCCATACTCAACAACGGTATCGACATTCTCGAATCTACCCGCGTCGATCGTGCCGCCATTTATGCAATAAATGTATGCAAGACAATTTTATGCAATCCCGTTATGCACACAAATTTATGCAATCAAGATTATGCAATCCTCACATTAAAATTTCTCTCTCAACTCCAAAATCTCTCGAAAGGGATTAGAAAAAATCACTTCTGGTACCAATTTCAACGACTCTGGGGGGGGACACCCTCTATTTCTACCAACTCCCCTTCTAAATCTTGTTCCCCTAGAGCGGCTTCTTCCTCCCCCCTGACCCGATGTCGTTCGTCCGTTGGATTCCTTAGTTGATGATTACCGAGAGATAATGGATAAGACTGTCTTGGTTTTAACATGTGATTATTATTAACATTATAAGGCTTCCAATAAACATATAACAATCGTCAAGGTTGTCTAAATGCGAACTAATCGAATTTATTCTACGACCACTACGCAATACAGAATTAGTATTTAACTTCTTACCATCACCACTCGCTCCTGCTCCGTCCTTGGATCTCCCTGTCCTTCCGATCCGTCCTTTCTTCCTTATAATCCAGGTCTTTCCCGCTGACCGCGTCTTCCCGCGTCTCTAGCAGACCTACCTTGGCCGCAACGCCAACCAACCAACGACGACGACCAACGACTCCACGACCAACGACTCCACGACCAACGACTCCACGACCAACTTCTACCCGCGCTTCCCTCTTTTATAAGCTCCGTTCTGGCACGCTGCCATCTCCTTCGGCCTCTCCATTCTCTACCAGCGCCGGCCTTTCCTCTCCGTCTTATTCTCCATCTCCTTCTCCCCTACCCGTTCAAGTAGTAGTATAGTAGTAGTAATAGTAGTAGTAGTAGTAGTAGTAGTAGTAGTAGTAGTAGTAGTAGTAGTAGTAGTAGTAGTAGTAGTAACAGCAACAGTAGTAGACAGTAGACTAGTAGTAGTAGGCTAGTAGCAGTAGCTGTAGTAATGGTAGAAGTAAAAGTTAAAGGTCTTTGACTCGACGCTGGGCGGAAGTAGGTGTCGCCGTCGTAGGAGCTTAAGAGTTAGGACGTTGCCGTCGTGTGTTGTTATTTCTACCGTCGAATAAAAAGTGAAAATCGTATAAAAATAAAGTTACGTTCGTTACTTTAATTATTGTTTGGACGTTTCTGTTGACTTTTGCGAACCGTTTGATTAATTCTGAGCGAAAGATATCGTGAAAACGGAACGATGATTAACGTGGCGTTGGAGAAATTCCGCGGCTTAACGGACAAAGTGTGGGTGACAACGCCCTTCGATATGATCGGCTCAACACTAAACAGCTACATGCACACATTATTATGTTATTGCTATTATTATTATGAGGGTAATTGTGGGTGGTCGATACCCGCATGTAAACAGGATGTAATCCGAAAGTATTTCTTTCGTACTGAAAGAAGTTCCAACAACGACTGCTCCATAGAGATCTTGAGAGGCGTATTATGCTAACCGACTTCGTATAGCGCCAATATTTTCACGATATAGGGTCACGAGAATTTAAGAAAAAGTTGTTTATTTTTCACAGTTTGGCAAACAGAAAATAATATTGTAAACAAACATACTTACTTTAGTTTAAATTTTTAATTTTTTAAACGGATTTTCATGCTTTTGTATGCTGACAAATTATGTATATTAATTATAAATTGTATGCTACTTGATGCTGCACACAAGTGATTTAAACTGGTTATTATAACACTATACAAACATTGTTTGGATGTAGGCATGTGTGCCATAGACTTTAACACACACACACACACACACATGTATATATATAATAAATCTATGATATGTGCTACGATGCACGGACTGATACACTGGTACTTCAGTTTGTTCGGTTAGAGCGAGGATTTCTACTTTCTGTTTGCATGTGGGTTTCGACTGCCACAATTACCATTATTATTATTAGTAGTAGGAGGAGCAGTAGTAATAGTAGTAGTAGTAGTGGTAGTAGTAGGGTGGCAATTTATTATGCGCCATAGTATCTGATATCAAGAACAAGGGCACATTACAGCATGGTTTCTCAAAATAATCAGTAAAAAATTACAGATGTATAGAAATACAGTTGGTACACACTCACACACACAGGTGTATGTATGTGTGTGTGTGTGTGTGTGTATCAATTGGAAATTTTAAAAAATAATGGTACGTGAATTATTGTCATTATTATTATTATTATTATTAAATAGTTGTTAGCACACTTTAAGTCATCCACAAAGTGAGAAATTGTATGTGCAGGACAATCAAGCTTGGACCACTTGTCCCAGGTTACTACACACTGGGTAGGGTCAGAATTAAACCAGTGACTTGATTGCATGGCAAGAATCCCATTACTACTCCATCATGTCTCTGTTGCATTGTTATATGGCATTTATTAATTATTTGATATGTGGAGGAACAAGCTAAATGCTGCAATCTTGTTAGGTATTTGTTTTAAAAGTTTTGGATTAGAAGCATTTTATGGATTTCAGACATCTTTGATGTCATATTTGATTGATTTCATTCATACTTGAGTTGACTTAGTAGCTCAGCATTAAATGATGGAAAATATCCTAGTCATCAAATATAATTGAGAATTTTTATCAATTGCATTTATGTTTGATGATTACATTACACACAGGACAAATGTTGTTATGAGCTACACAGAAGTGGAGGCCAAGGTACGGGAGGCAACAAACGACGATGCCTGGGGACCCACTGGACCAATCATGCAAGAAATTTCTCAGTATACATTCACCTATGAGCATTTTTCCGAAGTTATGAGCATGCTGTGGAGAAGAATGCTGGTTGACAATGCAAAGAACTGGAGACGTACTTACAAAGTCATTATCATGATTATTGTTATTCTGTTTGTATTAATTAGATTGTTATTAGAGACTCTGATTAGACGAGGGACTCTTGGTGCTTGTGGCCGTTTTCATGTTCTAAGGTTGAGCTGTTACGAATTGGGCAAAGGTTTGACCTCAAGCTCAGACAGCATTGAGAGAAAATATTCAATTTTGGCATCCCAAGTGGTGAGCCTGAGACTGACTTCAAAATGATGAGAACAGGCTTCATTTTCAAAGCGCTTAAAATTCTGTAATATTGTTTAAACTAAGTTCCAGGGTACAGCAGGAGATTGACTAGCTCATGGTCATTCAACCACTTGGTTGTTTTGCCACATATTAGATCATTAAGTCACAGCTACACAATCAGTCAGTTGTATTCTGATATGTTTGTGATATTGTATACACTATACAGTGTCTGGTATTGTGTTGTAACAGTCGCTGAGATTATTGCACTACATTTTGCTAAATGGCTCGGAGAGGGTTGTTTCGAGTACTCGCGATCGTCTTTACGATATGCGCCAGCTCGAAAACTACACATTCACTGATGAATATGGCCGAGATCAAGGCATCAATAGTAAGCTATGACTGAGCATTCTGTAGAATTTTGTTTGCTTTTTCAGATTGTTCATTCTTCATTTAATAAAATCGCTCCATTGGAATTGTACTGTAGTTTTAGTTAGTTTTCCCATTGATTGTACACTTTATAAGTTTGATTTGATCTAAATTGAAAAATATTTTGGTGAATATATTTTTACAGTTTTGTTTGTTAATGATGTATGTGCTGGATATGTGTTTGATTCCATGCAAACTTGTTCTATCTTTAGGTTTTGGAATAATTGCTTTGTCATGTGTTTGCAGTGTCTTACTGTATGCAGTGATGCCTGAACAAGAGTAATTTACTTGAAACATCTTTAACCCCTTAACTGTATATTTAACTGTAACTCAATGTAAAATGAACAGATATATCTGGGATCCCCAGTTAAGGGGTTAATAACATTGTTATTTGATTGGTTTTGGTTACAGTACGCCAGAAGGTTAAAGATATCATTACCTTGGTTCAGGATGATGAAGCGCTGCGAACAGAAAGAAAAAAGTCCAAGAAAAACAAAGACAAATATGTGGGAATTGTTGGTGGCCAATCAGGTTTTCGTTATAGTAAGTATTGCTGTTAAAAATGTGATGATTTTGACTGATTGTGGTGAAAATATGTTTAGTTTTTACCTGCTGGGATGCATTAGACCAGTGTCAGGCAACCTTTTTTGGTCCCAGGCACCCTGAGAAAAAAATTTCCACCACGGCACCCTAGTAAAACTATAGCATAGAAACTATAGTATAGTCTAGAGCAGTGCTTCCCAAACTTTTCACTTTTGCAACCTGGCATAAAATTGTGGGGATCAGTAATTACTTGAGTAGACATTCTTGTAAATGTTCTTTCCTAGATTTAAAAAGGAGGATAAAGGTAAAGTTTCTGTAATTGTTAGTATTACTGAATTTTCCTAGGGACTGTTAGCATTCTTTGTCTTTGGTTCTGTTTAATTGTTTCATCATGTTGTGCTGATTTCTGTTATTCTTTCTTTTGTCTTTTTCTTGATATTTCCATTTATGAATTGTTCTTGTCCACTTAATTCATGTTACTCATGTCACTTATACAGTTCTCAGTTGTTGGTGAAAACCTTTGTCTCTGGTTTACATTTGAGCACATAGTTTTGAAGTCATAAACGTTTTGGCTTCATCGTCTTCATGTGTGGAGTATTATTTTTAGATAAAGATTATTATTCTGACGGTGCAAATGGAATTTTATTCATTTTGTTAGATGATGATTATGACAGCTATGATTCTTCGTCAAGTCGTAGAACTAATCAGTTGGATGACAAAGACTGGCAGATTGGAAACAAATCAATCGCTGAAGAGGCCATAGATAAAGTCAAGGAATTTGTCAGCAATATTAAGATCTTTGATGCACCAGAAACATACTAGTATGTTTAAATATAATTCTGCTCTATGGCTTTTCACATTAATCCTATGATATATTTGCATGAGTTTGATTTTTACGCTTTATTTTCTAAGGGAGTACGGAGCATAGCAGTGTGCAGGTTATGCTCAAATTATCTTGCACAGTGCAGTGCAGTTTAGCTTGTTGGTTTTACTTATATATGCTTGTGTTGTGACATTTGGGGGGGTGCATTTTGTGCATTTTGTATATTTGGGGTGTTACTCATGGGCATCTATAGGCCTTCCCAATAGGTTATATTTGAAATCTGAAATTAAAGGAATTGGTGTTAGTTTATCATGGGAACATTTTTTTATGAATCTTTTAGAATGGCACACGCTTCATGTCTGGGAGGGACTCGTTTCTTCACTTTCACAAGCAGATCTTCCCAATAGGTTATGCTTGTATGTCACTTAACCCTTTCGCCCCGGCAACCCTGTGCTATGGAAGTTGAAATATCTCAACAGGCCAGGCACTGTGCTATATATGCTTATTTTATATATGACGAAAGCGGACAAATCTCTTTGTCATGAAGCTGAAATATAAATTTTTGATCGCCTTACAGGGCCAAAGGGTTAAGTTCAGGATTTGTTGGGGGGACGCTATATAATGATGAAGCTAATTAACAGACTTCATCAACACTGAGGCAATTTTGCACTTTTATTTAGTGTATTTGCTTCGCTGTGTTCAGTGGTGATGACGATGAAGATGTATCAAGAGATCGCCACAATTACATTCGTGAAGAAGATGAAGGCTATGGGGCAGACTCTGAGCATTACGATAATCGAAAGCCCAGAGGTCGATATACAGATAAATGGAACGAAGCCAGGAGAGGTGAAGAACAGTTTCACACATCACGGGCCAAAGATAATGATGGTGCAAAGGTACTTGTTTGTAGCTGTGTTTCATAAATATTTGTTAGTTCATTATCATCATTACACGGTTGTTAATGCATGTTAAGTCCATCACAAAGTAAAGAATTGTAGGTGCGGAGCAATTAAGGGGTGAACAACACGCCTGAGGTCGCTAAGCAGTGACTAGAGTCATGTTCAAACTCGTTACCCTCTGGTTGTGCGGCAAGAATCTTACCACTACTCCACCATGCCCTTAATGTGCTTTAGTTAATGAATTCCTCGTACAGTGTGAACTTGTGATGTTGCTTATGCATCATTATTGTTTGAACATGTCAATGATATTGGTATGCTGGTTGAGAAATGGAACAACAGTGTGTTGTTGCCATTTTGCTTTTAAGAACTTACAATGAATATATCCAAAACTCCTAATTTTTTGGGATTTTGAGTAATTTCTGGCAAAATGCATCCCTTTTGTGAAGTCACATTTGTTTCAATCAATTTGACATTTTGTCTTCATCCTTCTTAGAACTACCAACTTTAGAGCATTAATGTTTTTCATTGTGCTGGCAATTTATGCCATTCATTCATGTCTTCATTCTGTTTCGTAATGATTTTCTGATGTCCTCCTCCCTGACCTTTCTGTCTTTCAACTTTACCACCTCCACTGACTTTGAATGTAGGAACTCGTCTCTTCTTTTCTACTGGAATGATAATGTTATTTCACTTTGGCATGGATTATATTATGCTGGTATGTGAGTTCCATGACAAACAGTCTTCACAGCAATGCATTTTCACCTGTTAAATATTTCAGGCATTATATACCTGTATTTGTATGCAGTAATATGCACAGTAATATGCACATCTATTGTACTGCACTAAATTATTGTATGCATACATTCGTTGTGTCCACAGACCGTTTGTCTGATCTATTGTGAATGATTTTCTAGAGGCCATATTCAGCATAAGTTTTACTTCCCAGTAAGGCTACCAAGTTTGGAGGTTGATTGTTTTCCCTCAGAATTTCCCTTCTTTGTTGTAATTTTCTGCCTAATCACATTATGAAGCCAGCTCATTTATCTTCTTCACTTGGTACCAATGACCCATCTGTTCCTATCCTTGCTGTCAACTCATTTTGTCAAGTTGTAAGTGCACGTGATATTCTTATGGTGCTGTAAATATTCTTTTACATTGAATTCAGTATTGATTGCAGTAGAGAAGATTAGTGTAGCATACAGCTTTGGATTGATTGTCTATTGTGATTTGGAATTTTCTAGACCAATGTTTTCCTGAAGCGGCATTATACTTTTTCTTTATTCGGATGAATCAATTTAAATTTTCGAAAAAATTGCTGCTCTTGGTCCCATCCATTTCAAAGAATAATATGATTTGTTGGGATTCAGTCTCTCAAGTATTTGCTATTATTTTCTTCCTATAGAATAAAAAGTCAACTGACCGACAAGTGTCGTCTGCAAATGGTGACTTTGCTGATTTTGATGAATTCAAGTCAGCTGGTAGCTTTCAATCTAAGGACAATGAGGAAGGTATGAATATGATACCTGATGTAATTATTTAAAGAAGGTGGTATAATGTCTGATGTAACATTTTCAACTGTTACATTTGCAAAGTGAAGCAAGAATTACAGTACAAAAATAAGGAAGTTATGAACTTTAGTTTAATCAGATTCTAGAATTTGAACTGTGAATTTCATTTCCATGATTTTCTTTCGGAAAGCATTTTTGATTTGTGGGCAACATATAGAAGTTCTACTGTTGCTCATATTTCTGTTGCTTGCCCATTCTTAAATTGGCATTGTAGACTTTGTGATGGGTTTTTAAGGCACGTTGATTTCTGGATGCATTATCACCCAACTGATAGATAGTTGTTAATGACAGTGGTGAATTTCTACAGTATAATAGAGGTGTCAGTAGTATCTTGAAATGGATTGTAATATATTTACAATCTCCTGTTTTGCTCTTTATTTTCTCTCGAGTTGTTGAGACCTCGTTTTGCTGGTCTTCTCTATGTATTATCAGTTGTTAGTCTTGATTTTGAACTTAATGATTTTCAAGACTCAGGCTTTATTGAGTGAAACTTTGTGGTATCTTTGTTTATTGTGTGAATTTAATTTTTGTCTTCATTTTAGCTTCAAAGATAAAGATTCAGATACCTTCTGCACTTTCATCAAAAAAGCCTTCCCGGTACGCAAGATGAAATTGATGAAATGCAGCTGTTAATCTTGACCATGTTTTAAAAACATGATATATATATATATATATATATATATATATATATATATATATATATATATATATATATATGCATTCATACATACTGTCACAGTCCATATATATATATATATATATATATATATATATATTATTTCATCTATATAAAATTCAAGAGATTTCATATAAAATATTGCATCTAAAAATTCAAGGGTTTTTGGTTTTTGGTTTTAAGGATTCTTAAATCTTAAATATCCACTATCCGAACAGATTGTTTTGATTTTAGTCTGGAATGGTTACAACAATTTCTCCATCAAGAGCATTTTGGTATCGCCTCTTGAGGCTGTGCTGTTTTGGTTTTTCAGGCCGAGTGGTGAGCAGCAGCCAGACTTTGACGCTGTTCCTCCGCCTCTTCCAAAGTCACAGACCGTGCCCGCACTTCAGTCGTTAGCTCCAGTGCAGAAATCGGGTCATTCAAACTCCGATCTTCTCGGTGGTTTGTTGATCGAAATGCCCGGTTCCTCTGGACTGGCCTCTGTGGCACCTGCTGTCGGCCAAGGGAACCCACCGAACCTGTTTGCGTCTGCTTCTTTTGGCGACCCGGTGTTTTCACCATCCTGGCAGTCTGGAGCAAGTGTGCCAGGCGGTACACTTGGAACGGGAACTGTGCTCCCAGTCGGCCAGCAGAGTCAACAGCTAATGCAGCCGTATGTAATGAGCAACCCGCTGCCAGAACCAAGCTTACTGGATACTAGTGATTTAAAACTGAACGACGGAGGTGGAATTTTGGCTCCCTCTGTCAAGCCGTCCTTGACCGATTCCGCTGTGTCAACTCGGCCTGCGGTTAGTCAGCAGTGGTTTTATTTTTAGTTCGTAGGTTTGAATATTTTAAAGAGCATGTACTGTTGCAGTTATTATTGAAATTTAAATTATTATTAAAATTTTTGGAAACATATTATATTTCAGTGCTGTTGGGGAAATTTTCCAAAGTTGGTAAATGTTTGTATATTACATGTTTTACCTTTGATCACAAGTCATTCTATGAGTAAGTAACTCTAGGAACTTCTGTAGTAAGTCATTCTATCCTACAAATGTTATTATTAAGTTCTTCTACAGATGTTATTATGTTATTATGTAACTTTCAATGATTTTTATGCTTTGGAAATAATAAATGATGATGATGATGATGATGATGATGATGATGATGATGATGATGATGATGATGATGATGATGAAGTAACTCTAGGAACTTTTGTAGCTTTTGTGCTCACTTTTGACTGTTTTAGCGATATTTTGTCCTAAGAAATATTTGACTCTTTACGGCACAAAGTCGTACTATTTTCTTCTGTGTGACACGTAACACACAAAAGACTTAATTAACTTTTTGTCTTTATCTGATACTGTGAGTTTATTTGTTATGCCTTTTGGAATTCATTATGACATTGCCTGCAGGTGTCACAGCCATTGAAAGTGGACAGTCTGTGGAGCAGTGCCGGTGTTAATATCAGCTTGGATGATCTCGGTTCTGGTAGCAAAGGGCAGAAAAATGCAGCTCCGTCAATGAAGCAACTCCAGATGAACCAGACCAACGTGCGGCCAGGCAAGAAAATGTGTTCTACCTGAAAATTCATTGAGAATCTGGCTGCAATATGGCCACCACATTTAGTCTGTCAAAATCTGCCTTTGAAAGTATGTTAATTGTTTTAAGATGATAGGTATATTGAGAATGGTAATTGGACCTGCAACAAATAATTCAACAAGGCATTATGTCAAATAAAAGAAAGAGGTAGGCTAAACAAAATGGGCTAAACAAAATGGACTGAACATTGTATGAAAATAACAACAGCTACAAAAGCATCTAAAGATAGAACTATTTGAACTTGATTCACGATGTCACCTCATCTTCAACTACTGAAGAAAAGAGGATATTATGGTGGTGGTGTGGTGATGATGGATGACAACGACAGCTTAAATTCTTTCTTGTGGTTTTTGAAGTTTATGGTAAATATTTGGTGGACCTTATGTATCACTGTTACAAGCCATGATATTTTGTTTTGTTATTTCAGTTTGAGCATTTCTTTAAAGTTTGATTTGTCTGAATTTGCAGCCATTCCAACCAATACAACTAATCCACAGATCATGATGGGATTTCCATCTCAGCAGGGCGTTGGGGTGATGCCACAGCAGCAAGGGTTGATGGGTTATCCACAGCAGCAGACAGCATATGCAGTAGGAAATCTTCCGCAGCAGTTCAATACAATGAGGTTCACAAATCCTTCCAGTTCTTCTATGTTTCCAGCTGGTACAGCTACGCCAGGAGATGGGGGAAATTTTGCCAACTTTGGTAAATAGCGACAATTTGATGATGTTTGTTGCTATAAAAATTATTTCTATATATATGTATGGAACATTTATTAACCTTGTTATGTCTGTAAACATATTCAAATGCAGGCTGGTGTCTATTCAAAACCAATAGGATCAAAATATCAAGTTGTTCGTTTGCAGTACAGTATTAGTTGTTTTATATTGGCAGATACCATTATGCTAAGTACAATAAATTTGTTTTCAGTCTTCGTACTTCTAAGTTTAAGCAATACTAGGTTTAAGTAAGATTAGTATGAGTGAGTAATGACCAGCATATTTAAAGTTTCTTCTTTGCAGCCAGAAATTTAGTTTAGGTGGGATAGTGTCTGTATATTCAGATATTTGCTCATTATGGGCAAATCTTATTTGAACTGGTTTGTTTCGTAGAAAACACTATCCTTGATTATATTTTTATTCTAGGTTTATTCAAAGCTTAATTTATTTTGGTGCAGGATGTCTTCTTTAATAAAAATGAGATACTTTCGCATCAAGTTATTTTCTAATGTAATTTGTATTTTTTGAGATCACAGGGCCTTACTGATGTTTAGATCGTGTCTGAAGCAATAATTAATTGGTTTTCTTTTATAACATGTCGTATCTTGCATGACGTTTGGGTCTTGTGTGGTCATGCATTTGAGTGGTTCGCAGCTGATGATGTAATTTGATGACGTGTCGAAGTCATTTTTGAAGAAAAGGAGAAAAATTCCCCTTTTACTTCCGTTAACATTGGATTACTTATAAAGACAGAGGTCTACAGATTTTATCTTCAAAAGTTTGTTTGCCTATTTCCATATTAATTGATATTGACATGCTCAGCCTCAGTGTCTACCACTGTAGCAAACTTGCCAGTTATGTTATCCAGCTTTGAAAGCCTTTTAATAGGAGTTAAAGTTAATAGTCTGGTTCAGGGTTTCCCAAACCATTTGGAACTGTGCGACCCACTTCAGCGGCCTTTTAACATGCCGCGACCCTGCAAACTTATTGCCATCTGAAATTGGATAAAACAATAATCATTTTAGTATAAGCCGTGTATGGAGGATTGCAGGCATCTAAATTTCTTAAAACCTAAACCTACTTGCAACTATTAAGGCTTGTGACATTGTGGTATCGGTTAGAAAATGACACTTGAATCTAATTTAGCGCTACCCCGCGACCCATTAGACTGAGCCCTGTGACCCACAGTTTGGGAAACGCAGGCTTGGTTTATGGTGGTGTTATAGAATTTCTTTTACTATAGGAAAAGATCCAGAGAAGAGAAAAGTTTTTTGATTTTTCTTTTACTTTTGGCATATCTGCTGCATAAGTAGAGGCCTTAATGTGTTAAATAGTTAATCATGTAGCTAATGTGTTAAATAGTTAATCATGTAGCTAGCATCTTAGAGTACAGTTAGACTAGTTATTCAGCAGCATTTTTCGTTTTTGTATTTGCAGTTAAATTTTCAAATGCTTTGATGAATTGATCTTGAGTGCCATACTTTTTGATTTTCACACAGTTGTCAGTTTTTTCTTTTTACGAATCAGGGTCTAATAGATATTTACCCTTGTTGTTTAAAGTTGTACTGTATTTGCTCAACATAAAGCGATTACTTCTTTGCCTTTCAAGTTAGTGAAGAACTCATTTTCAATATGTGTTTACTTACTGTTTTCTTGGATTACATATTTTTGCCTAACTTTCATTTATCGTAGAAACTATGCACCTGTTGTTACTAGCTGTGTACTTATTTGTGTATCTCCGCCCATCAGAAGACTTGTGTGAATTAAAACAGGACCAACTATGAACTTATTAATTTTCAATTTTAAGATAGAGTTTATAAAGCAAAGCTACTTGAATATTAAACATTTCTTGTTAGGCTCTCACTTTTACGAAAGGAATTTTGCACAATATTTTTCTTTCTGTTTTATTTATCAAATGCTTGAAAATTGAACTGCATACTGCCAGTACCCATGTTTACAAATATCTGGTATAGTTGAAATTGCACGGTATGAATTTGAGATCCATTTAATTTTTGGTCGTGCAGCTATATTTAAAACCATAGCAGACAGCTAATATTTTGCTTTCTAGATACATTTTGTAGTGACAGCATACATGTTAAATTCAATTATATTATGTATTTTTATGACATTCATAATACTGTTAGATGTCAGTGTAGAGTTTAATTGTGGTTTTTGTGATGCATTAATTAAGCTGTTTAGTGTTAAATTTGTTGGGGAGGGGCTGCAGCTTTTGTAAGTATGCTGTACAAGTGAAAATGTACTGAGAAAACGTTTAGCATGCAAACTTCACACAGAATGTTTAGTGCACCAAGAGGGTCATAAGCTGACCTTAATTTGGTATGAATATAGCATTTAGACCACTGAATTGTAGCACACATTCATTGGGGTGAAGCCAATTGGCATATGGTTACATGTTATGCGATGCTACTTAACACTGAAGAGCTGAAATAAATATTTTGCTTTGCTGATCGGCAAGCAGCAGTTTTGTGGGGGAAATAGAGAGGTTACAGAATTCCACTATGATTTATGGCTGAATAAATCGAGGCATTCATGACGACAGTGGTATACTATGTATAGCCATTTTGTATTTTTGTGCACATGTGAAATAAGATTTGGTCTCGTTTTTTTCCTTTTATTCCTAATTCCTTTTTATTATTTATTAGCATTTCATGGGAATTTGATTAAAGAGGTCTTTAATGTTTCTGCTTTGATGTTTGTAATTCAATTATTTCAGTTTTATAAAATGTTGCTTTGTCAAATTGTTAGTGTATTGTTCTATGCTTAAATGGCACTTCCATTATCAATCAAAATGTTTGTGCTAAAATTGTTAGCGTTTTGTGTAAAGAAGTTTATGTCTTCAAAGCTGTCCTGTTGAGTTTGTTTACGGTGGTCTGCTGAGTAATATCACGCGTGTGCTATCTTAATTTCGGTTTTCTTTGTATCCAGGCAGATTATTGGTCTTGGTTGCTGGATCATGTTTCATTTTGTGTTTATATTTTGTAGTAATTTTTGTGTTAAACAGGGAAGTTCAGTGGAATTTTCAAAGAAATTGGGTCAAGGGTTGGCCATAGAAATGCATTGTCTGGCTTTCTGGGATTGTTAATTTGCCAATTTGTAAATATATAGCAAAGATTTTGTTGTATTCTCTGGACTGAAATCTACAGATATGCATTGAACTATATTTTCTAATGAGTGACCATTCATAGTTTAATTAGACATCTTTTGTCTTCTGTGCAGTACTTACCGGTAATATAAAAATAAAAGCTTAAATTTTATACTTCCCAAACTCAGATTACCGGTAAATGTCTTAATTATTGTTAATTGTCTTAATTAATGTCTTAATTATGGCTGCAGTGAATTTTGTTGTGGAACATGAAACTTTAAGGCAAATATGTATTTTTGTAATGTGGATTGCTTACTATGTAACAGTAATTGCCTATTGGTGGCATTAATTCTACTGCAGATAGGCAATATCTCACATGATGCTGTTTATACTGGGTGTAGCGAGGGATAAGGTATTTGGTTTAACAGGGATGGTGAAAATCCTAATTGTACAGAAATGATCTTATCTTAGGAACTGTGGTTGATATTAACAGTTTTACATATCAGTTTTTTTGTAGTTGGTAGCTCAGAATATTAAATTCCATATTTTTCAAATATACAGTGTGCTACTATGTTTGCCAATATGTAATGTTATACAGCCTGCTCATGTTGTAGACATATACTTTGTAAGACAGAATAATTATTAGTGTTTCTATCTTGTGTGGTCATGTAATATGCAAGTTTTGAAACAATCTGTAATCTTGTAGAGTTATTTATACACAATCTACTGACCCAGTTGCAAGTAGAAACTGATTTGGTGACACGTTTATTGTAAATATCTGTCACAGCATAGTATTATACCCACACTGTACTTTGATCTCCCATGACCAGACCACAGCACATATGTTTGTGTCGTGGGTAGGTGCATACACTTTATAAAACAGTTTATATATACTTATACTATTACATATGTAGCTGTTTTCACTGTCCAACTTAGTGTGCCTTACATTTTGGTGTATTATAATTATAAAAGTAAAAATAAAATGTTATCTATTTGTCGTTTTGGCATTCTTACTGAAATTCAGATGATCTGCAGAACAAATTATATTTATACACCTGAATAGTTTCATTCTTGACTGAATTGTCATTCTTATGAATCACAGATGAGATAAACATGTGTATGCCTGTCTTAACTTCATCTTCTTTGCCAAGCAACATCTAAACCATTTTTTTAGTTTTGCTTTCTTTGCAATGTATTAATTGGGCTTCTTCTTGCTACCTATTGACCATCTGTGGTGAAAGCTGTACCAAGTTTCGATCTATTTTGCTTTGTATTCTCTCGCGTCTTTGTGTGTTGATCTGTCCGTTGCTTTTTAATGTTCTTGTTTATCTCAGATTCTCCAGTTATGTCTTATGATGTAATCAAAGTCAACATTTCTATCAATGAACATGCTTAAACCAGCGTAGAAGTCCTGAAATTCGTTTCTCGACACGATCACGTCCATGTTGCAGTCGCAGCCTGCAAAATGGCTGATGAAATTGCCGACGATTCTGTCCCGCACCCAGTCTCCATTTAGGAATTTTGGGTGTTTGCTGTAATCGTAGACGGCCTCGAGATCACTGAGCGTGGCATAGCCATCTCTGTTTTGGTCGGCTTTGGAAAAGACCCTGTCCACGATGCTGATGCGCCATCGAGACATTGGACGACGAACCACGTCCATGAGATCTTCAGTAAGTATTTGGCCACACTCACACCGATCAAGACAGTTGAATAGCTGCTGGAGTTCTTCTTCGTCGCAGTTCGTTAATCCGAAATGGCGCAGTTCTTTTGTGAACTCACAGAAATTTAGTGTACAGACGTGGTCTTTGTCGTATATGCCGAGTGTGCACCCCAGATCTCGAACACCAGAAATTCCTCGAGATCGACAGGTAGCCTTCAGTTTGGCTATAGTTTCATCAAGTCTCGGTTTAGATTTTGAACATCCAGAATTCATCCTGTTGGTGACTATTGCACAAGAAAATGGCTATTGTAGTCTCGGGAGCTGTTGAATAAGAACTGTTCTATCAAATTCTCTATATTTGTTATTTTACTAAGATTTGCATTTGTGTAGTTAAGAGTTTTGAAACCGCAAAATTACTTCAAGTCCTGCTTATTAGTTATTACATGCATTTAGCTACAGCTTACTGTATATGCTTGGTCTAGGAATAAAAGCTTATGAAACAGAAGTTTACAATAGAGACAATAGGCTACGTCTAAACTAATAATCAAATGACGTCGTGAACTTTTCAAGTGACGCTTAGAATTTGCGTTTTTAATAGTTAATAATCAATAGGAAGATATTTTTGTTTACCACATATAGATCTACATCTATTTATAATTATAGGCCCAGGCATTTCCAAAGGAATTTGCGTTCGTGAGTGGTGTCCATTATTTGCAGGGGTGTCAATGTCTAGTGTTTCATCTAGAGTCTAGTCTCATTTGACCCGGAGGTAATAGAATTGGGCGGATGGATTTGACGGGTTGGGGCTTCGATGCTTGGCCCCCGGAGAAAAGAAACTACTAGACAAAAATATGATTTCCGTTGTCATCTCTTCCGTTTTCATACGGTCCGTTCTAATTTTTTGTTGAGCCAGTTAATAATGGCTCAAGTTTCAATTTCCAGAGGTGAATTCCTCTTCGGACTCGGAGACATGCCTATATGAAACATCTCTTAAGCACAGTGAGTGCATGTTACCATAACACATTGGTTCTCAGACCCCTTTGTCTCGCGAACCACTTTTGAGTGTAAACAATTTTTCGCGGACCATCTGAGAAATATGAAACCAGTTTCTGCCGAAAAAGCTCGACAAGCAAAAAAAGACAAGCAAAAAAACGTTATCGCCTATCAAAAAAGGCTAACAAGCAAAAAAACGTTATCGCCCATCCAAACAAAAAGGCTGACAAGCAAAAAACGTTATCCGTAATTTTTTTGTTTTTTTGCACAATATGCCGCGGACCACTAGACGCCCTCTCGCGGACCACTTGTGGTTCACGGACCACGAATTGAGAACCGCTGCCATAACAACGTCAAACATAGAATTGCTTTCAAAAACCAAGCAAAGATGCCATAGAATAGAGATATGAATGAAAGATAGTGCACTGCACGGCTTCAAGTTCATGGAATCATCGAAATTCTAAAACTTTCAAAGATAATCACGAGTTCACAACGAATGGCGAATATCAAAACTACCCCAGTAGTATGACGTTGACCATGACTACGGAGTCATGAATAGTTTTAACATCAGTTTGATTTAGGTGATAGCCAACACCACCCATGGGAAGGGATGTAGGGGCAGGTGTGTGTCATAAACCAGGGGGTGTAACCCCCGTTGCGGGGTGTAGGCAAATCCCTGTATACAGGGACGTCATTTGGGGGGGGCAGGGGGGGCATTTGCCCCCCCTGATTTTGAGGAAAAAAATTTTTTTCTTGTGTTATTTAGTATTTAGTTTTTTACATGTCCTAAAGGACCCTGATATGATGTGGAGTAGTCTAGTCTGAAAAGTAACTAACCGTTATAAACGGCTGACGAGCAAAAAAAAAGGTCGTCAACTTTTTCGCAAACTTGTAACTTGTCAGGTCAAAAGTGTTTTGCCCCCCCTCTGAAAAACAGTGAAATGACGTCTCTGCCTGTATAATAGGCCTGCTGTTGACTGTACAGATGGCAATGACTTTTCTGTTTTCAACGCTCATTTCAGTGACTAACTCGCCGACAAATATCTATAAATTGCTAGGCCTATTGACAGCAAGTCAGACTTGTATCTGGTGTATCTATGGATATTCTTACGCGTCCTTGAGTAAGAGGACGACCAGACTATGCTACGAACGAGCTGCATAACCTTATCATGTAGATTTTATTGGACGAACATGATTTTTAGAGAAGTGTTTGAATAAGCATGGTATTTTTAAGGGGGTGGGAAATCATGCATGGTCACTGCTTACTGAATTGTTCGCTCTTTAAATAGAAGGAAAGGAGAACTGGGGAAATTAGCAATCTTCCACGTTACGTACGTACCGGTATAACTCAAATACCACCCTGTTTAAAACCATGTGCCAGTTAGGCCTACACTCGAATGCGACATAATTTAGGGGAGCATTGCATTTGGACGCAATGGACGGTGTAGACTAGTCGTCGTGCCGGGCTGCCGGCGTTCGTGTGTCTTTACGGCTACGCGTTAAAAGTGTCTGCAAATAACGGGGGCAATTATGCCGAACAGCGAGTCACATTCGGCGCTTATTCGCTGCGATCGGGTGCTTAAGAGCGCCGTCGGCCGAGCGGACGGTCAGCGCGGCTGCTGAGGCGACGCCGGCCGCCGCGGATGGCGTCGGCCGGCGGCAGCGTCGGCATCGGCGGCGTCCGGATAGGGTGGGGACAGCAGCGGGGACAGCGCGTCCGGCCGAACGACGACATGGATGCTGTCGAATCCGGTGGAATGTTTTCGGGAGAAATTTAACGGCGATTTTTTTCCGCGAAGATCCGCCGTCGCTTCTCGGCGTCCCTCCGCCCAACGGGACCTAGACTATCCCGTCGCCCGCCGCGTGGAAAGAACCAGCGCGACGACGGTAGCGTACACGCAGGAGAGGCATCGTCGTGCCGCTGCCCGGTCGCTTGCGGTAGACAGAAGGGATTGCTGCTGTTCGTGGTCGTGATCGCCGGTTTCCCCGTCAAAACTGGACAACGGACGCGTTCAAATGCCGGCCAAGAAGCAAGGTAAACAGAACGGGATCGGTGTTTGCGTTCTGTCGGGACCGCCGTCTCCTTTGGGACCGCGGTTATTGGCGATCGGCGATGTAACTGTAACTGAATCCATTACATTGCGGAATAGTAACAACACGCAGTCGTCGGTTTTCATTAGATGACACAGCATAGTATGACCAGATATATCATTTTGCAATGTTTTTCACCTATCAGTTCATAGATCAATCAAGCAATCAATATTTATATCACTTTTACAAAAGTGTAATACATCACTGCATTAGTCCATATCGGTTACAGTCCATTTAATCTATGCATCTCGGTTTTATTCTGGCTGTTGTAACTGAAAAATGTATCCATCTATAATAGATACCCATAATCCATTACTCACACAGAATGCCTACAGGTCTAGATACTGAGCAGATTTTCATTGATTGCCCACATACTTTTACAGTCCTTGGTAATCATTTTTGCAGTGTGGCCCGAGGCTCTGGAACTCATTGCCAACATCACTTCTGCTACTTTGGTGCTTCTTTTGAAAGCGCTATAGAAGTTAACGATATTTTACTTACTTACTTTTTTACTTCTGCAGCCAACTCTTTATCATTGTTTAGATCAGTGGTTCTCAGGCCCTTTTGTCTCATGGACAACTTTTGAAGATCAAAAATTTCTCGCGGACCACCTGAAATTTGAGAAAAATCATGACAATGAAAAAGGTCCGCGTGTTTTCTTCGTCCCTAATCAGGCCCTCGACAAGCAAAAAAGAGGAAGGTCATCACCATACTTAATTGTGCTGCTTGCTCTATGGAAAATATATATGTCTAATTTTTATTAACGTTTTTTCAGAATTTGTGCGGACCACTAAACCCCCTCTCGCGGACCACTTTTGGTCCGCGGACCACGGGTTGAGAACCACTGGTTTAGATCCATTCTAAAAACTCACCTGTTTGGTTTGGCCCACCAGTATTGCCATTGATTGTTTGCCATTTTCTGGGCTGACATCTTCCTGCTTGACCTGGCTCTAAGTTGACTTGGATTTGGTGTCATCAGCTGATGTCCTAAGCATTGTGGTAATGGTGCCACGGAAGTCGATTGATTGGTTGACAGATTGATTGATTCGATGAAGGATGCAGTAGCCATGGTACATTTGATATGTCAGGCACCGTCTTACATTACCGAGCTTTTCAAATCACCCTCTTCCACTGCACATCACCTGCTCCGCTCCACTGATCAGAAGAATGTTTATGTCCCCAGATCACGCACTGCTCTTACTCAGTGCTGGGCTTTTGCAGTGACTGGACCCTCCCTCTGGAATGCCTTGAACCCATCCATTTGGGAATCACTTCTTACTCCCTCGCTCTGCTCAATGCGAAAGCTAAAGTCTCACTACTTTACCCTGCGACTCCAATGCCAGGAGCGCCTGTGAGTAGAAATAGAAGAGGCGCTATACAAATTCCACATTACATCACATTACTTGGTAAAGTTTTACAGTAATTAGTGGATTTATTTAATAGTGGATCATCAAGGAACAGCTTTTCTTGACCTCTCTGTCTGATGACCTCTCTTGTGTTCAGTGGTTCCCAAGACGTAATGGTACAAATGCACAGGATATCCTGTTTGATACTTCCCTCTCCTGTGTCAAAATAGAACTATCATAACACTAATTGCAAGTTGTTATCAGACATTTGTTCAGCAAGATTTGATGAGTTTGAGACCTGCATTGATGTTGTATTTAAAGCCTTTATAGATTTGATCTTATTTACATTTAATATGTCCTGAGAAATAATTGTGTGTGACTTTCATGTCATGCACCTGAAAAGACTTGAAGCTCAGATTTAGGCTAGGAAATTGAGCTGTGTTGAAATTGCTCTGAGACCAAGATCTTGAATTGAATTCTTGAATGGTGATATGATGGTACAAGTACACTTAGTACAGATTACTACTTGATGAACATACATTTTTGGGATATGTTTGAGGGTTTGGAATGGGATATCAGGAATCTGATAACCTATATTTTGTTGTTTTACAATAAAACAACGAAAGCAGAAACAAAGATACAGAAAGAAAATGAATCTAGAGTTGGTCTCAGAGGAAGTTGCTGTTTGCTCACAAGAATAATTTCCTGTGTAACTTTGAATCAATTGTCTGCTGCCTTACAGGAGCACTTGGTGCTTGGTCTATGTAAGTAAGTAAGTAAGTAAGTAAAATCTCGTTAACTTCTATAGCGCTTTCAAAAGATGCACCGAAGTAACTCCTTATTCCTATGCGCTTAATCTCAAAAATGAAGTAGCTATAGCCAAAGGTGGGGTCATTCATGCCGGGTCATTTAATCAAAAGGGCGAGTGGGTAGGACGTTGCAGCTATGGAGGAAATGATTTTTTGAAGAGAAATGATTTTAGTTTAGAGAGAAAAACATGAGGAGATGTTGCAAGATGTATGTCAGGGTTTGTGCCTTCTACTGTATGTGACAAATATTTCAGTGTTTCAATAAGATATTCATGAATATTCATAATATTCATAAAAGAAATCGCCCTTTTTGTAGCTTTTAATTAGGTTAGGTAATGTCATGATCATTTTAAATGATTTCACTCCACTTGTAGGAAGTGCTTATGCTTTTCCAAATGTTGATATGCTCTTACATGGAATATATTTGAACGTGATGGTTACCGGTACTATCTGTTCAGCCAAGAGATTATTGAATACATTTTGATTCAACCTTGAAGTACTAAAGAATTATATGAGAACTTAACGATAAACAAGTTGTTTTGTAACCAAATTGTCATCGTCTTCATCTGGTTCTCTGTCCTGAGGCAGGTTCAGAGCTCCATTGTTTCCATTCCTCTCTGAAAGCCAAAATGCACCGTTGTTTTAATAGAATCAACATTTTTAAAGGCCTCACATGTAGACAATGATATTTTAGAATAATCAGGCTCAGTTGTTTTCTTGTTGATTTTGTTGGTTTATGATAATCTTGAATTTCAGATGCCCATCGGGCACTGGAGCTTCTGGAGGAATATCACAGCCAGTTGAGCCAACCTCTTGATCGACCACTTCGCAATGCAATCGAACGAGTTATTCGGATCTTCAAGAGTCGGCTCTTTCAGGCTCTCCTGGGTTAGTCTGTTTGGATAATTTGATTCTTTACATTGCTTGTGACATGACAAACACCGAGTTATTTGTTGGCGTCTTGAAGAACCCTCAGCGGATACAAGAAAGACCATTTTGTTCTGAAGGAAGTCGAAGTTACAATTAGATTTCTTCAATTGTGAAAGTGATTATAGTATTATTTCAAATGTCTGTTTTGGATAATTCCTAGATGCTAGATGCATCTATGATGAAACTGTCAGAAATGCTGAACGATTTTGCATTTGCAGTTGATGTTCTTTGACCATCTTAATGAACTGAATTTGAAGTTACAAGGAAAGGCGTTTTGCGCATGAACTATTTGCAGAGGTCAAGTCTTTTCAAGTGAAGCTCTGGTTATTTAGAATTTAATTTCTCAAAGAGCAGAACTTTGCTCATATTTGTACACTGAAGACGCAAACTGTATCTCTGGAATGTGCAACAAAGTAGAGCCATACGATTTCATCTTTTGAAGGAAGAGTTTTCTAGGCGCTTTAGCAATTTTCAAGCCATTGAGGACCAGTTTGCTCTTCTCAAAGACACCATTTTTATATAATATTGACAAAGCTTCTACCGATCTGCAGTTGGAATTAATAGACTTGCAGAATGACAACATTCTGACAGAGAATTTCAAAGAATTGGATTTAAGAGACTTTATGCATCACTAAAAATAAGTTTCCAAATATAAAACACTTATCCAGGAAAATGTTAGTTTTATTTACATCAACTTAAGGCTTTTCCTGCATGAATATTAATATATCAAAGTATAGATCTCAACTCACAGATGTACTTTTAGGATCCTTAATACGAGTTTCACCCAGTACTTTAACTCCAGATTATGGAAAACTAGTTGAAAAATGTTTGCAGCTACAAAAATCTCATGAAATAATTTAAAGTTGATGCTACTTCGCATTAGTATAGCAGTATAGCTTAGCCTACTATTATTGTCATCACAGTATTTTGAAGTTAAGTATTTGTTAGTTTTGTTGACTCGACTGTAACTAGAAATTCCATGCAGCCCTTTGATCAATTTTTTTATTTCAATGCGACCCCATGCACCTAAAAGGTTGCCCACCTCTGGTCTAATGTGTTTCTGCCTAGTTTTATTCATGGCTCTAACAACAGAAGTCTAGAATCTCTGGTGTTCATGCACTTTGGTTTGACTATGATACTGTACACAGAATTGCAATAGGGCATTCTAGACATATGCATTTGGTTGGAAATACGCTCATAGTTCATAATTATTAGGGCAGATCAGTAACATTATTCTCATAAATTTTGTATTGCCATTCAAACTCTGACTGAGATCATGGCTTGAATAATTTAGGATTTGATTACTAATATTTTAAAAATTATAATTGATTTTATATTTAAGATCAAGTTATGTATGGTAATTCAGATTATTCCTCTTTAAATTGCTCCCCTGCTGTTCTGACCAATCATTTTGGCTTGACCTGGATCTTATTAAATTTGGATTTGGTGCACTATCGGTCTGATGCCATGGGCATTATGATAGTGGCACCATAGAAGTTGATTGATTGATTGATTGATTGATTGATTGATTGATATAATCTGCATATTACCTCTTTTCCCATAAATTTTTTACTGTTTATCATCAGCTACCAGTAAACCATCTTGTTTACCATCCTTTCTCAAAACTGAACAGGTACTTGAGTTGTATGCTTTAAATTGGCAAGCAAATAGTATTTTTAAAGTATGTATTATTCCCAAAATATAGGCTTTTGCTTTCTAGGATAGTTTTAACCAAAACAAAAAAATACCAACATTGAATTTGAAACTTTAATGAACTTATGTTGAGACTTTAACGAACATTATGTAGAATTTGAATAGTTTTTTTGAATGAAGTGAAGCAGTTGTTGGCATGTAAGTTGGAAAGCAGGTAGTTGGAAGTTCTTTTGACTGGTTTGTTATATAATTCAGAATGACAATTTTTAAAGGTTTCAGCACTTTGATTTTGTGGAACTGCACTTTGCAGTTATTGTGTTGCTAGGATAAAGGTAGTGGGGTTGCTCTGTGGAGACTCAAAGACCTGTTAGAGAACGGAAGTGTTGTTTGTTGCCTTTGTTTTTCATGACTTCGGCTGAATGAAGACAATTGCTGCTCCCTCTACCATGTAATAATCACTGATGTACTTACTCATTCACAGCTTAGTTGGCTAGATGAAGACTTGGAGTAGAGATAGCTGAAAAGATTCTGTTATGGTTAAGGCCTGAACCCCGGACCTCATGACTGGCAGTCTAACTCTTGCCACTGGACCACTGTGCCACCTTATTTATATTTAGGTGTTATTTAATTATATTTATTATTAGCATATTTGCATATTTGTATATATAATATTTTTATATCATGAAATGAAATACATTTTATGCATACTGTTGAACTGTGTATGTGACGATCAATTACAACTAATAAGTAATGTTTTTTGCTTATTTCCAGATTTTCAGTATTTTTTTATTAGCTCATAAATTATTCAAAGTCAACCAGCTAACATTTTCAATAGATCTATGCTGAAGTTTAGGCTATTAGCAAGGAATTCGGTTTTGTGGATTGGCATCTCGAAGGGTGAGGACACTGGTTCGACGCATTTGAATAATAATAGTAATAATAATAATAATAATAATAATAATAATAATAATAATAATAATAATAATAAGATTTTAAGTGGTTTAGGAGGCTAAGTAAGCCTGTGTGAAAACCACTGTAGCAACTCTCCACATTCAATAACCTAGTTTATCGAGATAGCCTTTGAATCCGTTTACTGTTTCAACTGTGAAATTAGTGAAATTCTAAGTGTTCATGTGAAAGTGAAAGAAGAAGCTGAAGACTGAAAGTGGTTGGGAGAAAAGAAGTTGGAAAGAAAGATTAAGAGAAACAGACTTAAACTTAAAGGGACATTTAGCAAAGAATTGGAGAAATAAAATTGACAATGTGAAAGCTGTCTCAGGCAAGTACTCACCCACTTGGACTAGAAAGGCTTAAAGTTCTTATGTTTCGCTCTGTGGTGTGACTATATGACTATATAAGTCACTATATAAGTTCTCTTCAGCATCAGTTTCAGTTCATGTAGATGTGTATGTATGCATGTGTGCTTGAAATTACCGGTAGTAGTGCTTTGTATAAAATATTAAATCTTCCAGTAAGTTTTAAGAAAAGTGACTAGGTGGCCATCATGCCTTCATTTTGTGCTGTCAGATTCTAAATTTTCACGGGACACCCGAATTTGCAAATTTCTGCTAGACTATTTCTAATCGGGTGGAAAGAACATACAACTCGCGAGTCTTAAAGATATCTTCTGTGATGAAAGTTTTCCCAAACTAGTGGTACTGACTTGTATAGACATATTACACAGTTGAAATTCAAGTAGCTGACACTTAGGCTGCACCACAAGGATATTAGTACAATAGTAAAATGTCAAGTTTATAAGAGAAAACTTTAATGAGATATAAACTTTTGATAAAATTTTATAAGAGAAAACTTTATAAGAGAAAACTTTAATGATTTGTACAGCAAAAGCAAATCCTCATCCTCTGAGTTGATGTGTGTTGGCTTACGCCAGTCATGTTGTTTACCTATTGCATTATATGCTACTGAAGCCACTTGTCCGAAACATAGCACTTAAATAATTTGGATCAATTAATACAGCAAGCTGTATGCAAAAGCTTTGATGCTTATGATATAGTAACAATTGACTGTATTTGTGAAGTGCTTGGATTGAATGCAATTCAGGATATTGATAAGAATCATCAACACTCTTTTACGCTTTAGTTCTCTAAGAAACCACTTTATTTTATCAATTGTATAATAACATAATGTGTAATTGTTAGTTAAGAATGATGTTTATCTTATGTTATCTGCGTTTGCGAATAAAGACTTCTATAATGCCTGTCAAGTTAAGACAGACAAAATTTTTTGGGCACATGATGAGGAAAGAAGGATTAGAGAACTTGGCAGTGACAGGCATGGTGGAGGGCAAAAGATCAAGAGGAAAACAAATATTAAAATATACAAACAGAATGAAAGTAATTTGCAGTAGTGAAAAGCGGACGGTGACTGTGGAGACTGAAGGGAAATGAAACAAGTGAATGATGCAATAGAGAACCAGAAGAGCATCCAGCATGGGCGTAAGACAACAGCTTGAAATGGAAGATATTTCAGATGTAGAGTTGAGAAGATAAAGGCTGCGTTGTTTTGGACATACTGAGCAGATAAAGTCTGACTACTGGATCAGGCTTTGAGAACTGGAATATGCACATACAGTATTGACGAAAGTAATAAATAAGGATTGTAAGAAACTTGGATTAAGGAGGCATTATCGTAAAGATAGAAAACTGTGGAGAAGAACCATGGACTTGAATGTAAATCTGAAATGAGAGAAAACAATAATGTTGTTTGCTGGTTCAGTGTGTGAGATAGTGTGTGTGTGGGCTTGTGTGTGTTTGTTCTTGTGTGTGTTTGTGCTTATGTGTGTGTGTGCTGGATGTTGATAAACAATTGAATATAATGTGTTTATTCCCAGCAGTGAGGACACACAGATTGGTTTTGAAGAGTTAGGTTTGTAAAGTTATAGCCAGATAGAAGTGTTACCCAGAGGTACCGTAATTTCACCAGCTTTGCCTGACTGACCAGGTTCACTAGGAAAGGAATAACCAAAGACAGGGCTGTCATCAAGAAAGTGAGAAAGGGTGGGGGTGGGTCTTAGCCAGACCTGGCGCCGCTGAGACCCGGGATACCTAGTGAATTTTTGATGATGAAATTTGCAAAGAAGTGGATTTATTAATTATGAGCAGTGGCAGTGTCTAAGCAACCAGGCCTAATCTCTGTAGGCAGCACGGAGGCTTGGCCAGGATTTAGTTTTACATTACCATCAGTATTGCTGAGCTGTAGATGGAAGGACTGGACGACGAGAGGTACTCCTGCTTTAGTTGGCGGAGGATTTTAAAACCCAGTTCTGAAATGTTATTACATCGACTGGGGAAATAAAGATTATGAAGGTAAGACAGTTATATGAGTTAAAAGTGCTGAACGGGTAGAAAGATGGTGATAGAGTTTGTTTTAAACATTGTGCAGTTCACAAGAACGGGTATGGTTTGCCCATGGCTAGAAAATGGCGGTGAAAGGGACTTTGATTTGTTTTACTATTAGTGATATAAGCCAGAGGAATGGTGTCAGGCATGACATTATAATATTGATTACTGGTTGGTAATCAGATGAGGCACAAGCATAAAAGTTAATTCTTTTATGTTTTTAAATTAGGCTTAGTTAAGATTACTGGTAATATCATGATCTTGAAAATATGTAATACTTCATTTGTTGTTGTGCAACAGCCTGAGATTAAGAATTTCAATTTGTTTGGTTTTGCAAAAATTCTTTCAGTCAGTCCTGTTTCATCACTGCATCTTTGCTTCACTAAGCCACTTCTTTACAACTCTACTCTTTGTTTTTCAGTACTAGAAATATATTTCTGTTATTTTATTCTGCATCAGATGAGTGACACAGGAGTCCATTATCATCATACCGTACTTTGTAGATGTCAAACAATTGGATGAAACAGGCATGCAGATGTGCAACAAACAGCCACCACATTCATATTCAAGATGGCCAATGGAGAAGAGCATTTATATTTTAAGTGGTATGGATGTGCATTAACTTTGGATCGCAGCTGTTGCTGGTGGGCAACTGTCAGATATGGCATCTGCCCCATTGGTACCACTGCCTCTATGCATTATTTACTTGCAGCAACTACTGGAACAGTCACAGTAGTGAACTGTGGTCAGGGATATTCGCATTCATCAATTGTCGGTGTGTGCATCTTTTTCTCTTATCCCTTTCACCAACGTATGAGAATACAAATCTGTTTTATGATCTATTATGCATTTTCTTTTGTGAATGATGTTTTCTGTGTTGTGTGATGGTTATGATGTCCATTCATGCTCTCTCTCTCTCTCTCTCTCTCTCTCTCTCTCTCTCTCTCTTTATCTCTCTCTCTCTCTCTCTCTCTCATGCTGGTTATGGATATCTTGTTGAATCCTTCCAATCTTAAGCAAGTTCTTTTGACGATAGTCGTTTAGTAGTTTTAATTCATCTCTTAAGGACATAGTCATGTCATTTGTATGCATGTAATGTATGGCATTGAAGTGTGATTTCATGGCCAGCCTGGATATTTCCATGTAGAAGCATTCAATTTCCTTTTTTTAGTGTGTTACTATGCTTCTGTGATTTATCGATTCTAGGGAGATGCAGTATGGATTTTTCATTGCTTCTAGTGCCCATCAATTTTGACTGCCATGAATCAGACCGTTCAGATTCAGGGCACTATCTCCAGGGTAGAACATTCATCATCTTTTCGTCCTTATTTTCCTCATTATGTTTCCTGTCATAATTTTTTTGATGCTGTGATTAGTTTGAACATTTTTAAATTTCTAGTCTCACTAGTAAATTGTAACAAATTTTGGACATATTTCAATTTTTTTTAAATTAAAATTTTAATTTTGGGATATTGTGTTGTCTGCTAGGTTACAATTTTAACTATAAGTATGTGTGAATATGTATGTGAGCTATGTACCTGGCCAGTGAATTCTATCCATCTGCCTGCCCATCCATCCATCCATCCATCCATCCATCCATCCATCCATCCATCCATACATACATACATACATACATACATCCATCCACTATATTCTTCCATCGTTCTATTCATTCTTATACAGAACGGTCATCAATTGTGATCAATGTGCTATGTTTGCTATTACCATTTATCTAATTATACATAGACGTAATTATTATTTTTAATGTAGTTACAAACATAAAATGACATCTGGATAGGCTGATATTGTATAGTCATAAAATGACATATTTTAAGACACGTGAATTCTAGAAACCAAATGTAAACAGTGAAAGATTGAAGTGTTCTTTGTCTCATGTCCTAATCAGAGTCAGTTTTGCAGTATATGATTAAATATTCATCATCATCATCATAACTGCTCTCTGGAGTCTCTGCCAACTCATTAGTGGCAATAGCTAGTCAGAAAACATTTCCAGGCCTTTTTGTTCTATGCTAGTTTTCTTCCTTCTACAATTGTCAGTTGTCTTTCTTTCAGATCTTCTTTTATGTTGTCTACCCTTTTTTTCTGGGCCTGTCTCTTTTTTTACCTTTCTTGTATGTGTAGAGTGCTTTTTTTGAAAGTCTCAAGCCTTCCATCTTGTTTATATGTCCATATCATGATTAAAAATTACACTTTAATAATCTTTAATAATATGGGTTCCTCTCCTGTACGTTGGAACACCTCTTCATTTGTTGTATGTGATGTGTACAATATTCGATATATATTCGAAGGATTCTCCTCAGGCACCATTGATGGAAGGCATCCAGTTTTCTTATCATGGATGAGGTCAGAGTCCATGATTCTACTCCATAGAGAAACACCGGAATTATGTAAACGGCATACAGGCGAAGCTTTGTGTGTGTGGAGGTGGATACTTGAACACCAAATATTTCTTTTCAGCGAGGCAAAACTTTTCCTTGCAATACCAATTTGCCTCAGCACATCTGATTCACTGCTTCCAGTGTTGTCTGTTAATGAGCCCAGATAGACGAACTCTTTCACTATCTCCACTCTATTACCAGCTGCAAGTGCAGATAAGGACTGTGATGGGACAGTAGAACTGTTCATGGAAACCTCTTCGGCAGCAATGGAGCCCTGAACCCATCTCCCTTGACAGAGAACAAGATGATGATGATGATGATGATGATGATGACATAGTATAGTAAGAAAATAGAATATGACAGCCGACAGTCCTTTAGTAGTTTTGATATTTTACCAGGTAGGTAAAGACACTGAATGATAGTTAATGGTAGAGAAAGAGGTGCTAATTACCAGTATTTGGAGTTGTTACAGTGTTACAGTTAATGCCTTGTGTCGCTGGTAAAACTGGCAGAAGAGCAAAGTGTAAAGACTGGTAGTGAAATGTCGGGATTGGTAGTATGCATGAAAGAGCACAGGCAGAAAATGTCACACCAGCTTGGAAATTATGTTTCTGTTCTGTTGACAATAATATTATCACGTACAATTGTGCTAGATTCATTACTTTTGATGCAGAATTAATATGAACTACTTTAGTCTAAAACTACATATTTTTAAATGATGGCCTGTAAAAAATATTTGGGAAATTAATGTATGTTGCAAAAATGTTGACCAGATGTAAAAAATTGATTTAAATCAAAAGAATCGATTTTTTTATTTTATTACAAAATTGAGATTTTTATCAACCCTGAAATTAATCGATTAAAAAAATTTCAGATTAATTGAGCAAGAAATTTTAATCAGTACCAGCCCTATTATTCATAAATAGGATTTCATTTGCATTTTGTTAATGTAAAAGGACAACAGCGTAGTGATACAGTTAAAGAATTTGCTGATTGACAGTATTAAATTGATTCTGTGCTTAGAGGTTGTTTTTCATTCATTTTCATTTGTATGTACATGATTACTGTTATTTTATTTTTTTTTTTATAGCTGAACTCAGTAATGTGCCCTTGCTTCTGACATTTGGTACTATAGCACACAAGAAATTGACAGTTTAATAATAATAATAATAATAATAATAATAATAATAATAATAATAATAATAATAATAACAAATTAATAACTGTTAAGGCACATTGGACATCCTCAAGTTAAAAGTACATGAATATTTCCTGCCCTGTCTTGGTCATTCAGAATTTGATTGACTAAGCAACTTTTGTTTATAATGAATTCTGAATATATTTGTATGAAGCCAGTGAAAGAAGGATTCAATTTGTTACTAGGATTTTCTTCCGGTTAGTTACCAGTAGTCTGTCAACCAGCTCATATCTGCAGACATTGTTCATGATTGTAGGGGATCCAATGGTTGATATATATTTATTTATTTGCTGAACTAATAGAGAAGTGATAGTTAGTGTTTTGAATGGTCTGCTTACAGATATCCAGGACTTTTATGAATCAACACTCCTTGATGAGAGCAAGACTTCACAGCAGAAGACTTTGGAAACCTTACAGATTGTTTCGAAATGGGAACAGCAGTTAACAATTGTTGGAACACATCTTCAGCCAGAGGTACTTGATTTCCACTAGAGCCGCAATGAATAATAATATTGCAGTTGATAAACTTCTAATTAAAAATTGTTAATTGAAGTACTTGTAATAGTGTAACGACCTCCCTCGTCCAGCTTTGGGAGTAGTACCAGTTGATTTATTTGCAATAATAATAACAATAATAATAATAATAACTGGGTTTTGAGTGGTTTAGTAAGGTCTCTCCTATGTTAAAACCCACTGTCACAGTGTCACTCATACAGGCTTCTATTCCCTTCTGTCCATTGAGTTGCTACAACTGCTGCCTTTGAGTTTACATCTACAAAAAACAAATGCATTTTCCAATATAAAATGCCAAAGCAGTTCACATATTAAATCGCATCTCATCACATAATTCTGCACTATGATCACTATGTGTAAATCAATGTAACAGACCTATCTATAAATGCTCGATCTAATATCTCATTAGACCAATATTTATGTTACATTCAAATGCATCCACACTACTAGCCAATACTTTCTTATCATCTAATAATTCATGTATGTATGCTGTATGGGGACCTTATACATTTGGCCCAAGTTTGACTTTCTGAGCAAACGACTTGACAGATTTCAACCAAAACGATCAATTTAACTCTTTTGAGACGGAATTATTTTCTTTACTACCCTTACAAGGCAGAATATTTTTTACAACACAAATTATTACAGCACTCAACTTTTGATTACCAGTAGTCCTCACCTACACTAGCACCGATCAAATATAGTAACGTTTACCGGTAAATGCTCTTTGTGCAATATGTCAACTTTTATGTGCAATATGTCGACTTTTATTGACAGATATGTTACTGCCAGCCCTCTACCCCTCGATATCGACTTTGGTCAATATCCCCAGTGGCATAGCCAAGGGGGGTTGGGGGGTTAAAACCCCCCTTGGCTGCCGACAGAAAAATTTTTGACATGCTTTTCCATGCATTTTTCATTTTTGGATGCGAGTTTGGGGGTCAAAACCCCTTGGCTGGCTGCTGATCGAAAAAGTTCTAAGTGCTATAGAAAATAGAAAAAAACTAGAAAGAATACAAAGGTGACGACCTTTTTTTGCTTGTCAGCTCATAAAAAAGAAAAATAAGGAAAATTTTGCAAAGTTTGGTCACGATCGAAACCAAACCCCCCTCCTTCCGGAAATCCTGGCTACGCTACTGATTCCCCCTCTGCCTAGAAGTCAACTTTTGTCAACGTACCGCCTCAAAAGAGTTAATTTGCAGAAATTGAGATCACATTTTCGCTGCTGACTTGAATCGCTAAAGTTATTCTGAATTACACTTTCTTAGTTCCTTTAGATTTGTGCTATTTCAAATCATGTTAAATTAAACTAAGTCAGCTCTAGAACTGTAGCACATGGAATTTGAACAATAGAAGAAGACAGTCATCATTCCAACTCTCGACCAGCTTACCCTTTATGCACAACAGAGACCAGAGTGGCTGTAGGGAGATGAGAGTGAGCAGGAGTGACCATTGATGGACCAGTGACCCTTGAGCATTTCTTTTGGCTAAACCATTGACATCAGCCTCATTAATCAGTCAGTATCTGATGTTCATGTTTGGGTGGAAAGTAGATGGAATTCAGCTTTAAAATCAATTAAATTTTATTGTATTACCACTATAGAGAATATCATTTTTCAATGTCTTTGACTGAAGAACCTCTAACCCATTAGTCTAAAAAATACCAATAATGAAAGACTTTGGCATTTCACTCTTGTTTCAGTTGCTTGATTGCTAGATGCTTCAAAGGAATGTGAAATTTCCTTTTAAGTGAAAATTGCACATTCGTATGATTAATGACGGTTGACGTCAGGGAAGTGCCGACAACTACAAATGTTTGTGGCGTAAAAGATAGAGTCAAAAATTTTTATTGTCTTTTTCTGTCTGGCCTGTCATGGATGAATGCGTTATTTTGTCATCAATCAAATTTTCCTGGGCCCAGTACAAGCCGTAGTAAATGTCGCAAGGTTCATTAATTGATTGTGCGATTTGGTGGAGGGAAAAACGGATACAAATTGTCTTGCTACAGCGATGGCATCTCTGACTGTTCTGTGCAGTGGTGCTTCGTTCTACGCGGGTATTGATTATTTGTGTTGCCGCTGTAGTTTACCTTTTTCCAGTTCTTGTCATTAGGACACCACCTGACTTGCGTTGTCGCGACTGCTGCCATCGTTTTACTCGCCTAAAATGAAAGAATTTGCTTTCCTCTTCAGATCCCATTTGCTGGTTGATTCTGCTTCTGCTTGTATTTCTACGTTGACGACTGTGGACTTCCATTTCTCTCTGTTGTTCATGCTGGTTGATTCATGCAGTTCCGTTAACTTTACCATTCTGTCCAACGGCCATTGCCTTTTCAGCATGTAATCTGTCCTTCATTGGTGTGCTTGGTTCTTTGAATTGTGATGCTAGCTTTGTTTAATGCACTCTATTGAGAAGGCTTTGCAAATAGGCTTTAGAACACAACAAAAGACATATATTACCTATGAGCCATTAAATTGATGGAGATGTCTATGTTGTGCTGTTATTGCAGCATTCATTGTTTCTTGCACACAAGAGGCTTTAGATCATTTCATATTAGCCTCTGGTCATTGTCGTATTGTTAACATGCATACAATTTGGTATCAGAATTGTTACAAAATCTTAACTACATTTTGTTTCTTCCCTGTAATACATTTTTTCACTCTGATTTATCATTCTTAAAGAGTAAGACACTGTACTGTGCACTTGAGCCTGACAAAGTACTATGGTGCATAATAAATTGCAGTGTAATAATAGTAATAATAATAATAATAATAATAATAATAATAAAAGTAATAATAATAATAATAATAATAATAATAATAATAATAATAATAATAATAATAATAAATAGTAGTAATGACAGACATTGAATGTCTAGATGTTGTTCATTGTGGTCTAAGTGATTTCATGAAGAGTGAAGGCATACCGAATATCAATCAATCATTCAAAAAAGCTTCTGTAGTGCCTTGATAATGATCAATGTATTTGGCCTTAATCGATGGTCTGTTAAGAGTGAAAATCAGTCAGAATATTCCCCAGGTAGATGACTCCATTAGTCAGCATACTATGTTTAGACTCTAGAATCACAAACTGGCTGTCAATATTTATGACACATCCACCACTATACATGATGTGAAATGTTCAATGCACTTGACATTTTGCTAGGACTTCATGCTGCTTCCATTTACAGTTGACCACAATCTACAATGGAAATGGTGATCTTACATCACGCAGGACATACATGCAACTTGTACTACATTTACCACATAAGGAATCCAAAACAAATTTTCAACTTCAAATCAGAGGGAAGTTCCAAAGGAAGACAGAAAAGATGATGGGTGGACAGATTGGAAGAGTATCTGAGCATGGTGGGACTGAATCTCAATGGAAAGAAAGACTCAGAAGACACCAAATGACTTTGGAAGAAATAGCAAAGGACAGAGAACTTTGGAGAGCTGTCATGGAGAAGCTAATAGCTGGACACATCTGGAGGTCAAGGCCCTGACCTCTTGACCCTGACTGCATGAATGTGGTCAGGATCAAGGGGTCAGGTCTTCGGGGGTCAGGTCCTCGTGGTCCTTGTGAACCACTTGCCTTAAATCGCATTTCAAAAAATATTTTTGCCTGCTTTGGATTCTCCATCTCACAGACATTTATTTCTAAATTAAAAACATCTTAAAGACTTCAGTGACAGTCACCTAATGAATGAAAGGCAAATAGTGCCACTCATGTAAGCTGAAATGAGATTATCTGCATTTTGCTTTTGTATATCTCTCTTCATGTAACAACAGTATCATGGATCTCAAAATGATTGTTCAGTGTTGTTCTATTTAGGTATTTGTATTTTAGTAAAGAAACATGTGACACAGTTATATGTGTCTGAATACTACCTCTTTGCAAATTAAAAGCAAATTGCTACTGAAAATTGCACTTTCTGACCTAAATGTTATTTCACTGTAGAAGACAAATGATCCCATATCTACCTCTTTTAAATGAGGCTTATTTCTAGTTAAAAGCTTCTGCATTATCTTTATTATCATAAAGTTTATTGGTTCTTTGAAATAGCGTGGCAGGAACAGGAATTTTAGTTGAATTTGTTTAGTATACGGCAGAAATTAACTACGATGCAGGTAAGTAAGTTAGGTTTGAGTAATATTTGCACATTTGTTAGCATATTGAAATGCTATTAATGTGATTAAATATCTTTTGTCATAATAGAAGTACTACATGCCAGTTGCTTCTGGTCAAGAATCTTGCCAGCGCTTTCAGCATCAGTCTTCTGAAGGAACAGACGCTTTGCACACGCACGCACAACAGCAGTGCGAGCCTAACAACGTAGGCTACCAACCACAGCAGCCTTCTCAGCAGCAGCAACAGCAGCTGCAGCAGCAGCAGCATCAATCGGCACAAAGAACGCTTCATCCTCACCTTGGCCAGACCGGACAGTTGCAGACTCCGCTCTATTCCACCATCGGCCGCGCTCCGAGCAGCTCTCGGTTGACCGAATGGCAGCAGCCGGCAGACGACTTGCCGAGAGGAAGCGTAGCTGCTGGCGGCGGAGTGGGAACGAGTGCCGTGTCTGGACTGTCTTCAGGTTTCCAGGTGTCCCAGCTGCAGCAGCAGTTACAAAGACATCCGGTTGGTGTTCATTTTGATCGTCATTTTGATCGTCAGTCACCTTGCATTTCTTACGTGAAAGTAATGATGATGATCAGAAAATGTGTAGTAGAGGTAATGTTTTTCATTTACTGGAGTGGGTTCTGGATGCAGTACAGTTTTAGAAACTCTTCTGTGCACAAGTGACATAACAAACTGAGTTGCAGGTAATGTTATGACTGGCTAAAGCATTTCGAAATGCATACATGCATGCATGCACACACACACACACAAAATATATATTTTATGTGTTGATTTGTTACAAAGAGGTTAGGCCAAAGGGTAGCATCTCATATAGTAGTCAGAGACCTGATTTTCATTGTTAACCATGTTTTATATTTATTTATATTTATATTTTTAAATTTTATTTTCATTTTTAAGCATATTTTTTTCACACACACACACACACACACATATATATATATATATATACATATATATGCGGACCATCCAGATCACTCCATGTTTTGGAACAAATGATGCAGAGAGGTTGTAGCAACGAATGTCATGTATCTTTACATGCCATCGTCGCTGTGTGGCAGTCGACTGTGCAAGCGAGTAAACGACCTTCATTGTTTTCTGTTCTGAGCTGCATGTAGAAGGTCAAATCCTGAAAGACCAATCCATGAAGTGATATTATCTAGTCAAGATACTTTTAGTCTGCCACATTTTCTTGTGCCTTTTACTGCTCCTGTTGTCACAGTTCGTTCCAAGGTTGGGGGAACCACTTACGGACTGCATGCGGCCTCCGGGGGATTTTATGCTGACCACAGGGATGATGCAATGAATAAAAATTTGTGAAATAGTCATTAACAATTCACTGCAGCTCTTTTTGGTTAGTTTCAGCTGTGTGTTTATCAAAGAGCAAATGGATTAATTATCGAAACAATGATAGCAAAGGCAGTTGCCATACATTTAACATCATCTACCATTACTTAATAGAAATCTATATGGTATATCTGTGATTCTTTGCATTTCTCTTTTTATTATCCTTATGCATGTCTAAAATCAAAATTGTGTAGAAACATTCTTGACTTATCATAAAATTAGCTCAGACAACGTTCAGTCTGGCTTATACATTTCGACAAGCACCTCAGATATGACTACAAAAAACTTGTGGGAAATGTTTGTTATCTACAAAAATCTCATTAAGTTACTAGAAATATATGTTAAGAGAATCTGATATTGAACTTATTTTTTTGTACCAGTGCAATCTGTTTTAAAATAGTACAATTCAATGCAAGTAGAAGCTGGCACTCGTTCTTGCAGCGGAGACATCAATATGAGAGTAAGACATCAAGTTTACAGAGTTCATCGTGAAGCTGCATCATACATGGTGGTGAAATGTGGATCCTGTCTGTAGAGACTGAAAGAAAATTACAATGAACTGAAATGAAAATGATAAGGCTCTTGTGATAAGAGATTGAAAAGGAGATTAGCAACCTAAGGAGTAGGCTTGGCTATAACAGATGTAACAGGAATAAGCAAACTGAGATGATTTTGACATATTGAGCAGCAGGAACCTCATGATGCCTGGGACAAGATCTGGAAAATGAATGATTATTATTATTATTATTGTCAGACAATTTGCTATAGCGCCGTAGGTGAGCGAATGGCACAAAACAAGGGTGCTTTGACAACTAATTACTCGTGACTGAGCTTAAATAAATGCGTTTTCAAGTTGGTAATAAACGTCGCGGCAGCGTTCGCGTTCGATTGTGGACGACCACTTATGATTATGATCTGAATTGAAGTAAAAATGAAGATGTAAAGATTGAATAAATTCGCATAAGGAGCAGAATGCTGAAGATAGACAACTATGGTGAAAACTGGTGTCCGATAGGCCGTCTGACCTGGATAGAAATTCAAAATGGGAACATTGATGCCATTTGCTGATCACTCATGTAGCACTTCACTATGTTTCTGGAGAGCATCAGGGTACCTATGCACAGAATAAAACTTTGCAGATTCAGTTACTGCTTAGGCTAGAGTTCCAGTATGTACTTTATGTGATGTGCTCTGAAAAAAAACTAAGTGGTGGCACTGTAACTTGCACAGGGGGATATGCACAACTTTGCTTGAATTGCTGTTTTTGCCAAAAGCTGATAAATTTTACATTTATGCATTATTTCACTTAAACTGAATCAACGATTTACTGTTCAGCATGGATGATAGTGTGTATGGTTGTACTATTTAAATTTTTTATTTTTTTAATCTGAAAAATAACTTTGTTTGTATTCAGATATGACATTCAGTGCAGATATTATACTAACCCTGTACCGTCGATTAATATTTTAAAATTTGGCACCATGGCAGCCATTTATTTTACTTCACTTTGAAATATTTTAAATACTTCTGATTTTGAAACGTAGAAGCTAAGTTAATATTTAAAAATTTATATAAAGGTCAGATTTAGTATCCTTTTATCATTTTACATCCTCAGTCACTGAATTTCTACTTGAAGATCCAAAGAATGTGTATTAGAAGGGCTATGTGAACTGCCATTAACATGAACCAAGGAAGCTCTGGTTCAACATCATAAAATTCCATTCTACTATGGCCAGAAACCTCAAAATCACTCTAATTCTATTTAGAATTTGCTTTTGATTTCGAGCAATTTATCCCCACTTTCTGGAAGAATATCGCCACTTAGCAACGAATGAGTCCATACTAACACCATTCAGAATGCTGCTCACTTGAACCAATGGAACTCCGGTTCAACATCATAAAATTCAATTCTAATATGGCCAGGGACCTCAAATTTGCTCTAATTCTATTTATATTCACTTTTGCTTTGAATTTTGGATGATTTATCATGACTTTCTGGTGGCATATCACTCCATGGTGCTCAGCGAATCTCCAATTGCCAAAGCACTGCCACTATAGCACGCAACATGCATTAAGGTGGGCGAAAAAAATTAGATTTTGACGAATAATCAGCAAAGCTACGCGATATATCAATTACTTTTACCGAAGACAATGATATCTAAGCTAATTTTAGCTTTTAGGTGAGGATATTCGAGATGGCTACAGTGTCTGCGGTCGGGAACGTTGGATGCGAGTATATTTGGGACAGCCATTACAAGGGTGATTACGTTACACGAGTATACTTGGGACAGCCGGCTAAGGGGTTAATGATTCTGTGATATGGTAAAGAGGAGGAATGCATAATATAAAATATATGTTATTATTATTATTATTAGAGTGACGACTTTTATAGCGCTATCTTAAAGCTCGGGCGGTAGTCGAGAGCACTTTACAGACGAGTTCCATAAGACGTACTAAAAAGGTAAGTTTTCAGTTTCTGAGCGAAACGGTCGGGGGAGATTTCGGACCTGACGTCTACCGGGAGGGAATTCCACACTATGGCATTTCCCCTTGAAAGGGATCTGTCCCCAAACTTAGCGGTCTTGGCTGGGGGAGGCACCACTAGTCTTAACCCTTGGTTCGATCTTAGGTTCGGACGATCTGTGTCCGACCCTACCCTATGTACCAGCTTAGCTAGGTAGTCAGGGCAGGTCAGGTCATGCAATGCCCTAAACGTCAGCCAGCAGCGTTTGAACAGTATCCTTTCCGGAACTTTCAGCCAATGTAGACAGTCTCGAAGCAGAGGCGTGACCTGATCTGTCCACTTTAGTCCGTAAATGAGCCTGGCAGACGCGTATATATATATATATATATATATATATATACATATATATATACATACATATATGTATATATATATACATATATGTATGTATGTTCTGGATGAACACTCTGAAATGCCCCACTGCAATTACTTTGAATGGGAAAGGAACATTTTCAGACATTGCAGAGTGCCATTGAGTCATGATTGCAGGCCTGCATATGCTCAGACTGCGTGCAAGGGGTTACAAGGGATTCGACGATCCAATGCAGAGCCTTGTTGCTGGAATAATGAAGTGTGTGCTTCTGGGACATAAAGTGGTCTTTGTTGCACCCTGAGTGGTTCAACAGAGATGGGGACAGAATACATTTAAAAGAAATTCACTCGATTTCAGACCTTTAGTTGGAAATATTGGCCACATGAATGCAATATAACTGTGTCTGTGCTCTTGCCACTTTTTTCCCTAATTCTCCTGCACCAGGGGTACTCAAACTTTTTTTAAGGCGGTCCACTTCCAGTCTTCCATCGTTTGTGTGGGTCCATTAGTTACAAGGGAAGCCCAATTATTCCAGTGACAACTATGGCATAGTAGGCAACTACGAGTAACTACGGGTCCTCTTAATAGACTGTTATATATGCACCAAGGCAACATAAAACAATAGTAAATTAAAATTAAATAATGCATAGAATAAATTTCAGCTGAATCGGAAAATTTCAATCAGAGCAGATCTTAAAGCACATTTTGCAGTCCTAATCAGTGACTAGCATGAAATTGTTTCTTCGACTGCATAAGCAAAACATGATCAGGTGAATAGCCAGTCAGAGCAATGCGCATTGCATTTTGCAGATGTTGGTCGGTTATAACACTGTGATGTTTCAATTTAATAATGTTCATAACAGAAAAAATGATGATTCACATGCACGTGTGGATCAATGTCAGGACAGAAATTGCTAACTTCTTGGTTGCAGGATACTGAGAATCTGGGAAAAAAATGGCCCAAAAGTTAGTGATACCAACTTCACTGGGTTTGTGTTTCAAAACATCAGATGCTTATGCAAATCAGCTCCTTCAGTCTGCAATAATGCCTGCCTAACATTTGCAAAAACTGAACTCCCAGTATCTGTCCAATCCGTTGGCACCTGCACATTAGGGCAAGAGGGGGCTCTTGCCCCCTGGAAAATACAAATACCAATATTTCACAGTGAAATTTAAAAACCTTGCTAAAATATTAACCTTGACCATTGTATTAAAATGTGTTTTGCCCCTCCTGGGAAAATGTATGTGGTATAACCATGACCATTGTTTTTTGCCTCTCCTGGAAAAATTGGTTTAATCTGTGCTGTAGTACAAAATTCACAATTTTTGCATACATTTTGCATATTGCATTAATCATACTGGTTAGGTAAACTGTCAGTGTGAGAAACCAAAGTTACTTGTATTTTATGATGTATCAACACATAATAAAATTGAGCAGAACGTTGTAGAGTGGTCATTCTTGAGATCATGTCTATCCACAGAAATTTTTTCAGGGGATGCAAAAAGGGTCTTGTGACAAAAGAAATGAAATAATTTCTCAGGGGTGCAAGTTCATTGGATTCTTATAAATTCATATTTTAACTTAGTGCTATAGGTTACTTTTTTTAGAAATTTTGCTTGTTTCACAACCACAATTTTTTCAGGGAGGTGCAAATGCACCCACTTGCACCCCCTCTGAACGCCCATGCTTGAAGCACTGCAGACAATAAATTTGAGAAAGCTGACTCATGTCAAATACTTTATCATTGTACCTGGTGTAAGACTTTACATTTAGTACGGTAATATTTGCAGCTACATAGGATCTGAATTACTAGGATAGGTTTCACTTGCTATGGCATTGAGTTCTGTCGCCGGAATTGAACTGACAACGCTTGCCTGTCAAAAATCATCTTGGCAAGCAGAAAAGATTGTCATCACTCTTTTGTATCACTCGGCACAATCTACAATGATGCTGATGATTAGTTTTTAGACTGATGTCAAGGACCTTGTACGGAAATTCATAGACAAGTGTGCAGATTTCATTCCTTCTGTTATTTATTTTAAGATGCAAAAGTGACATATTAATGAATGATATGATATCAATTGCTGATGATTGATGTTGAAGACTCTTAGTAAAACAATGAATGTTGTCGCTGTTGCCTTTATCTGCTTCTACCATTCTGAGAAAATAATTTTCCTGGCTCGTGGAATCTGACGGTTTGGACCAGGATACGTGTGCTTTGATTTGTGATAGCGACCAAATATATTTAATAGAATCTATAAGGCTCTGTTGATTCAACTTGATTGACAGGCTTTTCTGATTTTGGCTTTGTATATGAAGAATATTCTGGACTTTTTATGTGTATTCAAACAATTAATTGCTGTATTATGGGCAATTATGACCAATTGAGGAAAGCGTTGTACTGGATATTAACCTTAAACTGACAGAACCCAGTATACTTGGCTACATTGCATATAGTTACAGAGTATCTGCTGGTTTAAGGGTTAAGACTAATAGTAGCTTTGAAGGAATGCTGTAGTGCTACCTTACACCTTAGTCATTGATCAGGACTTCATTAGTTGATTGAATTTTACTTGAGTTTTACATTAACCCCTTTACTGAGGGCCCTGATTCGGTCCATTTTACAATGAGTTACAGTTAAATACACTGAAAAAGGATTAATACCAAGAAGCACGTGATGTGCGTGAACATTGTGGTTCTGACTAGTTACTGATTCACCACAAATCCGTGAATATCGGTTGTTTTTGCAAAGGTTGATTTGAATGATTCTAGCAAGGAGTGCGGTTGACAGATCTGCAGTTCTTATTTGGCATTAGATTGAAAAATGTGATGCAGCGTAGCTGAATGCAAAAATCTCATTGCCTTTTTTTGTCACTGCTTCGATGATGCAACCGAGTTGAGCTGACAGGTTCAGCAAGTTGAGTTGTAAAGTAATGTCAACCGAGCTTCTGATGCAGATCATTCAGTTGTAACTGTCACAGAAAGTGGGTTACTGTCAATAATACTTTTTCAATTTGCATCAATAATGACTGGGAAAGTAGATGTGCCATACGACTGATTCTTTACATTGGCATACTATAGCAGCACAGGAGGCCACAAATGCAAATTGTTTAAGCAGAGGGTGGGTCCAAGAAAGAAAAATTTTTTTAGTGCAAGGGTTGTGGACAAATGGAACATTTTGGATGCGGTGGGAGTGACAGTTGAAACAGTAAACTGATTCAAAGGCTATCTCGATAAACTAGGTTACTGAATGCAGATGGTTACATCAGTGGTTTTCACACAGACTTACTTAGCCTCCTAAACCACTTAAAATCACATTATTATTATTATTATTATTATTATTATTATTATTATTATTATTATTATTATTATTATTATTATTATTATTATTATGTAATGTAATGTGATAAATTATAAATTTGCATCTTTCAGTATGTAATGTAATGTAATGTAAATTATAAAGCCAACTCTGTTAGCCAAACTGTTTATGCAATGTTTATGCCATTTAATTATTCCTGATAATGTGTGTAACTTGCATAGCATGTTAACATTATTGTTTTTGAAGACTTTGATAAATAATTAATTACTTATTAGTATTGTCAGTGACTTAAAATCCTGAATGAAGCTTTGCACTTTAACCTTAGCTAACTGTGCACAGATTGGATGAAACAATGTAATTTTACTCATCAGTGTAACTCTGCATGACAGGCTAATTATCAATACGGGTATTTCTTATTTCAAAAGTAATTATGATGTAATAATGCACAAAGACATTTTAGTGATTTTCAGGCATCATTAATGCCAGGCCAATAGCAGATGATTAATGGTTTGAGCAGTTTCTTTATTTTGGTGCCAGTATTTCTTCTGTTATGGTTGCCTGATGGTGACTTGGATATTGATGATGTCATTACCAGACTAAATTTGAACCACCACAGTAATCTTAAGTTATTCTTAACTTTAATAATAATTATTATTAACTACAATGTTCCAAATGTTTTTAGCATAAAAATATTGACTTAATAATAATAATAATAATAATAATAACAGTGATGATAATAATAATAAATAATAATAATAATAAAGTCAATTTTTTATGCTGGAAACATTTGGAACTTTATAGTTTTGATCCAACTGCCAACAGCAAAAGCCTGCAAATGTTGTTTGGATGTCAGACATCATTCTCTGCTGCACTTTGGAGCAGAGGCATCAGTGACCCTTTGCAAATTTAAAATAAATATTTGAATACACGGTATTATTGTTTGCATATGTACTGAAACATCAAGCCAAAACCGATATTAATCCAGTATGAGCATTTTTTCGTATAGTTGCAGTTTTGGATTTAATAAACATTTGCACGTGGTTTACACGGCAACATATCAATAGTTAGGAAAGTTTTTGCCCTAATGTCACAGTTCTTCAAATCGCATCTGAATAAATCAATGGTAGAATGTAACAGTGTAGGACTGCATTTTGTTTAGATTCGTATAATTTATATCTCGGAATGCAGTGAGCGACAGTTTAATTTATGACCTTTATCCCTGGAGTGTATACCGTGATTCTGCTCTATTAGTATGTAATGTATTGTAATGAACCTAATTTCTATAGGGCTGATGAAAGCTTGATCCCTACAGAATAGCTTTTTCTCCTGTGCTTTTTCCCATCCTCAATTCCTTTCTGTCTTGTCCTGAGTTCCTGTGACCAACCGGATGTTGTGTGGAGCTGCTTTGTCAGGCATTTATTATAGCGACCCTTCTTGGTAGACAGCTACTGCAGCTTTCCTGTCTATCGCCATTAACATATCGGGGCACAGCGAATCTTGGAACATTACACAGACCATTTTAACTTCAACTCTGTACCGGCAGACATGTGACTGCCTGAGAAATAAAATCTCTGACTGCCCGGGGTTTGAACCACGGGCTGATAGAACATCTCCCAGTTTCAGATCTGACACTGTACCAAGAGAGAGAGAGAGAGAGAGAGAGAGAGAGAGAGAGAGAGAGAGAGAGAGAGAGAGAGCCAGCAAGGAGGTGATTGGCAGGAAGTGCATTTCAAATTGTTGCTGTTGCTGTAAGTTTTCAAGTGACTGTCTTAAATGTCAATGTTAGTGTGGCAGTCAGATTGCAGCATTGAGGGAGCTTTTTGATTGTATTCAGAAGTCCCCTGCATGCTCACCCGGGCAGCACAGTAATTGCATATGCCGGAACATTATAAGTCAAGAGATGACAAATGCTGTATTGGAATTCCTGGGGCTTCTTGCCTTCAGCATTAATAAAAGCAGGCATAGCTGGCCGAAGCTTCTTCATAAAACATTGTCATCTATCATATTGAAAATCATGTCAGATGGCTGTCAGCGTAGGTAGTAGCATTTGCCAGACCTGGTCTCTACAGTGACTTTTCTTGCATATTTTTCGGAGAATTTATCCAACAGCACAGCACCGGATGGGAAGTCAAAGGGCATTGATAGAACGTAAAGGCACTGAACAATATGTAGAAGCGGTTGTAATGACGTTTTTGTTAGGGATAGCACCAGATCTGTAATGCATATATTTCTATTGCAAAATGCAAGCAGTGTGGTTGGATACCAGATGACATTGAATGGACCAAAATCTGGATTAGACGAATTATTGAAGCATCAGGTTCTTCAGTAATGTGAAACTTTCAAATGACGATTGATTAAATACATACTGCCGATGTAAATTATTGTTAATTAATATTATTATAGTTTGGTGTTGTGCATTTTATATTTAAAATTTAATACTGGCTTTTATTGTGCAAATGCTTTGTATGCTAATCTTCCGAATTTCTGAGCTGTTTTCATCACCTAAAACACTACAATGTACATACTTGCATTTGTACCAGTCACTCACTTCAGGCCATAGAAATTAGCATTCACTAAAAGTAGTCTATCTCTGGTAAAATCAGCGGAAAGTTGAAGCCATTACTGACCTCACTTTCAGACTGTATAGTATAGACGCCTTCTGAGTGAATATTAAATTCTATGCTTCAGGCTATAGGATGTAAGTGATGCATATCTGATATGGCTATAATCCAATCCTGTGTATGAAATCCTTTGGGACCCTCTTACACCGGCTGATAATTGAAGCCCACTGCATATGGAAATGGACAATTATAGATATAAGCGTGAATTAATTTCATTGTATAATTTTATTGTATTTATGTTCTCTGTTTTCATACATTTTAAGACCACTTTGCAGGAATTTGATTATAACTTTGAGTTTTGGACATGTTTTTGTTAGTGTTTTTTTACTCCTGCTATGCACAACATTATTTTAAAAGCTGATAATATAACTGAATGAGAAAACACATATTATTGTTATAATAATATTTAAAAAATTATATTATTATTATTATTATTATTATTATTATTATTATTATTATTATTATTATTATTATTATTATTATTATTATAGAGACAATTTTTATAGTGCAGTGGGCATGACAAAAGCCAAATTCAAGGGCACTTTAACATATGTCACTTGTAGGAGATAACAAGCAAGTCTCTAAGTTCTTCATTAATAACACAATTGAAATCTATAGCTTTGGTAACATAGGGAAGTATGATTTTCAAACTTTATAAGTAAATTCGAAACTTGTGAAACCTAGCATTTTCTCATTCATAGGCCTATCTAGATGTAATGAATTGGTTTCAACCATATCTTCTGTTAAAATTACTGTTGCTCATTAATACAAAATTTCATCAGCACGACACCATTTGATTTGAATGTACATGATCTCAGTCCAACTGCTTGTATCAAACCATTTTATCAGAAATTTTCTTATTCAATTCTGTCTTACTGCATATGCTTAACTCGGAGGTTGCTTGCTGTCTGTATACATAATCCTAACTGCAACACTTTGCCATCTTGAAGTTCAGCTTGTGTTCTGCGTGTCCTGTTTTCTTTTTGTTTTACTATAATAAAAAATAATGTAAAACTTTATTCTATTAATAATTGTGTAAAATGGATGCTTATACAGTTTTCAAAAGATCATGCATTGCCTTTGTGATTTTCGTATTTCCGTCCATCATTAAAAAAGTTTTTGTTTTCGTGTTTTGACTCTGACGTGAGAATATGCTGCAATTTTGGCGCTTTCTTCTAGGTCTGGCACTTCTCTGAGTGCACAGATCAGATCAGATTGATTCTTATTGCACATTTGAAGCTTTTCTAGACTGCTTTCTAATAGTTCTCCATTCTGAAAGTTCTTCTGGATGAATTCATTATTCATTTGGTGCAAAAATTATTCACGTGTTTGTCATAATGAAGTCTTGATAAAATTGAATTTGAGCACTCATTGTAAATTATGTAGACATGTTCCGTACTTAGTGCCCCATCACTTCATACTATGGTTTGCTCAATTTCTTGGTTTATCAATCTAAGTGGTTTTAGTAAAGTAAAAGTAGTAGTAATAGTAGTAGTAGTACCGGTAGTTGTAGTTGTAGTAGTAGTAGTTTTAGCAGTTGGAACAGTAGTAGTAGTAGTAGTAGTAGTAGTAGTAGTGGTGGTGGTTGTGGTTGTAGTAGTAGTAGTAGTTTGGCAGTTGGGAACAGTTGTAGTAGTAGTGGTTGGTGGTGGCAGCAGCAGCAGCAGCAGTGGTGGTGCAGTGGCAGTGGTAGTAGTAGTAGTAGCAGTGTAGTAGTAGTAGTAGTAGTAGTGGTAGCAGCAGTAGTAGTAGTAGTGGTGGTGGTGTGGTGGTGGTGGTGGTGGTAGTAGTAGTAGTAGTGGTAGTAGTAGTAGTAGTAGTAGTAGTAGTAGTAGTAGTAGTAGTAGTAGTAGTAGTAGTAGTAGTAGTAGTAGTGTTGGTAATAGTGAAACAATGATACATGTGCCATGTTTTATTGTCAGAACTGTAAATTAAATTCTAAACCATAAAAATCACTAAGTAGTAAGCAATATAAGGCTTCACTTTTAATTTGAGGACCATTTAGCAAATTGCCATATGAAGGATTTGCTGGAATTGCTGTGATCGAGCTTTGTCCAAAACATTTATGGGTCTGACATTGTTGAAGTCATTTATTCAGAATGCATTACAAGTTGATGATTGCGGATTTAGAATGACCTGCTATTTTCTCCAGATCACAGATGACCTGAATTTCCATTGCATCTCTGTCAACATTGCCATTGTATGCACTGCATAACTGCTTGTCATACATCTAGTCCCTTCCATAAATACTGCCAGCTTTTTCTCCTGTTTCATTCTATATTTCTGTTGTCTTGTGCAGAACAATGCAAGCAAGCAAGATTCTAATTTATACATTTTGTGTCGTTGTCTTCATAATTACGTATGCAAGACCTGTTCTTGTGGCATGTTTGACTTGTTAGAACCCGGCACGCTGCAGCAGATCGTGATATCATGTGTTTGATGGCAGTTCTAGCCCAGAACCACCCTACAGTGGAAAGCACTGTGGAGATACTATCTCCGATTAATTATATGATTCCATTTGAACCAGAATAGCATTGGAGCTGGCTCACTACTGTCTTTTACTACTGCACAGATTTACAATTTATTTTGACAGTTGAAACTTTATAGTAAATACGTGCTGATTTTGTTACTGTTCAGAGAAGCATACATACATTCACACAAAGAAATCGTGTAAGTTTTATGGTATTCTGTCTGTCTAAGCTGATAATTTATTTAATTTAATTAAAAATCCTGAATTAATTTGTGTTCACATTGACTGGGCTATAAACAATTGTCTGATGATGTTTGAAATTGGAAAATATTTGTAGAGAACTGTCCCCAAGTTTTCTTTCAACACTTCCTCAAGTGACTTTGCAAAAATTGGAGTTATTGTTCAATTTTAAAAAAGTAAAATGGTATGTTCAGCTAAAATCTCAAAATGTTGTATCTCCAGTGAAGGCAGTTGCATGGTTAAAATGCCAAATAATTGCTAGCAGATGTAAAATATTTGCTTTAATAAAGTAATTTTCCTATTTTCAGACTCTTCAGTCACAGAGCTCAATGAGAAGCCAAGATTCAGTAAGTAACAGTTTCTATCCTAATTAGAGTAAGTTCTAGGTTTTCTTTTGACCTTGTAGTATTCTGGTTTCTTATGGTTAAGATTATTTTCTTATGCATTGATCAAATAAGCATTGTATGTGCTTGTCCTGCTTTTGTATTGTAACTTCCAGACAGTAATTATTACTGAGAAATACTGTACTTTACATTGCAGATGGTCCTGGTTTGTAGAACACTTCTAATGAATATGTAATTGTTTTGCATCTCCAAGTTCAACAAGCTCTATCTGCCTTTAGAAGTAATAGATTTATTAAAATAAATAATAGCAATAATAAAATAGTACGACCATGCATGATGAAATGTGTTTTAATAACAACTTTTCTCTGCTGCATTCAATATTGTTGATGAGTTTTTTTGGAGAGAATATAGCCCTAGTTTTGTTCTCTCCAAATCTGTTTGATTTAACAATGAATCAGCTTCAGCATGCTCTCCAGCTTAAGAATGCCGTTCATCTTCTTAAAGCAAGCCTTTGACCTGATGGCATGTGATTCAGCTTTGATTTTCTTTAAGTTTTTGAGGCAGAGACCTGAACTTTTTTATAACCTAAATTCTACTTTTGGTCCGGATTCAATTGGTTTCAGTACTTTTATGATGACTATGCTTTATTCAGTTAAGATATATAGTATGTAGTAGCTTAAAAAACAAAGATGATGAAATTTTAGCAATGAAATTGTAGTCAATAGAATGTTTTAATCATGACATTATATAAGGAAGAGTGGGTTCCCTATTAATGCCTCTGTACGGGTGGGTACTTATCAAATTGTAGATTAGTGTCCTTTCATGCTGATCTAAAGCACGATGGTTTATGGATTTATTAATGCAAAGCATGGTCAATAAATTTTGCTTATCCCTAATGTACTTATATTTCTTATTTGCAGGTTTTAGTTTCTTCAATGAATGCTAGGTATTGCAGGTCCCAGCTGAGCTTTGGGTGTTGTTAAGAATTGCTTATGGTTATCTATGTGATGTTCTTTTATTTTTCTACATCGGACCATTTGGATTGCTTTTTTTGGATTTTTTACGCTGACTATCATCTTTATGAGGATGATGCACAACTTTCTTGCCTTCAATCTCTTCATCATAGCCGAGAAACTGATCTTTTTCTGTGAATTATGTGAATAAAACTGAGTCCCCTTTAATTGACCAGAAACTAAATTTCTTCTAGAAACAATTTCTTGACAATTTTCAAAATATATATGGATCAGTCAAATTTGACAATGTTCTAGTAACTCAAAGCCAGACTGCCTGCAATCTTGGTATAAATTTTGATCAATCCATAACATTTGCTGATGTATGCAAAATTACTCATCTTCAAATTGAATTTTTATGGATATTACTTTATCTCTGGTATCTTGACCTGATTTGGGAATATCACTGAACTGATTGCATAAAAGTGCAGAGTCCCTAACACAAACAATATGCATTAAAACGATAGCATTGTATAATATACTAAAACTAAACCATAGAAACATGTAGTAGTATCTGCTGCTATTATTAGCTTTTACATTATTATCGATATCATAGAAGTTTCTACTTTCTCACACATTGTACTTGATTGTAGATAAATGGTGAAAGAGATTGGTGTTATGAGGAAGTTACTCTGGAGCGAGTAAGTGAGCACCATGCTCTCTGTTGGCTCTCAACAATGATTTTTGCAAAAGCAAAATGCAGTAACCATTTTACAGCAGTTTTAACAGAAATTTTGATTTGGTCTTAGTGATGTTTTTTGTTGCTTAACAAGATAGAATCACTAAAACATTTGGGAGCCATACTCTCTTTCATAGTTTTACTGTATAAGTGTAACTGGAAGTTGTATATAAGGTCTATGTATGTCCACTAGGGAATGACCGCATGTGTATTTTCTATGGGTTACCAGATAGGATATTTTATGCCAACATTTGCTGTGTCCGGATCCGAAGCGAATATTACCGCACAGGATTTGAATGACCCTGCAGGATTTGAATGATCCTGAAAGTCTTGAGTTTGCATGTCCTCCCACAAGCATAATGTATCTTGACAAGTTTTAAATTCACAATTTTCAACCTAAAACTTGTGTAAGTTAAACAAAATCTGTAAAGTTACAATTAAATCATTAAACAAAGAAAATAAAAACCAAAGCAAACATCAACATTCAGATTCGGTAGTTTCGTGACATAAGTATTTGGCGACTCTGGATATTGCTGAATAATACACTATCTGACCGGAGCAAATGTCCAGATCAGTTTCCGGTCATTCCCTAATATTCACTGGCCTAGCCATGAGTTCATAAAAGGGCCAGTGGGGGGAGTGAGCACTGAGGTATCTGCAAACTGAATTTTCCAACTCTGAGTAACATTGTGAGCTCCTCCAATGGAATCTGGGGTCAAAATAATTTAGGGCAATGTTATATTCGAATTTTTGAGATTCTAAGCATATTTTTAGGCTATATGACATCATATCAGCAATCGGTCTCTCCCTCAACTGATAACAAATTTTCTATATTGGTTTTGCACTAATCTCATGACTAGTCTTGACCCGAATATGGGCTTAGCCTTGTGACTATGATATTGTAAAATCCTTTTTTGTGCCGTGTTGCATGGTGACAGCTTGCAGCGTACAGTGTAAACTGCAATGAATTTGTTGCTTCCCACCTCAGCAGTGACACCCATCAGACAGTAGAAGTTATGCTATTCAGCGGAAAATCTTCAAAAATTGTGACGAATGGCAACCTTTCTTGCCAGCATCGATGCTGATCTATAATTGCTTTTAAATGAAATGACAAAATCCTCGGCCATTTGCAGAACCCAGATCTTCTTTTTTTCATTTTCTTGGTATCAGCCATGATTTCCAGCATCAAAGAAATGTTTCTCTACAAATTCGTTACAAATGGCATCGTGATCTCGTGCCAGTAATCAAAAATTTATGTTATCAGACTTTATTATCAACAGCACTTTTCACAGTCTTTTTAGTTGTTGGCTTTCCGATGTATGATTCATTGGTCTCCAGAATTTTGAACTCCACCTTGACCTTGACATATAAATGCAGCAGCAATTTTGTGCTTTTACCACAGCGGAGTGACCTCTTGCCAGCCATACTTTGTGGCTATATGTTACAGTTTCACGGCCAAACTAGACGATACATCCTTGGCCATGAATATCTGTCGCCAGGCCTTGCCTACATCAATCGCATAGAAGACCCAGGATAGTACCGGTATTAGCAAGCTGCTGTTGTCACTGCCAGAACTGTTTTTTGAATTCCCAATCTAAATCCACTGCATTCTGTATTTTCGTGGTTCACCGACATTTGCGCGACCGACATTTGCGACCGACATTTGCGCAACGACACTTGCGCGCCAACATTTGCGCGCCAACATTTGATGTTAAAACCGGACTGATGTTATTATGAGCATTACTTCATTTTGTTTCGCACGAGTTTGTCTTTCGCTGGACATCTTTGCATTTATACGTGCATGCACTTATCTTGACCTGAGTTACTGGTAGTGCTGTTTGGTGTTTGCAGGGTGTGACTGGACTGGGTCTCAGTATTGCTGGTGGCACCGATAACCCGCACATTGGCGACGACACAAGCATTTACATAACCAAAATTATTGAAGGAGGTGCAGCCTTTCTTGATGGAACTCTGAGGTTAACTCTACTTTATAGCAAATGAATCTTATTTAACCAACTACCAAGATACGACCGTATTTAGGTCCCAAGATAAAATATGTGCATTATACGTATTTTATGTCCAAGAATAAAATATGCATATTGTTCGTAAAAATACGTTGGCGGTGGCGTCAATCTCGGACATACTTTTTGGCTCTCTATTTTCTATAAACCTCTATGGTTATGTTATGCTACTACTGTGAGGCAATGTATTTTAATGTCCACACATTTTACCATACATATATTTTATCATTGGAAATAAAATGCATATAATACATATGGTCAAATCTTGCTAACTACAAGTCCATTCACTGATTTACATTCACATGATGCACATGATGAACAGGATCCATGGAGCCAAAGTAGCAGTTGCTTTCCAACCTTGATCATAGAGCAAGACCAACTATGGTAATTGCTCAAAAATCTACAAAAATTGCATGGAAATGAGTGCATCAAGAAATGTTATTTTTCAAACACATGTATAAAGTATTTCCAAGGGGGTTTTTAACTTTAGGACAGTGCTTACCCTTTGGGCATATGGCTAGTAGTAGTAGTGTAGTAGTAGTAGTATCAGTAGTAGTAGCATTGTAATAGTACATCAGTCAATGGTTGCTTCAGTAAAAATTATAGTCGTGATCTTGTCCATGGGGATTCAAGGTTGAAATCCAGAGGTCTTATAAGCACATATGTTGATTATTGGCATTTCATTGAATTTTATTTGAGTTTTATTCTTTGCACCATTGTAGTAGTACATCAGCATTGATGGTATTGGTCGCTTCAGTAAAAAATCATAGTTATTTGAGGTTGAAATCCAGAGGTCATAGTTAGTTAGTTAGTTAATAAGCCAATTTATATAGCGCTATAGTCATAGCAGGCCAAGATCAAGAACGCTTTACACATTGCACTTAAATGAGATACTGAACAAGTGCATCTTTAGTCTGGTAGCGAACATTTCAAGACTAGTCACGTTGGTCATGTAGCGCATATGTTGGTTATTGGCATTTCATTGAATTTTATTTCAGTTTTATTCAGTCTATATTACATGTATTTTCATCAGCATACTGTTTTCTCATAACCAGTGAACATCCCATATGGATGGATGGTTATGCATTTGCATGTTATTTATTAAGACTCCAGACTTAGCTTCTTCAGTTTGGAACAATGCTCAGCAAGTATTCTCCCCTGTGTTTTGTGTTCTGTCATTTGTACGTCTTCTTGTAGCATCATTGACTTTGTCTTTGTATTACAAGCTATCAGCCAAACACTGCCTGTGTTGTCCAAGTTCAGTTATTGTATGGACAGATGGTGCCATGTAGCTTGCAAGTTTTGGTCTGTTGTGTTTGTTATTGATTTCATCCAATGTAGAAAAATTATCTTTTTTTTTCTTCCGATGTTTCCGACTTTCCAGCCATTTTTTACTTTTATCCATCAAGTATTAAAACATTTGCTTGTAACTCTTGAAACTGACTAATGCCCAATATCTTTGATTCTAAGTCAAGAACACTTCAAGGCAGTTAAAATTGTGGTTTTTACATTGCCCATCCTAACTTACTAGGCATGCTATATCACTTCCTTTGCTTAAGTTGTGTTGGAGTATCCTAGAATTTAAGTTGTTATATGTCTGAGAATATGTAATGTCTGTCTTTGACTTTGGTTTCCCAGTCAATTGCTCATGTATTCTAATCAAAAGATTAATTTGATATGTGATTTATTAAATATTCATTCACATTTAGTTGTAAGCCTTTAGACATGCGGCCAGAGCTACTGCCCACCACAACTCTTATGAATTGCATGGCCGTAATATTCTAGTATCGGGAGCAGCTTCTGCAGATGTGCGTTTGCTTGTTCTTTTTAGGGTGAACGACATCATCATTTCCGTAAATGGCATTTCTACTGTAAATGTCACACATGGCCAGGCAGTTGATGCACTCAAACGAGCAGGAAATGTTGTTCATCTGGTAGGCGCTTTCTGTTTTTCTTATTTGTCATTACAAGACTCATGCATGCCACTAATTTTTGTATTTAGGGTCGGAAGATGACAGAGTGGGTTACGCGATGGAGCGGTAGGCTGAAGGAGCGAGGTTCAAGCCCCATTGGCACCCCTAGTGGCTTTCACACAGGCAGTAATACCTCCTGAGCCACTTTAAATCTCGGTATGGTATGGTATTCTGTTACTGGTATGTGCTCGGTCAGATGGAGCTTTGTCTTTATTCACGTGCCAGACTGTTACGTTCATTGGCTGCTACAAATATCCGTACATTAATCAACAATGGCTTGGCTTATATTGTCCTGATTGATTACTTCTGATAAATATATTACCTATTGAATAGGCAAATGACCATTTATTTTGCAGCCTCTAGTGTAAGTAGATTAACGATTGTCATAGTTGCATTTGTCATATGCTGTAGGTGGTTAGACGACTGACCTCTTCTATGGAAAACATCATCGAAGTAGAACTGATGAAGGGAAATAAAGGTACAAGAACAAGATTGTTAACAAGATTGATATACTGTATATTATTAATTGGATGACGTCATGTGCTGTGATCAACTACACACACACACAATCAATCAATCAATCAATCAATCAATCAATCAATCAATTTATTGTTTCCAACTCATAAAACTAGTATGCTATAATTCCAGTACCATATCAAGATTACAGATCAATTGTTTAACTAAAACTGAGCAATATGCTTGGAAATTTTTTTACAGAGAATACATGAATTCATGAAACAATTTAAGCAGAGTTCTCTATTAAGTAGATTAATTTGTGCTTTCACAATGTTCCAGTGGTATGCTTTGTATCTTTGTGTCGGCATTTGCTCCAGGATCAGAGCGATCGATTTTGTTGTAGACGTAGATGCCCACTTGGATTAGTTTGAGTAGAGTATTTTTACTTTTTATTCAGATTCTGATATTTGAATATCTTGAAAATTCTTTTTCGTTTACTATCAACCGCCGATCGCTGTCATAGAAACAATTATTACAACCAACTGCTCAGCCTTTCTCCATTAAGTTTTGATGTCATCTTATCGTTCATTAGTTGAAAAATTAATGCAATTGAAATAAACAAGGAAAGAACACTTTGGATTGATCTGTGTTTCCGATCATGGGTTCTGCTTAATAATTGAAAATGTCTTCACAAACCATCATTTCTTAATCTACTTCCCAGAATGCGATCAAACCCCTGGGATTATGTAGCCACAGTATATAGTAGATTGGTTTTAGTTTATTTTTTTAGATGTTTTATGTCTGTATTTTGGCTTTATTTTCTTTTTCTATGACTTGTCTCTTTTTTGAACACAATATGACACCAGCTGCAAAAAACCAGTTATAAAACTGGTTGCTATTTTTTAAATATGCAGAGAAGAAAGCATAGTACTGTGGTCAATAGTTGTATTATGCTATGATGGTGCCTTTCATGAACGAATTCAAGTAATTAATTTAGCTAGATTTGACTTATAATTGCTGCAATAAATTTTGTTGGCATGGTTGCTAAAGAGGTCCATCATTACCAAATTTTTTTTAATGTGGTTGCAGTTTATATTTTAAAACAGGATGAAATTTCTGTTTTTTTGTACCTCTGCTGGCATCTGCCAATGATGCAGTTTGGAGGTTGATGCTGGGAGATTAATCTCCTGTGTGGAACAAGGAGGCATTTGTTGCTATGGAAACTGTCTTAAATTTTTTCAAATTTCTCCCACGCTGACTAGGTGGTTTCTGTCATGTAACCTGGGTGGAATAGGTGCCACTGCTCTTGTCCTCTTTAGCTTTGAAAGTGCTGTGTGACGATCACTTCCTCAACTGCCCTTGTGGGTCACCTATGCACGGCTATAATAAAATCTGTTAAATTTTGTGGTTTTATAAAAATGCCGTATGAAGATAACATCGTTAGGAGTTATGGCTTTGTGTCTGCCTGGTTGTTGATTAGGTATATTAATTGGGATAGTGATATCAGAGTGGAATGTGTGCAGTTTGATTTATTTTCTATTGTGTCCAAATTATGTTTGCTTTGTGCCTGACAGACATTGTTTACTGCTAATGGTCCTTGAAAAGTCACACTTTAGTATCTAAAATTCCTCTGTGAATTCTGTTTCAGTCAGGTTGTTGTAATTATGTACAATCTGTCTACAATGTTTCACTGTGGCCTCAGAGCCACAGCATTGTTAACTGCAGTATGCAATGTGTTTATTATTACCATTTCTTATGTCTTTAGAGTTGTTGGCCCCGCCATATCATGCATGTTCGATTGTCAACTAATACTTATATTCATTGCCATCCTCCAGATGTAACATATATAACAGAATATTATTAAGAGAGTGCCTCTTTTGAAAAATCACTCAGAACTGCCTCTGCTGCAATTAATTATTACCGTATCTGATAATGTGCAATTTCGTCTTACTTACTTACATTGCTTTGCGCTCATGAATAAGCTGGTGCACCGCGCCAAGCTTTCGGGCATCGCTATAGAAATTTCATCTTACTTAATCGCTGCATGTTGATAAAGAGACGCTTCATTCAATTTTTAGACGTGGTTTGATCTTTAGAAGCTATTTTTTTAACTCTAATTTTCTTTCTCATTTGTTGATTGTATCTGTGCAGGACTTGGCTTCAGCATTGCAGGCGGTGTTGATAATCAACACATTCCAGGGGATGGGGGCATCTTCATCACTAAAATCATAGAAGGTGGTGCTGCCTATTTGGATGGACGACTTGCTATGGATGACAGACTTCTTGCAGTATTTATCTCCTTATGGTTTTATATTTTTACAAAATTTCTCTAAACCATAATCTGATTGTAGTATTGCTTACCTATTGATATACTGATAGGCGATAGCTTAGTCACTAGAGATGCACCAATTATTATCTGATAATCTGCATGGTCCCATTATTGGCTGGATTACCAATAATATAATTGGTTTCAGCCCCAAATATATATCAATTTGCGGTGCATACCATTACATTGACTGCTGCTCTTTTCCTTATAAAAGCCATAGCAGTCTGATGTTTATTTCTGATCTCAAATTTTAATTAGTAAAACTGAAACTCAAACTGATGAACCAAATTTGTATCGATTACTTTGGAAATGCAACACATTAGCAGATTTTTACTAGTTGTCAATCATCATCATCATCTTCTCCTTGTTCCTTCATGAACTGAAGTTAAGGTGACAGCATGAATTTCTTTCCTCCAACCATGTCGATCCTCTGCCTTCTTGACTGCTGCTGATATTTTCATTCCTGTCCACTCTTCCACGTCATCCACCCATCTTCTCCCTGGTCGCCCTCTTCGCCTAGTTCCCGACATCATTCCTTGTTGGATTGTCCTCTCCAGTGTTGACCTAGTGTCGCTGTTCCGCTGTGGTGTCCGAATATTGCAGCTTCCTTCTTTTGCACATGTTGAGGAAACGTCTTTCCGTGCCTGACATTTTCAAAACCTCCTCATTGGTTTTCCTATCTCTCCAGCTTATGCTTTGCATGGTGCGTAATGAGTACATTTCAAAAAGCTTCTATTCTTCTCTGTATTTTTCTTCTCAAAGTCCAACTTTCACATCCATATGATGCTGTACTCCATGCAACACTCTCGATTATCCTCTTCTTTGTTCTCATGCTGATATTGTTGTCTTTCCAAATGTTCTTCATTTTTCTGATGGCAACCCTTCCTTTTGTCAATCTGGCCTTTATTTCTTCCTCTAGGAGCAGTCTTCTGATATAATCATTGCAAGATATGTAAACTTTCCCACTTGTTCCATTACCTTCTGATCTACTCTGATGGAAACTTTGTCTCCGTTAGTTGTCATTACTTTTGATTTATTTACATTTATTTGAAGCCCATATTTCGCACTCGCTTGTTCCACTCTGCTTACTAGTTCTTGAAGTTCCTGTGCGCTCGATGCCAGCAAAACCACATCGTCTGCATACCTTAGATTATTAATGGTTAGTCCACCAACTTTGCATCCCCTTTGAACCCTTCCAAAGCCACACGCATTATCATTTCTGCTATTATATTAAACAGACGTGGGGATATTATACAACCTTGTCTCACGCCCTTTTTATTTTGAACCATTCTGTGACTGTTCCCATTATTCGTATGGCACCTTTTTTTTTCGGTTTTTGTACAAATTTTTTAGTAGTTGAACCAGATGTGCCGGAAAGCCCATCTCCAACATTATATACCATAATTTTTTCATGAGGTACAGAGTCAAATGCTTTTGTATAGTCTATAAAGCAGATGTACAGTGGCTGCTGGAATTCTTTTGCCTTTTCCATTATTATTCTTAAATTTGTTATGTGATCCCTTGTGCCACGTCCTTTTCTGAAGCCTGCTTGCTCTATTGCAATCTCCTCCTCCATTTTGTTGTCTATCCTTTCCAAAATGACTCATTAATATCTTACTAATATGTGATATCAGGGCTATAGTTCTATAATTCGTGCATTCGTTTTTGTCTCCTTTCTTTGGTAACGGTATAAATATTGATTTCAGCCAATCACTTGGCCACTCACCCGTCTCCCAAATTCTAACACATAATTTGTGCATAATTGTGATTGCCTCATCTTTTCCCAATTTGAGTAATTCAATTGGTATGTCATCCACTCCCGCAGCTTTCCTGTTGGCAGTTCTTGATATTGCCTTTTCTATTTCTGACTTTAAAGGTGGTGGTTCCTTTTCCCATGTATATGCCTCTGGCATGGGTGTTTCTGACTTTTCCTCCTCTGAACTAAATAATTCCATTCCATACTCTTCCCATCTTTTCAGTATCGCTGCTTTCTCTCCCAACATAATCCCTTCTTTTGATTTGATGCAACATGTTTGATGTGCGAAAGGTTTTTGTAAAACCTTTAGCGTTTTAAACACTCCCCTGCTATTCCCTTTTATCGAGTCTTCCTCTAATTCTTCGCATACCTTGTTATAATAATTATTTTTATCCTGCTGTAAGCTTTTTCTGCACTTTTTGCCTTTACCTCTTTATATTTTTCTTTCAACTCTGTGCTTTTAGCCCCTTTCAATTCCCTCTTCTGTTGTACTAGTTGCATTGTTTCCTTTGTTATCCAAGCTTTGGTTTTCCTCCTCTTTTGTTTTGTAAGTGATTCCTTTGCACTTTCCTTTATTGCATCTTTGATATCTTGCCATAGTTCTTCTGGCATTTTTTGTTCCTCCAGACTATTTAGTTCTTTGAATCTGTTTTGCACATTTACTTCACTCCATGGTGTTTTCCTCAAGGTTAAATTTAATTGAGTGCCCTATCTGTTTTGTTTTCTTCAGTCTTAATTTCCACTCTGCCATCAGAAGCTGATGATCACTGTCCCCATCCGCCCCTGGGTAGGTTTTGCATTTCTTAATTGTTCTTCTCCACCTGATTGAAGATAGAAAATAGTCGATTTGGTTTCTTGTGTGCCCATCAGGCGATGTCCACGTATACAGTCTCCTCGGATGGTTCTGGAAACAAGTGTTTTGGATAACCAATCCTTGTTCTTCACAAAAATCAATTAATTGTTGTCCTGCTTCATTCCTCTTCCCCAAGCCATACCTGCCCATACATGATTCCGCATCACCTCTTTCTCCAACTTTAGCATTGAAATCCCCTATATAATGGTCACTTCATTGCTCGAAAAATGAGACAAAGTATCCTCAAGTTCTCTGTAGAATCTGCATCTGTCTTCTTCCTCTGCTTCTGCAGTTGGTGCATATACCTGTATGAAGTTTATATTCACTGGTTTCCCTGCTAATTTTATCCACACTATCCTGTCATTCACGGTTTGATATCCCAACACAAATTTTTTTTCATTTCCTTTTTATCCATATTGCTACCCCTCTTTGTCCCGTTTCCTCTCCCCGCTGTATACAATCATATTTTCCTCACTACTGTTGAAGTGCCCTTCTTTACTCCACCTTGTTTCTGCTAGTCCTACTATGTCTAGATTTATCCTTTTAAATTCTTTCTCAATCAGAGCCAGTTTACCCAGTTTAAGCAACGTTCTCACATTCCATGTTCCTATCCGTATTGATTCTTTTCTAAGTTTCATCCAATTTCGATCGTCATAATCCTTCTTGAGCTGGATGTCATCTGTCGCTTGGCTTCCCATACTGGGCTTTGACCAAGAAACTTCATTTGCGCCCTTTATGGCCATCCTCTCAGTCGAACCCTCCGATCCTTCCCAGTAGCTATCTGTTCGGTTGTTGCCCTGGGGGCTCAGCTCCAACCGAACATTTCCGGTTTCAGAAACTGTAATTCATGCTGTATTCCATAGGTTTGTAGGACAGTAGGTCCCTAGTCTTTCTGTCCATGGTTGAAGAGCCTTTATATCGGTTGAACCAATATCTCGCCTCTTCATTCGTCTGACAAAGCTGTTTCACAAAATAACTAGTTGTGTTTCCACCTCTGTCCACTAATCCTATTGCTGCTGCCCAATAAGATAGAGTCCGATCGTCTGCCTCCATCGCCGTTGTCCTGGTCTTGGATCCTCCGCCGATGAAGCCATTGTCTTCCTGCTTCGCCTGTAACCCCAGGCTAGGGGACTGCGCTAAACCCCGCAGGACTGGGTCCCTGGCAGAACTTAGCTACTGCAATGCAGTACCCACCCCCGCGACTTGGACGCGCCTGCCAGGAATTACCTGTGTGTAGGTAGTTACAGACTTTCGTCCCCCTACCTACCACAGGCCGGGTTAATTGTTCTGTATGATGCCAGAACAAAAGACAAAAGTTGTCAATACAAACTGGTATTTCATTCTGAGAAATTTTGATTCGAATGGGTTCACTGTCATTTCTAATCTTGCAGGATTTATTAACCCATGACTCTATTCACACTTACAGATTATTATCTGCATCGGTACTAATGATCTTATTACATGAATTTCACTGCCTATGGTTTTGTTTCAGGTGAACAATATCAGTCTTGAAAACGTGACTCATGATGAGGCAGGCAAATTCACTCAAAAATACTCAGGATTACGTCTATTTGCTTGTTGCTAAACCTGTTCGCAGCTCAAGGTCACCGCATCAACGTGCACCTCCACTGGGTACGTGAGACTTCTTCCTCTTTGTCATTGTCTGTCTGCTTGTTGACTCATAACGTGTCTCGCTTGCCATTTTTATAAATAGAATCTACATTTGTGCTGGCGGCTTGTTGAA
>CM030844.1:12443082-12575582 GCA_018105865.1 Metaphire vulgaris
TGGTTCGTTCATTCAGGGAGCCTAGGAAGATAATCTTGAGGAAAAGCGCTTCTGGACTTGGTTTCAACATTGTTGGCGGAGAAGATGGGAATGGCATATTTGTGTCGTTCATTTTGGCCGGAGGACCAGCAGACATCAGCGGAGAGCTTAGGCACGGTGATCAGCTTCTTTCGGTAAGTGCTGTGATGTTTACGCGCTCGTTATTTTGCTTTTGCCAGGTTTGGGCTTTCAGACGTGGTGGCATTATTATTTCTTAAGCATAATTGTAGTGATGGATAAGTAAATATGCACAGTTTGGAAAAACAAATGCTTTGAATTATTAAGAAAAGTACCATTCAAGTGAATCCATGTTTTGATTTAATGCAGATGACAGATCACAAGAATTTGTATATATGATAACCTGGAGGTGGGCTTGTACAGCTCGTAAGGACGCAAATGATTTTGGTTAGGTTGAATCTGGGGCTCGTTGTGTTACTGGAAATTCTTGTGTAAATATGTACTCATAAAGTACAGATGTAATATTATTTTATGTTGTAAACTGTCATAGGCATAGCCTGGGATGTGATGGGTACAAGTGCACCACAAAGAAGTTTCAGTAACTGGGCTAATGCTTTGCAAATTTTAGAAAACGTAAAATTCTAAATGCTTCAACACCTGGAACTCTGTCTTTTTTAAGATAAACTGAAAGCCTTTACTGGCTTGTCAAAAAATAATCAGATAGCTTTATTATGTGTTAAAAATTTGTTGTCTTTGGTCAAGCCAATAACCTGTCCCTTTCAGAAATAACTCATGAAAATGCCTGCATAAACTCTTAGAAAATTCATGTGTTTAGGTGAACCACATCGACCTACGCAACGCAACACACGACCAAGCTGCTGCTGCTCTCAAGGGAAGCTCAGATACTGTTGAAATGATTGTACAGTACCGACCAGAAGGTCCAGTGCTTGTCTTTTGCTTTGACACTTGAGGAGCATTCAATAAACTTCTATGGCGCCACTATCATAATGGCTAGGACAACAACCGATATTAGAGTGTTTCAGGTGGATTAAAATAATTTTGAATTGCATGGTCATTTATCATTTCGTTATTGTTGTCATCATTTTTTATCAGAGGTCATAACTGGATAGAAATTATATTTTCATAAACAGTTTCTAAGTATTTTTTGAGTGTGGTTTTAAATGGGAGCCATTTTTAAAACAGTGTTCTAGTTCAGGGGATGGCAACCTACGGCCTGCAGGCCACATCTGGCCCTCCAGTGAGTTTAATCCAGCCCTCTGGCTCCACAGCTTTTTGTAAAAAGGAAGTCTGACAAGCAAAAAAAGTCATCACTAATTTTTTGCACTTGATATATATATTTTTGGAGAACTTTTGCTCTTTTTTCAGCACAAACTTTCTAAAAAACATAAGCTTTAAAACATTTTTGGGCCCATCAAAAATTACTTTATTACGTAACCCTCAGACAGAAAATTATTTAATTACATGGCCCTCAGACAGACACTGCCATGGCAATTTGGCCCTCGTGGTCCAAAAAGGTTGCCAACCCCTGTTCTAGTTAATATTTAGATGTATGTTGTTTCAAGTGAATTTTTGAGAATAAGGTTTTCTTCAGAAGTCTTTTAAAACTGGAGTATGTATGCCATAATATGAAAGTTTCTGTGCAAGTATATTGGGGTCTTTTAACTTATGTGAAAAGAGTTAATATAGAAAAGGGCTAAATGGAAAACTTTCTGTCAGTCAGAGGTGTAACGATGGAGGCATATGCCCCTGGGCGCCGAGGTGAGGGGTGCCAAAATTGGGTATTTGGGTAAGTGAAATGCATAATAAAGAAGAAGAAACATGTGTGACGACCTTTTTTTGCTCGTCAGCACTATATGAAGAGGGTGCTGTGAACGATGTGACGACCTTTTCTTTTTTTTGCCCGTCAACAGTGTTAGGGCACCAACAGTACATTTTGCCCCCGGGCACCGGATACCCTCGCTACACCTCTGCTTTCAGTGAACCTTTGCTCTTGCCAATTTCAAAATTGGTCTGCATTTCTGCATTTATTATCAGGCATTAATGAGTCTTCTGACTGCCTTTCATAGCTTCCTAGGATAACCCAACTTTAACCTCTTTTCCCATCCATGACTCACATATGTATCCATTTTACATTATGTTGCAAATAAATGGCCGGTAAAAGGGATTAATGTAATGGCTATTATATAAAATACATTCAGCTTGCTTATATAGCACATAAGTATTATTCTTTTACAGATTATAATGGATTTGAAGCAAAGATACACGAGTTGCGTGAACGCATGTTAAATGCCAGCACTGGTGGAGGTGGATTGAAGACTATTGAGAAACGGACAGTTTATGTCAGGTTTAAATATTTAATTACATTACATGAGAGGTTCCCAAACTTTGGCCTGTGGGCAACTTGTGGGCCATCAGCTCTCAGAAAGTGACCCACAAAGCCTCATTGTTTGATATTATGTATTTTAATATAAAAATATATTGATGTTCAAATAAATAAATAATAAATTGCAATGTTGTGAGATCGACAGTATTCTAGAGTCTAGATTTTTATAATTTTATAAAGTTTGATTCCATATGCCTCACTTAAAAATATTCTGTAAGGTTTAACTCTTTTGAAACAGGATACCGCTAATCCCCAAATTCCCACAATCTCAGAATGAGCATGAATTATGTATCAGGAATCCAGAGATATTGGCTTTTAAGGCTGACACTGTTCAGAGGGTTAAAGTTCACAGGCATCCAAAAATTGATGTAAAACTCAGCATATTATGTTTATTTTACTATTTACTATTTCTTTAACTGAATTTATTTCATTCTTTTTGAAATATTGCTCATACTCATTCACTATGAGATTTTGTATGCATGTGTGTATGTATATGTATATATATATGTATGTATATATAACACCATCTTTGGTTCATTGCTACAGAGCTCTCTTTGACTATGACCCATCGAAGGATAGTGGGCTGCCTGGTCGTGGATTAAGCTTCAAGTACGGTGACATACTGCATGTCACAAATGCGAGTGACGATGAATGGTGGCAGGCACGTTCCCTTATGGTTGACAACAGTGCTGATAGTTTTGGTATCATTCCAAGCAAAAGAAGGTTAGACATACGTGAACAACATTGCACTATTAAATGCATGTGTTGTTTTAAACAGATTTGATTTCTTTGATTGATCTGAAAATCAGTTTGCAGTCAGTACAGTTTCGTTTTTTTATTACAGTTTACTGTCCAAGGTCAGTCTTGTAGTAGTGATTTTCAGTGGTCAGTTATTTGCAACATGTAGCATTGAGACTATCATAGGTTATGCTATGGATGGAAAGATTGAGTGAATAGAACCGTATTTAAAGAAGACATGTACTGGTAACCAACAGAGAGAGGTTAGAAGAAAGTTCTTGATAGGGAAGGAAGGTTATAACTGCAGACCAGAGGCATAGCGATGGTATCCGGCACCCGGGGGCAAAGTGTACTGTTGGCGCCCCTTAAGACTACCGACGAGCAAAAAAAAGATCGTCACATTGTTCTTGGCGCCCCTCAGGTCTTACAGCGCCCCTCTTCATATAGTGCTGATGAGCAAAAAAAGGTATTCGCACGTGTTTCTTCTTCTTTATTATGCATTTCACTTACCCAAATATCAAATTTTAGCGCCCCCTCGCCTTGGCGCCCGGGACATATGCCCTCTGTTCCCTAGCTACACCTCTGCTGCAGACTTAAAAGAGGACTGATTGAATTTGAGAGATGAGTAAGGCGGTTGAGAAGAGGTGAGCAGGGTGGTTGAGAAAAGTAAGGTTACAATAGTTGTACTAATTAAGTAAACTTGTAGGTATGTTTTATGTAGATAAGTAAACTTGGAGGACTTCTGAGTGTTACTGTGTAATTGAATCTATGATTTTCTTACAATTAATTGTTCTTTTTATTCTGATTTCAATACTTTATGATATCACTCTTTGTCTTGTGCTGGCAACTTCCGAAATGCCTAAACAATATGTCATTTTACATATAGAGTACCGGTAAGTTAAATTTTTCACATTCTTTACCCCAGTACTGTCCAATTTTAGTCTGTTTTCACTTTCTTTTTCTCAAAAAATATTATGAACTTTGTTTTCTTAAGGTTCACCTTACATTATCTTGCCAGCTTCTTGCTCACAGTCTGTTTAGGTGTCCTCTGAATTATCTTAAACTCCTTTCAACACTTTCACATCATCAGCAGCAGAAGACTTAGGCTTGTTTGTATGATTGTAGCAATTGCACTGTTATGCCCTTTGCATTTTCTTTGACCTTGCGCATTCCATCTTGGAGATGAAATATAAGGATGATATATTGTCTCGGGTTCTGGTATTTTTGTAGCTTGTTTTGAACTGGATTTGAAACTTTCCGCAAATTCATGATTCAGACTTTGAGCTGTTACTAATATCCTACAGAAATAGGCATTTATAATTCCACACACTGTTAGATTTCTATAGGGGGTTAATGATGCTTCTGTTGTTTCAGAGTAGAACGGAAGGAAAGGGCACGTTTAAAAAATGTCAAATTCCAAGGCAAAGGATCTGATAATAGACAGGTTAGTTAACTCTTTGGTCCCATAAGGCAGCACATAATAATAGTTGGATGGATCTTATTATGGAGATTTTATGCAGATCATCGTAATGTAGTTTACCAGGTTGATGGTGGAATCATGGCCCTTGTCAGCTTTATTTCAGGCTCCACACTAATTAGGGCCATTGTGGCCTTTAGTTCCCACACATTACAGTATGCGTATTCGTGTATTTTGTCCCATACAAATTTGCTTTTGTATAAAATAAATGAATCTCTATTTGTACATGCTGTAGGCATTGCACAATCGTGGGTGTTAAACAAGAGAGTATCTGATAGGAGGCAAACTAGTTGTGTCTGTTTGAGAGTGCTGTCCTTTTGATACGATAAATAGGCAGAATACACTCTTTCTGTAGATGTATAGTGATGTCAAAAATCATTTACGACAACTTATTCACATGCGCAGTAGTTGAGTTCATGTTTATTATAACCATCGACCACAAAGTATTCTTTACTCTTTCTTGTCTTTTCTGTGAAGACATCAACAGCAGAAAGAAAGAAACGGAATTCTTTCAGCAAGAAATTGCCGTTTATCAAGAGCAGGGAAAGAAGTGGCAGCGAGGATGCTCTGAGTGGAGATGAACGTAAATATTACGCTGCCTTCTGTAATTTGTCGTAATAGTTACATAACTGTTATTTCATTTTCTATTGTGTCTACTTCTTCAGATTCTCTGTGTTAATCTGTTGGCAATCACAGACTTTCGCTTCTTTCTATTTGTCGTGGCATGTATTGTTCCATGACTGCTATTAACCCTTTCACTGCGACTGATGAGTAAGACTCGTCATGGAATACCGCTCGGGCAGTGCACGTGACGAATAAGACTCATCATTTATACAAAGGGCCTCTATGGTTTCCTCGTGTTGTGTCGCAGTTAAACTGTGCCACCTGTGGGAATTGAAAGTAACATTGCTGCTCACCAAATGGCAGCACCAGTGATTACCGGTAGTTACATGATATTTATGACATGGAACCTCAAGAATGACATTATACCTGTCATACAGCGGAAGAAGCAGGCTTACGTTTCTAGTGAACTTTTTGGTTTAGCTTGCAATTTATAGAATAATTATATTGAAACAGTAGAGTTTATTCAAACAAATACAGTAATTGAAGCAGACACAGAGTTTCAAGTATTGCATTACGTGTAGCTAAAAAAAGCGACCTATTCTCCAACTAGTGCTGGAGAATGGGCCACTTCCTCTGATCTTGGCCATTGCTGGCACTATACAAATCTATTCTATCCTCTCATAAAAAAACTCATTTGTTCAATGCAAATGTCATTGCCGTCTGTATATAAATAGCAGCATCGCGTATGCATACAGCAGGCCATATACGTTTTAAAAAAGCACCTCATTACGGTCCATCACGGTAGACGTATAGGCAGTGTAAGGGACTAAAACGTCATCGTAGCGAAAGGGTTAAGCACTTCTTTCACATCAGTCAACTGACTATCAACTTACTTGCTTACCTACATCATCATTTGCCTTCCATAATCCTCAGTCAGTTGTCATTACATTTTTAAAAATAAGGTGTTCTCTTTTCCTGCCGAACAGTTTCCTTCAAGTATATGCTCTACTTGAAGCCTTATTCTTGAAACTTGACGCTTTGTCCTCTATGCTTGATGCCTTGTCCTCATCTTTTTGTCCATGTTATTTTCGTCTTCCTTTTTCTGATCCACATTTAGGCTGTTTCCATTATTGCTTCAGGTATTCTTTAAGGATTTTTTTGGTCTTTCTTATTATGTGTCATTACTGGCAATATTTGACATTCAGATTATTCCTGTCCTGTATCTAGTTGTGATTGAAATCTGCCTGTTAGTCAATGTGTTTATGTTCTAAGAATGTTGCTTTTATCGTCAATAATTTTGTTGTCATTTCTGCCACAATGACGCTTACGCCAAATGAACAAATCGAGCCTTTTTATCGTTGATCGGTATTTGATAAAAATGTGGAAGATTTGTCTTGACGTTTTACTGTTTTCCATGCCTGAGGCAATTCAAATTACTGGTACTTGACTGAAGTTGGTGCCTTTCATATGTGCTCAAATGCTCAATATTTTAAAACCCACAGTATTTAGCATTTATATCATAATTTTTTCTCATCTTTCCATGATGATGATCTTATGTAATGTTACACTGAACTTGATCATCATTTTGTGCTCTATTTAATAGCTTCAACTGACTCACCTACTAAAGGTAAATTTCACTTTGATTGATGCGTTTTAATTAAATTCTGCCATTTACACGAGACAATGTGAAATTTGAATATTGTCGGTGCCCACTTGGTTATTGCTACTCAAGATTCAAGGTCCAGGATTAAATAGTTAGTAGACTTAACATTGGCATCTTCAATGCTGAGCAGTAGGTGATGAAATGCATCAGCACAGTGAAATACTAATGCATTCAGAAGATCTATCTTGTAAGAATTTGGCTTGAGTCATTTGTTGGCTGGCTAAATAAATATGATGCAGTCATTCTATATTTCCCTGTGTGACTTGTTTTATGTTTCAACTGTGTGTTCTTCATGCATTTTACTTTAATTCTGGCTTAGAATTGATTTTTTGCAGTTTGCTTTGCACTATCATTTTTGTTTGTAATTTCATCGTAATTCTTTTTTCATCTGTAGTTCTGTTGATTTCAATCTGAGTTCATTACATCGTTCATTGTCATCATCACCATCATCACCATCATCATCATCATCATCTTCTTCTTCACCACCACTTTCATCACCATTATCAAAGTTTTAATTGCAGTGATTGCAGAGGGATTTTATTATTATTATTATAAACGACAATTTATATAACGCTATATGCCTGGCGAAGGCCATAGTCAAGAGCACTTTACAATAGTCTTTAGTAGGAAATGTTGAAAAGATGCGTCTTAAGTTTCGCTAAGAATCGGTCGGGGTTGGTCTCCCTCGTTATGTCCTCCGGAAGGGAGTTCCACAATATTGGGTTTGATATTTGAGCATATTTTATATTTGAGCAATTTTTTCATTTGAGCAATATTTGAGCATTAGAACAGGACAACTTTCAGTCACTGGCGAGACTTCAACTGAGTCAGTGCAGAGGAAATGTCCTCGAGTACGGTAGATTGTTCCATATGGTGGCAACAGTGACATGGAATGTGCCATTTGTTCTGTGTCATGTCATGTCATGCAAAGCACGATCGTCACTAGTCAGCGGTTGACCGTGCAAACTGGTGACCTCCGTTGCTTTCTGTTCTGAACAGAGTGTAGGAGGTCAGCTCCAACAAGACCACTGCATATATTGATGCTATCTAACCAAGATATACATGTACATGTATAGCACCATTTGTATATTGCAGACAGAAGTCTCAAGAGACTGATAATCTATTTGAGCAATTTTGTTGCCTGTTTGATTTTGAAACTTTATCAATAGTGTCAGCATCCAGTGCTCTCTTTATACATTTCAGTTATTGTTTTGTTTAAATTATCAAGAATACAAGAATAATGATATGTTATAATATTTGATAGCAATGAATGATATGTATCAATTTTATGAGAAACGTTTGTGATAACTTCTGTTTAGGTACTGATGAACCTGTCATGTCTTATGAGCCAGTTATTCAGCAGGAATGTAAGATACATTTTCTTTTTAATAATTTCCTTTTGTATTAAAACTATACTTAGTATACAGTACTTATGTTAAGTAGAGAAGACATGCGTATATAGTATATACGTACATACATACGTAATCATCCTTACACATAATACATATGTGTGTGTGTGTATATATAAATCTAAACATGCATTTTAAAATTAAATCATAACAGTTATGATTTACTCAAAAAATATTTCACTCAAAAAATGATTAACTCAACAAAATTCATTATTAGATTTGCCTGCAAAAATATAGTTGTTTGCCTAAAGGTAAATTAGTTGATTTACATAGTGATGAAAAACCTATAAGCCTCACTAACTTTTAGCGGGCTATTTCCACTGTGAGAAGGTAGACAAATGCAAACTTTTGGCTAAATATAATATGAGATCAAGAGCAATACATTGTTTGATAAAAAATTCTGTTGTTAGCTGAATTCTTGAATGGTTTCATGTTCTTGGGATTGGAATCTGGCTAATATAAGTTAGTTTGGTTATTTCTATGGTTGTGCAATTTGCATTGTATATTTTAATTTTAGTGAAATACGCTCGGCCAGTTGTGATTCTTGGACCGCTGAAGGATCGGATTAATGATGATCTAATTTCAGAATTTCCTGATAAGTTTGGCAGCTGTGTTCCTCGTACGTCTCTCTATAATTTACTTCTCGCCCCCTTTACTTTATAGCTTTATTCATTAGGGGTGTGAATTTGATGCGATTATGTGATCACATATGCAGTCGCATATTTAACAAATTTTTTAATGTGTCATGTTTCAGCTGTTTTTCCCGCATATGCAATTTTTGCACAAAATGCAGCATTTTATCTGCATTTTAGCTAGTTTTGTCACATATATAGCACTTTTTGCTATTTTTCTAATATAGGCATTGATTTGCAGGCGATAAGTGCCTGTCTGGATGACCCTTTCTGCTTTGTCAGCCCTTTTTCACCAATAAACACTGCAACTTCCACAAATATGTGGTGTATAAATGGAAAATTTGGGCACATAAATGGGACATTTCCGCATTTTCTGTATTCCTTCCCCGCATATTTAGGACCTCTGAGTCACACATATTTTCAGAAAAATTGCCGCATTAAACTCTCAGCCCTAATTCATGTGTAATTGTGTATGTCCTACTTCATTTCGTAAAAGTGGGGCTGGCAGTTCAATGTGATGATTTTTCAGGAAATATGAGAAACTCGGAGGTACTAAATATGCGCCAGGAATGTGGAATTTTCCCATTTATGCGCCTATTTCGCCTCGCATATTTGTGGAAATTGTGGTGATTTTTGCTGAAAAAAGGGTCACAAGCAAAAAAGGATCATCCAGACAGGCGCTGATCCCACGTAAATCTTTGCAAAAGTTCTATATGTGACGAAAGTGGCGAAAAATGTGGATAAAATTGTTGCATATTTTTGCAGAAATCACATGTGCAGTAAAAACGGTAGCAAATGTGCAACACATTAAAAAAATTTGCGATCGCATAATTGTATTAAAACTCCAGCCCTAATTATAAACATTGTGCACAGGTGATGTAGGCCAGGACTGGACAAATTAATTATGTCTTTGTTGAAAAATATTTCCAGTTTAATGTGTAAGAAAATTTGCTTAGTGTTACATTTGAAGGAAACTTCAATTTCTTACGTTAACTTTATGATGTTGTCTAGTTTCAAGAATGCAGTAAGCAAGATTGAGTGGAGTTTGTAATAGAGATTGGCAGACGACAGATTGTTTCAGATTGAAATTTCAAATTGTTTAACGCGCAGCAATCTTCTTGCAGATACGACAAGACCCAAGAGACCGTACGAGGTTGACGGCCGTGATTATCATTTTGTTTTGTCACGAAGTCAAATGGAGCAAGATATTCAGAACCATCTGTTTATTGAAGCAGGACAGTACAGCGACAACCTATACGGCACGAGCATTCAGTCTGTCAGAGAAGTTGCTGACAAGGTAGACGCTGTCTATGTTCAATTTGCTAAAATGGATTAGGGATTTAATCCCCACGGGTTAAGTGTGACCTCCTACTGGTTGATGAAAATTTTGGATTTTAAACTGTCCGACATTCCACCGGTGACCGCAGGTTTTGGTATTCGACTTCCTAATACTTTCCGGTCAAATCAGTCGGTTGTTGCTGTTGACATTAACGATCAAACTTTGATTTTTCTGCAGGCAATGATGCCTTGAAAAGTTATTATGATAGATAAACTAGCACACACTGTAGATTGACAGATGCTTCCATGTGCATATGTAAAAGTCTTGCACGAAACCTACAATAAACCCAGACACCATTGTCTAATCTAGACTCCTGGACTCCAGGGGGAAACTGACAAGGCCGTAGGGAAGTCTGCTGTTAGTTGATGTAGTATGCCAAAATTTCTGGGGGGAAATTTGAAATTTCCGGGGGGAAATGGCAATTTTCTCCCCGTAAACGGCCTAGATTAAACCCTGCCAGAAACAGGTTTGACTGAAAGTCACAACCACTTAAGTCTGCTGCTGCCAATCAATGCAATTAATTTTGATAGTCATTTCATCCAAAAATTATTGCCTGACCAAATTCAGTTAATTTGATATATTTAATTGACAGCTTTCTAAATGCTACAGTTTGGCATCTGTACATAATTCCAAACCTTACAGCTTAGAATCTGGTTCTAAGGTTCTGGTGCATAAACTCTATTGTTTATTTGAGAATTGGAATGCAAGTTGTGTTTCTTACAATTTTGTGGCAAAATTAATTAAGGTGATTTTTTATGTACCAGTCATTAAAACATATGCTATGTTTAGGAGTAGGAACTTCTACAGGTGTTTAGGTGCCTGAAGCTGATCTTGTTGCCCATGTAATACAGTTATGTAAAGAGCTGCCACAATTCTGTTAACCAATACATGCATGTCTTTTATATTCTCTATCACTGTCTCTGTCCCACAATTCCTGCATTATCTCCTCATGTCTTCAGATCTAAGCTTAAATCGTTCCTTTTTCTAAAATCATTTCCTCCACGACTATAATAACCTAGCCTCACTACCCTTTGGATATATTGACCATTGCCTGGCTGATCATTCACCTTTCCCATTGGCTATTTTAAGAAAGGCTAAGCACCTAGGAATAAGCAGCTGCTGTTGTGCTACAACCAAGGCGCTATATAAATCCACGAGATTTTACTTACCTACTTTACACTTAGACAAGTGTTGTTACCTTTCTACATGAATTTCTTGTGGATGTCATTTTGCACAGCAGCAAATACCAGGTGTAATCTTTCTGTATTACATCAATACAGAGTATTATTCTTACCGGTATTAACATTTTCAGGGAAAACACTGCATTTTGGATGTCAGTGGACATGCGATTAAGCGGCTGCAGGCAGCAAGTCTTTATCCGATTGCAATCTTTATCAAGCCGAGATCTCCAGAAACAATTATGTGAGTTGAATCGAACTATTGGACCTGATCCCAAATAGTTTAATAATTTCAAACTTAGCAGGTTTCTATTTACATGGTCTTCTGTCCACACTCAGTCACAATATCTCTTGATCTTAACATTTGATCTCAGTAATATTTTATTATTGTTAGTAGTAGTATTAGTATTAAATTTGTCAGTGATCAGTTGTCGCTTCTAGTATGCAGGTACTGTAGTTCTGAGTGTCTTGTGGCTCGTGTGGTAGCTGCCGCAGGAATGCAGCAGTTGTTTGCCATTAGACTCGTCCTGTATATCGATCTGTATATCGATTTATATTGAATCATTGTAACAAGGCACACTTTAACTAGCCCCTGTTAATTCTTAAATTCATTCTTATTTTATCATTACTATAGTTTTGGATAATAATAATAATAATAATAATAATAATAATAATAATAATAATAATAATAATAATGTGATTTTAAGTGGTTTAGGATGCTAAGTAAGCCTGCGTGAAAACCATTGATGTAGCCATTTGCATTAAATCTGGTAACCTAGTTATAAAAATTAAAGTTATTTGAGTGTTTTTAGAATAACATTCACAGTTTGGCATACTAAGTGTTTGAGGATTTACCTCATCCATCATTCTGTGTATCCATGCCATTATGTTAACAGTACGTAATGATGCAAAATTGCAATAAATGTTTTTATTAAGCTGTTAAATATTTTGCTGCAATTTTTATATTTTACTCTGTTGTGCTTGTTACTAACATTTCTGCAATTCTGCTACTTCACAATCGTCATATACAGACTACCGTACATTACAATATGTAGACATAAACTTTAGAAATATTTATTATGCCAGTTGAAAAATCGTAAAAAATTAAGTTAAAAAATTATAAGAATCAAGCTTGAGAGTAATAAAGTCTCGTAAATTTTTGCTGAAAATTCCAGTTCATTTGTTTTTCGGCTTAACCAAAAGCAGCCATAAATTCTATTAACGCGTTGACTGCGATACGATTGATTACTGAGGCGCGGCTGGTGTCGAATGCGTTAATGCGTGACCATCGTGAATGCCGCTAGATTATTTTCAAGGCACAATCACGTTAGACTCCTGTCAAGGAAAATATTTTGAAGCAGATTCGTTTAGAAGCCACCTGTTACTAGTATCATGTTCTCCTTACTCAGGTATGCACCAATTCATAGGAAAAATGCCGGTGCCCTGTAAGGTGACGGACCAATAGTTATCTCAACAATAGCGATTGGAGAAATTACTGCCATAAAATGAAAACAATTTCAATTTAAATTCCAACCTTTATTGTCTGGTGCAAATGCCTCCCTCACACCCCGAGCCAAAAATTGTCCGCTTCACTGGATGGAAGACTTGACAATGCAAGCCACGTAATTACATCGTAGCAGGAATTCTCCGGGTGTGCGTTTATACGACGCGTCAGGGAGAATTATAATTACGAGGCTGTGGTTGAGTATATTGTGGTTTTTGAACAAATGTTTATAGGACAAATATTCATACATCTTCCATAGAATACGCCTTTTTGATTGGTCAATCATTCCAGCAACTATAGGAAGCAGAAGAATGATTCCAAGATCTGCATAAGCTAAAATAGTTTGCATTGAACTAAGGACGTCATCTGACGTCCCTAGCGCCCTGATAAACCAAAATAAGGACGTCAGGTGACGTCCCTAGCGCTCAACGTGTTAAGCCAACCGTTTGCCTTGAAAAACTCGATTTAGGGGTCTACCATCAAGTCAGCATCGACTTGTGGTAATATCATGGATGAGTTTCCTCCTTTCTTCTCTACTTTTTCCATCGTATTTAGTTCTCCCAAGGTCATGTCCATTGTTTCAGATTCCTTCTGTCCATTTCCTCATCTGCATGGTCTTCCTCTTCCTCTACTTCCTTCTATTTTTTCTGACGCAATCTCCTTTTCTGTAGTGCCATTGGTGCTCATTATGTGCTCAAAATATCTCAGTTTCTGTCTTAAATTTCTAGCTTCTAGTGTCATCTCTGGTTGGGTTTCTTCTATGATAGATTTTCTGTTCATTTAGCTGTCCATGGCACTCTCAAAGTTTTTCTCCAGCACTGTAGTTGAATGGCATCTATTTTTCTTATGTTTCTCTTTTCTAACTGTCCAGCTGTCAATGTTTTGCTTTCACATATTTTCCATAACATATTGTAATTATCAGATGATTTTGTCCACATGGGCTGTCTAGGGATTGGAACAAGAGAATTACAGAAGACCAAGCACGAAAGACCTACGAGCGAGCGATGAAGTTGGAGGAGGAATTTGGAGAATATTTTACAGGTGAAGAAATTCTTTTATGAATTTTGTGCAAAGTGCTTCAATGAATTAGAAAACGTAGTCTGGGAATATGATTGCCTTTCTGGTGGCGATGACGTTGAGCACTCGTATTTAGTGATTTGGCAACTCGATGGATACTTGTACATTGCCGTGCTTCTGTAATTTTGGAACCGTACAACATGAATTGAACATCTGGCATTTGGTTTCATGTGTTGCAAAAATCATCTGCAGCTGAACACTGAATTGAGAGCAGTTTTTATAATATGAGATTATATAATTTTGTCAAATTATTTCTGCATTTTGTTTGTTAAAAAGCATTAATTCTAATTATAATACAAAATAAGCAAACAAATAATTATTTAACTGATTAAATTGTTTGCTTATTTTGTATTTTGAATATAAGTTTAATGCTACATCGACTTAAGAATTGCATATCCATTAGGGTTACTTAATATACTGTCACAGCTCTTCCTGTATTTGTTGATTTGAAAGCATTGAATGGCCAGTTTTAAAAAAATTTACCAGCATATGGTATGTATAGACTTTCTTTGTATTTTAAGTCCAATTGATATATTGATGTGTACTATTTTTTTGATGCTGTGCTTGTCACGAATAAAGATTATTATAATATATTTTTTCTGTTGATTGTAGCCATAGTATCGGCTGATACTTCGAATGAGGTATATGCAAAGGTCAAGGAGGTCATCCGTGACCAATCCAGACCCATAATATGGGTGCCATCACGTGAGTCATTATGACGATCCTATTGGCCAATGGAGTCATCATCGGTTCTTCTGGTACCTCAGTTGTCACGTTCATTGCTCCTTGTGCTGTGATGATGTTATGAAAATCCTTCTTTGCGTTTCCAATTATCCTCATGAGACAGAAGCTTTAAGCAGTATTTAGCACGAGACGAATGTCTGCTGTCGTTTAATATTTTAAAATGTTCTTTGTGAATGTTGGCTGTACTTCATTACGGTGTACATGTGCAATTTTTTTTTACAATACTTCTCTTACATGATGATGATGATGTGGAAAGATTGCGTTCCAATCTGCTGACTTTCGTGTGTCTCATTTTCTCTCCTTTGTGTAAGCAGGACTTTAGTGTAAAAATTAATTTTGTTTTCAGTCCGTCGAGTTTTTGTCTGATGATGAAGTTGAAGACTTTAAAAAATTGTGTGAATTCTGTCGTCGTTGATGTGAAAGTTTGGTCAGTTTTTAGCAAGGCTTTCTTTTCGCCTTTGGTCATTTAGAAGAATAGATTTGATTCTTTCATTCCTGACTTAAATTTACACTTGATTTTATCGATTTAATAATTAGCTATGAGTTGTTATTGTGTTGGTACTTCATATTAGCAGATATTTTCAGGCAAATGTTAGCAATGGAAAAATTATTGTAACTTTGAGACAATAGTTGGTCCAATAGAGATACAATAAAGTTGGTGATGTGAGAAAGAGCATTTAATTAATTTTGTAACAGTAATCTATGTCTCTGACTCCTACATATCCAGCAAATTTTCCAGGCAACTTTCCAACAGCAGAGATGGTTGGCACACCCTAACACTAATTTTTTAAGTGGAAAATGGGATTTCTGTGCTGTAGGTCATCATTAGTCACAGCTAGAAAATTTTAAAAATACTGTGTCAGTAAGTTGCAATGACATCTGGTTATCGGTTTTTGAAACTCCTCTTAAGAGATAAATATTACATCTTTTGCCTGTAACTATTGTATGCTAGACTAGCAGTTCCCAATCGGTGGTACGCGTACCCTAGGGGTACACAAGCTGTTGCAAAGGGGTATGCAAAGGAAATAAGAATTTTTTTTAATTGTAAAGAAAATTAGAAAAAAAGAGACAATCATCAAATGATTGGTGGGAAGGGTAACAGTCACTAAGTATCAAGATGGAATCTGAGTGAAAGCGTGGTTACATATGGAGCAGACATCGTGTAATTGTAGCAAAAGTCAGTGGCAAGAGTTCATAAGTTACCAAGAAGCAATAACGGTTGTTGCACATTTCTAAGAGGAGAAAATGTGAGACTGTGAGGTGATCTCCAAAATTTATTTAAATACCAATATAGATCAAACAAAAGACCTACTGTAAAACTAAACAGTTATTTAAAGTGTTGTATGTTATGCCTGGGGAGTACGCGCGAAGATCACTTGTTTGCTTTGGGGTACATTTTAAAAAAGGTTGGGAAACGCTGTGCTAGACAAATGAATTATATCATCTTTGTTTTTTGCATTATTGAAAGAACCACATTTTTGTGTAATAGAGTATTATGTAATATATTTATTTTGTGTAACTGATGAATTTGCATTTTCATCTTGCAAGCATTTCTAGTCAATTTATTGTCAGTTTTACTTTAAAAACTCAGCATTGAATAACTGAATCAGAATGACTTATTGGGGTTGGCAATGGGTGGATTACGATCCAAATCCAGAACGACCATCAACTGGCGCTATAGAAGTTAAGAAATGAATGAATAACCGACTTAATTGGCTGTTCCAAGAGATTTACTTAATGTATTGTGAAAATTAATTTTTAAAAATTAACTTATGAAGTTATTAAGATCAGTATTTTTAATATCTTGTAATCGTTCAACTATTTGATGTGTTAAGACAACTGAATTTGATAATACAGTGCTATTAAAGTGATTGCAGTACATAAGCATTTGTGAAGAGCATGTAACATTAGTAAAAAGCAGAAACAGTTACATTCTGTAGCTCACGATTATATAAGTAATACACTATTATTGTGCATGCAGTTTGAATTTAAATTTAGTTATGCCAGGTCATTAGTTAAAATATTAAACATAATGATATAATGTCTAAAGACATATGGTTACAATAGATTTTGTCATAGTTTTTATGTTAACTTTTGTGGTGACCATTAGTAAGAGTGAACCAAACTGATAGTGACTGTTAAAATATTGTTTTATGCATGTTGAATATAATCGTTAGAAAATGGAACTTTACGGTATTTGTGCAGTGCATTAATAATATTGTTTGTATTTTGCAAACATTATTGGCTTGTGATGGAGACGAACTTCGGACACTACAAAGGGTAGTTTGATAGCATGGTTTTATAATTTACCGGTTCACATAAGGCCAGTAATCAGAGTAGTTTTGAAAGCTACTTTTGGAATTTGCAGCGTAGTGTTGCATCCTATTCTAAGACAGCAACAAAATTATTTTATTTTCAGTCCAGGTCTTATTGGATTACATCGTGTAAAACTGTGAATCAATCATTGAACGGCCCTTGTAAATGATATGACTAAGAAATGACCGTGAATAATGTTATTCACGACTGTCCTATTTTTTGAGTAATTAACTGATCTTGTCCAGCTAATTTTTTGAGCAAGTTTGTGCCACAGTTTTAGAGTGGGTTTGAGACAAGGGGATTTAGGCCTACTGGGTAACTGGGGACAGTGGCGGTAGCCAGGATTTTCGCAAGGGGGGTTTTCATTTTTGGTTTTGACCGTGACCAACTTTTGAAAAATCTTGACAGGAGAAAAGGTTATCTTCTCTATTTTTTCTGACAAGCAAAAAAACGTTATCCTCTTTTTTCATGACAAGCAAAAATGGTCCTCATCTCTTAAACCATTACATTCTATAGGCAAGGGGGCAGACCCCAAAATAGCATCAAAAAATTAAAATTGCTTGGAAACTCATTAAAAAAATTTTTCGGCAGCCAAGGGGGTTTAACCCCCCTCGCCTTGGCTACGCCACTGAATGGGGACACAGAGGCACGTGGTGGTGTGTCCCCCGTATATCCGCCTACAACGAATTCTACTCCTAAGTAGCCTATTGCACAAAACATGTAGCATATAAAAAGCACGTTCAAGAATTGTTTCCGATTTTCATATAGGGGCCTGCATACTTTTTGAACACGCCTTAAATATATATAGTAACTTTGCTTAAACGTAACGGTTTTTCTTCTATTCAGCCACACACGCGGACCGGATGAAAAGCTTTCGCGGGCCGTATGCGGCCCGCGGGCCGTATGTTTGACACCCTTGGGTTAGACTCTCTTTGAATCGCGCTGAGTATTGGTTAAAACTAGAAAATGTTACAAAAATGTTATAAAACTGGGAAATGTTACACAGATGTTATACAACTGGAAAGTGATACGATATAGTAACGACATTGGCGTATGCCATACACGATGCGCAGTTAGGCCTATGCGTTCGTGTTTCTTATAGTCTCCTCTGTATTCCGTAGGCCTGGCCTATAGACAACACGAAGGCCTATGCCAACTGAAAACAATGACGCCCTGCATTTAACACGAAGTTGCCGGAAGCTAGTTATTATACGACCGTTTTTCTGACGCTGGGTTTCGACATTTACTGCCCAAACATTTGCATCGCGAGCGCTTTACCCCACCACCACCTCACACCAGGGGCGTCTGGAGGGGGGTGCAATTGCACCCCTGGAAAAATTGTGAAGTTATGAAAAGAGTAAAATAATACTCGTTTCTCTCGTCACATGACCCTGTTTTGCACCCCCACCTAGAGCTTTTTTCATTTCTTTCGTGACGGTGACAAGACCCTGTTTTGCACCCCCTGTAAAAATTTCTGCGGGCGTCCATGCCTCACACCCAGGGGCGTAGCGACTGGATGGGTAAATCGGTATATAATATATTATGCCCACAAAAATCAGGCTATACCTTTAAAATGTTAATGTGTTTTAAGATTTTGAAAGTTTTTAAAGATTTGTACCTGCCCAAATCGCATTACGGATGAAAACGGATGGTCAACGTGAGCGGCAGTTACCGTGGGCCAGAGATATTTCTAGGATTGTGAATTTGGGGGGAGGGGTCGATCTCAAATTGAGGGAGTGTCCGGAGCTAATTAGTATGCATTTTGTATGCACACCATTGTCACATTACCAAATTGGGGGGAAGGTCGACCTCAAATTGGGGGGGCGGGGTGTTATGGGGTGTAAAAATATCCCTGCCGTGGGCAGCAGCGCGGTTCTTATCGTCGGTGGCAGAGGAGGAATCCTGTTGTACCCAATGACATAGACGAGACACACGACAAGGCGTAACTGGATACAATCTAGTACTACGGCAAGGCGACTGCAGGGCCTACAAGAGATTGGGGTGCTCAGTTGGTTCTATTATCCCCACAGAACAAGACTGGAGAAAACGATAAAGGACACTATTGGAGATCGGTAATCCATTCTTGTAGTCAACCGCCGCAACGCGACGTTGTCGCATTGACTGTTGACATGACATGGCAAATCACATTATACCCCCTTCCCGCCCCAATCAAATTCCTGGCTACGCCCCTGCTCACACCCCCACTCGATCTAGGTCTAGATAGCCTACGCACGTAGCGGCCGAACCCATCGCATATAATACAGAGGGGGGCATCTACAGAGGGGACGTGCTCCCATCCCTCAATCTAGTTTGCTCGTCGTGGCGAAATAACAGAAAGTCTCGAGTAAATGAGCGAGTGTTGTCATTTTTCCCCTTCGGTGATTTTGGCAACGTGCATCGATCCGTATGGAAGCAGGGACGTCATTTGGGGGGGGGCGAGCAGGGGGCCGTTGCCTCCGTGATTTTTAGAAAAAAAGTTTTTTCCGCCAATGTTTGTAATATTTACTTGTTTTGCCCCTGATTTATAGGGAAAAGCAAAAAAGGTCGTCAGCCCCTGAAGGAGAGGCTTGAATGCTTGATGTCTCGTCAAAATGAATGAAAAGGTTAAAAAAGGTCGTCAACTTTTTTGCGAACTTTCCACATCGAAATTGTCTTTCCCCCCTGAAAAACAGTGAAGTGACGTCTCTGTATGGAAGGGGCGGAAAAGGCAGAACGGGAAATGGAACACTATACGTAAGTGGCCTCTCCAAACCTAAAATCCTGGATCCGCCCCTGTGCATACAGACCTTAATTCGAACAAGTAAGCGTCACGTGACAGCGTGACATCGTCGTCGTCGTCGTCATCGTTGCCAAGTCGACATTTCGCCGCCGGGCGACTTTAGAACCGGCTTTGATTCCTTAATAATTGTGGGTTGCGTCTGTGTGTCTGTGTTAAACGGGGTGAGTAATCGATCGCTTGAGACGCGTCTCTGCTGTTGGAGTCTATGATTGTCGAATGCGATTAATAATAATAACAACAGTTGTTTTGCGTAGGCATAGGCATACAGGTTCACTCGATTCTGATTTGGAGTATTTTTGTGATTTCCGAACGAGGACTAATTAACACAGAGCAGTGTAAAATTATTGTCCAGGTGGTCGAGGCTTGAATTAGTTGAAACTGTTGCAAGGTAGTCGTTAGTGACATTATATATTTCTATTAGACTATTAGTGATTATATGCTTCTATCATTGTTCAGTCGGTAATTAATATAATTAGTTAAGCGATTTCATTAATTTATATTATGTTATCATCGCAATTGTCGCTCATCTTCTTTTCACTTAGGCCTAATCGCTTTCCTAGACAATTCTAGGTTTCAATCTAAAGTCCTTTATGACAATTAACAGGTCGCCTACATTTACATATTGGAAGCCTGCTTGAAAAAAACTGATAGTTACACAGATCTATAAAACTATTGCATTCGGATTAATTATTCTAGTGTGCATGAGCAATTGTGTCGGTTACGTTTGTAATTAGCTCCTGTGATGGTGATGATGAATATTCCTCTAAGAATAACTCTCATTGAAACTCTCGCTGAAAGGAGCTCCACTAATGGAAGCAGCTAAAAAAAGGGACCAGTGGAAAATTATTGTTCAGCGTTGCAGCCAACCTTCGCATAGCGAAGACGGCTTCATGACATGACATGACATGACATAACTCTCATAGCCATGGCTCGTCCCAGACACCAGCAAGGTCCGCGAATTATTTATCTGCGGAGGGGCAGCACATGTTAGCCCCGGCCCTGGTAATACCCATTATTTGATAAGGTGTACAGTTTAGAAATGTAGAAATGTAGCTTGGGAGTAAGGAGTCTTGATCGAGCTTCCAAACTTATCAAATGAAATTTTGTCCGACTTTAGCTATGAACTCTCACACAGGGCAAACCCCCTGAACCACTTTAAGGGGCTGTCCATTAATTACGTCAACGATTTTTAGGCAATTTTGACCCCTCCCCTGGTCAGCAACTGTCAACCTTCAGTGACTCCTCCTATAATTACGTCAAAACTTTTAACCACCCCCTCCCGTAAGATCAGTGACGGTACCCTACCCTGAAAAGTTTAGAAGGTTATTATTTTTGCGGTGATGAGACCTTTTTTCCCATCTCCCTCTTTTTGCTCATCAAGTGTCAAAATGAGGTGGCGATTACATTTATTTGGCTGTCAGGCTTTTATCCATTTGCAATAAATTTTAAAAAATCCATGAAATTTCCTATTTTTTGATTATGTGTAAAAATGAAATAGTTGACGTCACCTTTTCTTAAACCCTTTCCCCTCCCCTGTCAACAGCTGTCAAACTTGTTCAAACCCCATCCCCTATTTTGTTGACGTAATTAATGGACAGTCCCTAAACCTTGTTATATTATTATTAAAAACCTTACATAAACTTACAATTAGGCGTTGTGTAGTGGTATTAGCGCGAATGATCAGTTATCGTTTTAGTTTTCATGTTACACATTAAATCAAAAACGGAGGTAAATCATAGCAACTGCGATTGTTAGCTAATCAGGTTAAATCAATCAATCGTGAACGTCAATAGACCCAACCGAATATATCTATTGATACGACATTGGAGTTAAGATTAGCCGAAGGATGGCGCGGTCCTGAAAGGTGTGTTTTGTCGAAGCAACAGCTTTTTCAATTTCAATTCAAGTTTGAATTGAAAAAACTATATGAACAAATTTAAGAATACCCTATCGACAATCGTCATTAGAAAATGCACACGAGATTTGTCACGGCAAGTTCGACGCAACTGTAAACCAGTCAAAGAGAACGAACCATTCCTAATATCGTTTCGGACAGTGGATGAAATACACTGTGCTAACCATTTCACACGGACTCGTTTGAGAATTTTAAAAGTCTATATCCGCTTTATTTGATCTGAATTTGCAATCTGACTGCAGAAAATTGCTGCATCTGCCGTCGGAGAGATAGAAACGGTAGGGGGGAATGGATCTGGTCTTTGAAGACGGTCACGCGGAACCCCAACATCTGTATCCAGATAGTGAATTCATCAAGGAACGTCTCAGATTTCAGTCGATATTGTGACAGTCGAGGGATAAGAAATGTAGTACTGTAGATGGGTGCCTTCAATTGCCTCCCACTCACGGTTTTACACATCAGACAAGCGTTCGCCAATTCTAAAATCGCTAAATCTTGAATGCGTCAAAAGCTAACGTCGACTGTCTGTCGGTCGGTCGGTCTGTCTTCCTGTCTGTCTGTCTGTCTGTCTGTTGGTCTCTCTTTTTTCTCTCTCTCTCTTTCTTCTCTGAACCATCAACCCTTAGACTAGGGCCTATATACCTAACTGGTACATAGATCTGATATATGAGATCTGGTCTTAAAACATACCTATTTGACTTGACTTATCCCCCTTGGATTGCTCCCCGTCGTTTCTGACTGATCTTCCGGATTGACCTAGCTCTAATTCTATTTGGATTTGGTACGCCATCTGCTGATACCCTGGGCACTATGACAGTGGCGCTATAGAAGTTTATTGATCGATTGATACCTAACTGCGCGAGTTCTTTACAGACCTAATTGATTCGTTTTTGACGCTGCTGTTTGGAAACGCTTATTGATATTTTAAAATTAAAACCTATCAATTTTTTTATTAGAGACAATTAATTTGGACTTTTTCGCACTGGGATGCAGGCAACAAATGAACGCCCGCAAATTTGAGGTTCCCCAATTGTTTTAACGAACTGTTTTAATCAATTTGATCGATTTAGACCAGTTCAACGTTTAGACCTAATTAAATCTAAATTAAAATTTTATATATATATATATATATATATATATATATATATATATATATTTATAATATTAAGATTCTTGCTCTGTTTGTCCAGTTTGTTTGATGATTTTGATTTTTCAGAATCGTTCTGATTGGTCACAATCGATGAGCGGATGGATCCGAATGCGTAACCTGGTGGAATGGGCTGATCTCACGGATATGGCGGTCTGCCATCAGACAACCATTGTCTTGATTGTTTAATCAAAACTGATGTCGAGCTACAGAATGAATTGGTAACCTCTGTCCTGGGCTGTGTGCGAATGTGATGCCATGATCAACCATTGTCTTTCTTTTTTAATCAAGAGCAGCAAGTTCGAATTGTCTTAAATGAGCTCAAACCCCGTTCCCTTTCCCTCTCCCGTCAGAGCCCATCCCTCTCTCAAACAAACACCCTCCCCCCCCCAAATCCTTCCCCTCCCCACCCTTCTTTACACCCCCTCCCTCTCCCCAAATTTCCTCCATGAGGTTTGTGGTCCAAACCGTCTCCCCCTGGATTCCAACCCCCAAACCCTGGACTGTTTCCCCTGTATTTCACTCCACCCCTTTGGAACCCCCTTTGGTCCCAACCCTCTCCCAACCCCTTCCCAGTCACCCCTTCCCTCCACCCCTCTCCGATCATCCTCTTCCTGATGTATCCCCATCCATCTGAGTTTCCAACCATCCCTTTGGATTATCATTGTGTGCCTCCGAATATAACCCCTCCCCCCGAAATCTACCGCAATTTACTGGTCAAATGTGCAACGTCATGCCCTATCAGATTAGTTCATTATGACATTTTTGCATAGCTTCAAATCTACCGCAATCTGACGCAAATTCTGACAACAGTCATGCCCTATAACATTAGACAAACTTGGAAAGGTCAGGACAGTTTTGGATAGCTACTGAAATCTACCGCAATCTGACGCAAATGTGCAACGTCAGTGCTTATAGATTAGCATTAATGAGATTTTTGCAAGATAGCTTTTCTGAAATCTACCGCAATCTGAAAGAAATGTATCAACGTCATGCCCTATAGATTAGTCTTAAACTGATTTTTGCATTGCAGTTTCACGGAAATCTACTGGCAATCTGACGCAAAGTTGAACGTCATGCCTATAGATTAGCATTTTGAGATTTTTGACTAGATGGCAATCTACTGCAAAGGCTACAAAATGTTCAATAATTTTCATTCCCTAGTTATTAGCATTATGAGTTTCAAATGTTCCGTTTAGTACTTTGTGGGACTGTCAGGTCCTTTTATTTTATCCCTAAGGAACTGAAGGTTTCAAGATGATTCGTGGAAGGAAAAATTATTCATCGATTATTAGTTAAATTAAATGGTTCATGTTTGTTTAGCGCCCAATGGTGAATAGGATGACATAGCACCTATATCTCAGCGGTTATAAACGTTAGAAAGACCAGTTACGTTCGCTTAAAGCTAATTTTATAGAGCACAACAAATGGTCATCGATTATTACGGTAGTTTCGTGAGCTTTTGTTAGAGACATTTTTGTCGCAGTGCCGAATGGTGAATAGGAGCTTTTTCGTACTGGATATGTCTATAATAAATCAATGATTTTATAAACGTTTGTTTCAATAAGAAGACGCTTCGGGGCAAGGAAATTTTAGGCTGGAATTGGCACATTTAGGTTCAACCCCTACTGTGACAGCTTATGCAGAATTTGTTTGTTGGAAAATTCGTTGAACTCCAGAACGATGTCAGCCTGAAGGGAAAACACTTTGCTGAAGTCAAAGCTACCTAGAAGAAGCTGTGCAGTTTGTGCCTAAACGAAAATTTTTGTATAAAATTAAATCCTTGAACTCTTGTATGTCTGTCAAAAATATGTGTTCTGATTGGTTGGCTGTGTGAGCGTTCTGATTGGTTGGCTGTATGACGTTTCTTAGACTTATTAATTTTTATAATGTTAATGACGTATGTTTACATGTTTAGCTGGGTGAGCGTTCTGATTGGTCGTTCTGGAATCTTTTTTTTCAACTTCAAATTCAAATTTTAATTTTTAATTTAAAATTTTAACATCTTCTCATGAAATATGAAGAATATCTTTGGCCACGCGAAGCGAACGGCCATATTCTTGCGACAATTAAAAACCTTTAATTTGATATATACATTGCAGCAATATTGTGATGCTATTTGATTGAAAACAATTTTGAAACTGCGACGCGAAGCGAACGGCCACAACATGCGTTTGACGAAGAGTTAAAATTCAAAGCTTATCAATTTTTTATTAGAGACAATTAATTTGGAACGTTGTTCAGGCAGCAAATGAATTCAATGATTTGGGTTTTAGTAATTATCCTGCACTGCTGGGCCTTAATCAATTTGTCGATGTTGACCAGTTCAACGTTAGACCTAATTATATTTAAATTATATATATATATTATATATATATATATATATATATATATATATATATATATATATATATATATATATAAATATATATATATATATATATATATATATATATATATATATATATATATATATATATATATATATATATATATATATATATATATATATATATATATATATATATATATATATATAGCTATCCAACGCTTCAACGCGGTGTCAGTACGAGGAACGTTTCCCGTTGGAAGCTTTGAAGAACCAGACGAGTTGACGCACACATTATTTTTTGTCTCCGGACAATTTTTTTCATAAGACCTTCGGGAATTAATTACCGAGGGCATATATATATATATATATATATATATATATATATATATATATATATATATATACTATCAGCTTATCTCCATTCTACTTATTTCTCGATAGTAGAGCTGAATATACATTACTAATGATGTTTTTCATTCAGTGACAGGACTATGAATTGCATAATACAGTCTGTTTCTTCTGATCAAATATATTTGCAACTGAATTGCAGGAGAGCCGTCTTCGCGATGCAGGCGACTTCGTGTCTTGGATCTGACTTTCTGTTTTCCTCAATCGCTCCATCGACTCATCTCTTCGCCACCGGAATTCCCGACTACCAACCACCCTACTTCCCTCCACCCTACCCTATCCCACAGCTCCCGACCGTCGATTACCCTTGCGCCAATCCCCACCCCAGCAACCAACCGACGACGGCCGTCTACCCCTTCTCTCAGTATGGCCACCCGTGCCTGTCGTCGACGGGGGAATCGTACCCCAGGACCCCTACTGTCACCCCGGCCGATGCGACCTGCAGACGACCGAGTCCGTGACGGGGTCTTCGGGGGCGTTCGGTCAGCGGCCGGTCACCGACGAGGGCGTCGACGTCAGACCAGAGTCCTTCAGAACATGCGTTGATGACGGTTCTATTTCAAGACTCGATCATCAGAACATATCGATGAATCTACCGCAAGAAAACACCTATCGCCGAAATACCGGTGAGATATCACAGGTAAGCCGGCACTTTCATCCAGACCCTGAGTGCCTATAATTGAAAGCTGATTAAAGCTAAAAACCGAGGTGTGCCAATGACGCGTCCTTATGTCAAATACTCAAATCTCATGGAGAAGAAAACACCGGGACTTAAACTTATCCAGTGGTATACCTATAGGAGCGGAGGGGGCGGTCCGCCCCCCAGGGGGCTCAAGTTGCTCGAGTTGTACTCGGGGTACTTTGTTGTACTTGTACTTGGAGACCAGGTACTTGTACTTGTACTCGGAGTTTTTAGAATTCCAGTACTTGTACTTGTACTTGAAGCATTGTGTACTTGCTACATCTCTGCCACTAAGCATTACACAGGCAGCTGCTAGGTTGCTGAAGAATTATGTGGTCTTGCCCAACCTTTAATCTATGGTCTTGTCCGCAGGTCAACCCTAACACAGCCTAATAAATATTCTATGGCTAGAAATGAACAAGAACAACATGGCTGACGACATCTTTTTAAAGCAAAATCTTGGATTTCTAGGATAAAAGCAGCACAACAGTAGCTACTTTTCTTTGCACTCAGCCAAAATAGCTATGACTATGGGGAAGGTATATTATCAGCCCCAATAGTGTAAAGAGAAAGCCCCGGGTTAAATTTGCATTTACTGATTACAAATTTCAGAAAAAGTCTTAGTGGTAAATAAATTTTGTACAAATAAAGTTATAACAGAAAAATGCGGTACCACGTCTAACTTCGTTAAACATTTGGAAAGAAAGCACACTGACAGGTTGGCAGAGTTGTAGTAGCCTACCTACTCGGTACTTTTCAGTACTTGTACTCGAGTTGTACTCGGTACTTGGGGGCCAGGTACTTGTACTTGTACTTGAAGAATGGTACTTGCTAATCTCTGGATTGTTTTTCACACAGGAGCAGTTTTTATACAGGCCTGTTAGGGGAGCTTTCCCCCGCCCCAAGCCTCAACATTCCCCCACAAAATATCCCAGCACTTACACAGATTTTGCATTGAACTGTGTCTTCCCCCTCTAGCCAACTCAATTTCCCCCATAGGCTTAACCCCCAATGTACCTAAGAGAAATACATGGAAGTGTAAAATTGAAAAAATCTGACAAATTCAAAGAAAATTTTGTTCAAAGTAGGAACGTCAAAGTGGGGTTTGTTTTGATTCATTGTCTTTGGAGTGTGTTTGTCTATAGCAGTGTTTCCCAAACTGTGGGTCGTCGCCCAGAAATGGGTCGCAGGGCTCAGCCTAGTGGGTCGCGGGGTAGCGCGAAATTAGATTCAACAGTGCCATTTTCCAACCAATACCACAATGTCACAAACCTTGAAAGTTGCAAACAGGCCTAGGCTTTAAGAAATTTATATGCCAGCCATTCACGGCTTAGGGCTTATATTAAAATGATTGGTATTTTATCCAATTTCAGATGACAATAAGTTCGCAGGGTCGCGGCATGTTACAAAGCCGCTGAAGTGAGTCGCACAGTTCCAAAAAGTTTGGGAAATTCTGGCCTAAAGTACTTTTAAAAATTAACCTTATTTCGAAATAACGCAAGAAAAGCGTATTCCTACCATTTTGCTCTGAAACTCCACTAACAATAGGGACTCTCTAATATGCCTATAACAGTTTATAGAAACCTTGCGGTTAAGCGATCTTGCCATACTCATAGGATTTTATGACGCGTAACAAAGGCATGTTCCTGGCAAAATTAAAAAGATAATTTTCAGAAATTATTTTCAATATCATTTAGTAAAATATGAATTATTCTGCCTAATATTATTATTTGCCATATTTTCATTTATAATTAAATCAGTTTTTGTTTCGCCATTTATTCAAAACGCAAGATATTCTTTTGAACCAACGTTCGCCAGATGGCCTAATATGTTTTGATGTTAGAGCCTACATGCTATCATGCTATGATTAGGGTCGCGGCAAGTTACAAAACCGCTGAAGTGGGTCGCGGTTCCAAAATGTTTGGGAAACCCTGGCCTATAGATGTGGAGGATAGGAACGGACAGATAAAATTAAATAACAGCTTGAACATACATGCGGGTAATTAATAGTAGTAGAGGTAGTAGTAGGCCTAGTAGTAGTAGTAGTAGTAGTAGTAGTAGTAGTAGTAGTAGTAGTAGTAGTAGTAGTAGCAGCAGCAGCAGCAGCAGCAGTAGTAGTAGTAGTAGTAGTAGTAGTAGTAGTAGTAGTAGTAGTAGTAGTAGTAGTAGTAGTAGTAGTAGTAGTAGTAGTAGTAGTAGTAGTAGTAGTAGTAGTAGTAGTAGTAAAAGTAGTAGGCCTAGAAATAAAAATAATAATAATGATAATAATAAATGGACTTTTAGTGGTTTAGTAGGCTTCACCCTGCGCTGAAAACTTACGATTTAACCTTCGCTTTTGATCGCCGCTCTATTATATATCAAAAACCTCGCCATCCTTCGTTCATTTGGCGAAGGCATCAGTTATTGAGCACTTCGAGCGCCCCACTCTAAGTCTAAATGCTGTTCCAAGTGCGTAATTTCTTGTTGTTGAGTAATCTTTTTGGTAAATATTTTCTTACAGAGTGAAGTGCAACGAAAATCCGGTTTATGTAGTTCAGCTGTAGTTGGAGAGAGGACCGCAAGAAGAAGTAAGTCCAGTGTTTTATCCAGGCCTGTTAGGGGATAACCCTCCCCCCACCACCACAAAAAATCCCCGCCCCCCCAAAAAATCCCAGCACTGACACAATTTTTGCACAGAACTGTGTCCCTTATCCTTCAGCCACGTCAACCCTCTCCCCACTTCCCCAAAGGCCTGGAGTCTGGTTAAAACACTGAGTATGTCTGTTAGCAAGCTATCTTTTCGAATAGATAGGCCCTATGGGCCTACTATAATTTAGACATGAGCAGAAGCAATAAACAGCATAGTCTGCTAGAAGAGGCATTTCTCATCTGTCGCCAACAGACAGATTGCGTAAAACGAATAACAACAACAACAATGATGATGATGATAATAATAATAATAATAATAATAATAATAATAATAATAATAATAATGATGATGATGATGTTGTTGTTGTTGATGATGATGATGATAATGATGATGATGATGATGATGATCATGGCTTTTTGTAAACAAATATTTTCCGGAGTGCAACAGTCGGAAGTCACTTGTCAACATGACATAGTCACGTAGCTCATTATATATATATATATATATATATATATATATATATATATATATATATATATATATATATAAAGATTAAAATCAATACACTACAACAATGTATAGATAGATAGATAGATATAGTTCTAAATTTTCTATTTAATAATTTAATTTTGCAAAAAGTCTTCGGATTTTCCGAACGCGGTCCGGATTTTCCGGAGCGCCGCTCCGCCTCGCTCCGGCAAAAACCCTGATGATGATGAAGGTCATATTACTACTACTACTACTACTACTACTACTACTACTAATAATAATAATAATAATAATAATAATAATAATAATAATAATAATAATAATAATAATAATAATAACTGGATTTTAGAATGGTTTTATAGGATCTCTCCTGCGTTAAAACCCACTGCCACCCATTATTATTCTAACAGTGTCAATCAATATGTTAGATCTAGCTGTCTATAACCATATATCCCATTGTACTTAAGTTATTTTTATATGAACAGTATTCACGCTAGTAGCTGGTACTGTGTTTTCACCCCCACCCTCTTCAAAATACACGGACTGTTTCGTTGTGGTCACGCAAAGTTGAGGCATTCTACCGATTACACATACAGTGCAGTATGCAGGTTTGACAGTTTGTTTGATTACCAGCAAACCATTCCAGAAAACTGGACGCTTCCACCAGAGAGTCCGGTTCCAGAATAAACTTTGGTGGACTGTCTCCCGGGGACGTCTTCTGCTCGGTGCCCGGAAGGCTTTCCCTCCTCAGCTCCACCTCGAAGTACAAGGTGACGGTGGCCGAGGTGCGAAGGCGTCTCTCGTCTCCCGAGTGTCTCAACGCGTCCATTCTCGGAGGAGTGCTCAGACGGTATTCAGTGTAGTGGCGTAGCGAAGGGGAGAGGTTGGGGGGTTAAAACCCCCTCTTGGCTGTTCTCGGTGTAGCCAATGGGAAGTTTTGGGCTTAAGCCCCCTCTTGGCTGTTCAACCAAAATTTTTATTGCGTATCAATATAGCTGTACGCGCTCATAATCCTCATATACCTATATAATTCACTTAATGAAGCAAAATAATAGTTGACGGTCTTTTTTGGTTGTTTTCTATTGGTTGTCAGAGTTTTCCGAACTTGGGAATCAAGGGAACCATACCTCCTCCCTTCGGAAAATCTTGGCTACGCCACTGATTCAATGCATCTGGCGCAATTAGCTGTTTCAATCTCGGTTGTAAAATTCCAGTTTCCCGTCTTCTGTTGAGCAGCTCCATGAATTATTTCATGTCCGTAGGTTTTAGATTGAGTTTAGGCCTATAGTCGGAAAGCGCAATATTGAGCTTTCGAAAGTGGCGGTAATACATATAAGGTTCACGAATTTTCTCGTGTTTCAAAATGAAGAAAAATATTATAAATTATATATTAGTCCATTCATTGTCCACTGACTTCCTCGTTCATTTGTCCGCGTTCTTTGACGAATTCATTGCTCGCCGGCTTAAAAAACGTATTGAGTTAAGAGTGCATGAGCCTTACCACTAAAAAGCGCCTTCGATACGAAGAGCTATCGATCCCTAGCCAATGTGCGCACATGAGTTTAATAGCTCAAGAGTTTGAAGGCGGTTGGATGCAAAATTTTCGCCAATCCTTGTGATTATTTTTAAAAATTATGTTCTCATTCGAGGGCAAAGTCTAAGAATGGAGGGCGAGCACTTCGGGAGAAACTGGAAAAGATTGGACTTTCTCTTCCACCTGGAAGAAGAAAAGCTTCGTCTATCACTCTGTTCACGTCGCTGGTTGAAGGTAACTTCTATCAGCGTCATCCATCTCTTGTCTGCTTGCATCAAACCAGTGTTTATTCTAGGCATGTTGGGGGGGGATTCCCTCCCCAAGTTTAAAAATTCCCCCCAAAATGTGTATATGTTGGCTTGGAGGATGGAAATCCCCCCCAAGCGTGGAGAGAAAATCTTGTTCCCCAAACATTTCAAACTCCCCACCCCAATGTCAAGGTGGCTAGAATAAACACTGCATCTAACGTTTCTAACCGATACTTAATTATAATCCATTCACTGTGTACAATGGCAGGGCCAGTGTTTTATCCAGACTCCAGGCCAATGGAGAGAATTGAGGCTTTCGGGGGAAAATCGACTTGGTTGGAGGGGAAAAGACACAGTTCAAATGCAACATTTGTGTAAGTTCTGGGATTTTGGGGTGAATTTTGAGGTTTTGAGGGGAAAATCTCCCCTCCTAACAGGCCTGTATAAAACACTGGGCAGGGAGGAACAATGGTTAGGATAAACTGCACCTTTCATCGCAGATATAAACACCGTTAGCATTGTTTTAAGATTTCGCAACATTAAACCACCAGGCCATCATTTTGAACCAGTTTTTTTCATTGAGGCACCAGCCAATCATTGCTAAAATTACGCCGAAAAGAATTTTTTCTCATTTGCATTCACAAGACATTTCACCACTCGGATGAAACATTTTTTTGAATATTTCATATTCTGCATAAAAGCAGTAGCGTGCAGAGGGGGCAGTGGCCCCGGGCGCCAACCAGAGGGGGCACCAAACTTGACTCGGCGACCTGTTTTTGCTCGCCAAAGATTTTTTTCTAATCATTGAATTGGTCCCGGGCGCCCACCACTCTCTGACCGCCACTGCAGCGTAAGAGTCCTGTGTGCATGTGTTTTCGGTGCGCAGGTGAAGCGGTAAGGTTGGCCAGGGACTTTGGCTATTTGTGTGAAACGGAATTTCCGTCTAAATCCATCGCAGAATTTGCCAACAAATCGCCATCTTCTTCTTCTGCTTCTGATGTAGTCCAGAGAAAACAGATGCTTCTCACAGCCAAGTAACTCTGGTTTTGTATAATTTTAGTCGATCTTTGCCAGTTTAACGGGATTTGATTAGGTCTAAATCCATGGATATTTCACACCCCCTAATACCCCCAATCTGAGGCGGACATCCCCTCCATACCCCACACCCCAATCTGAGCCGGTGATGACCTTTTTCTTTTTTTGCTTGTCAGACTTTTTCGGCTGTGACCCTTAAAATATACCGACACCCCCACCCCTCACAATTAATAATCCTAGAAATAACCCTGCATAAATTAAAGGTAGTTACACATGGGCACCCGGACATTACGACAAGAGGGGAACTTCCCCCTGGAAAATGCAAATACCAATATTTTACATTGGAAATTGAAAACCTTGCCAAGATGTTAACCGTGACCATTGTATTATTATTATTATTATTATTATTATTATTATTAGTAGTAGTAGTAGTAGTAGTAGTAGTAGTAGTAGTAGTAGTAGTAGTAGTAGTAGTAGTAGTAGTAGTAGTAGTAGTAGTAGTAGTAGTAGTAGTAGTAGTAGTAGTAGTAGTAGTAGTAGTAGTAATAGTACAATGTAGTAGTAACCAGAGGTGTCCATGGGTCCATTTTTAGAACCCACTCCAACCCAACCCATCAAATCTCCAACTCAACCTAACCCAAACTATGCCGATAATAGGTTTATTTGACCCAACCAAACCCACTGCAATACAATACAGTTTCTTAAGTTGTCTGACCCAACCCAACCCACTATTAATATGGAAAAGTCTGATCCAACTCAACCCAACCCAACCCATGGGTTAACACAACCCATGGACATCTCTAGTAGTAACTGTAGTTTAACCCCTTAACCGTGTATTTAACTGTAACTCAATGTAAAATGGACGGATATATCCGGGATCCCCAGTTAAGGGGTTAAGGGGTTTAGTATGATGATATCTCCTGTGTGTTTCGTTGTCTTTAGGGCGGTGTTGAAGGAGCTGCTGGAGCTTCTGAACAAGGACCGATCTCCTTTCGGCAACACCCAACTGCCGTTCATCGTCGACGCGTCCCTGCAGCGCCATCTGACGCACTTCTCCGCCATCACGCACGGCTTCGGATCGCCGGCGATCGTCGCCGGCCTGACCGCCATGCTCAGCTACATCAACGAATCGATCGCCCTGATCGAGAAACGAGGACCTCCGGGACCGAGAAACGCGGGCGCCGCCGGCGACTGCGCGGCGAACCCCTTCCGATGACGACACACCAGGACGCAGATGACGCGCTCCGTATTATCACGTGATGACGCAGTCTGAATGCCGTAGTGACGTCATCTGATTTGCTGTTGTCTGGTGTCGATGATTTATGAAGCAGAAATATTATATCAATAATAATGGGAAAGGCGGGTCTTAGGCCTACCTATGCCTCTGAGAAAGAAGGATCGTTGCTTTTCGTCAAACAAAACTGTAGACCAACAAGTAATCGCTTTTATCGTCGTCAACGTTCAACTTAGACTTCCTGTTTTTATTCAATATCTTATACGGCAATTCTTTCATCCTTTGATCTATGCACAGAGACAGTGGCGGTCCCAGAATTTCTTGGTGGGGGGATGAATGAATTCATAGATAGTTGTGGGTGAAAATAGAAGGAAAAAATCAATAAAGTTTGCCGGAAAAGGCTGAAAACAAAAAAATTTTATCCCTAATTTTTCTACACTTTTACCGGAAAAATAGGTTGACAAGCAAAAAAGGTCATTCGCAGTTAGTTTTATTAGACTTTTACCCAAAAATAGGTTTTCACCAGCAAAAAAGTAACTCCGAAAGTTCAGTAGGGGATGCATCCCCGCTCATCTCCCACGTGGAACCGCCACTGCATAGAGATCACTGAATAGGTCTACAACTTCTTTCGCTCAATTTGATTCGTCTTAGTTAATAAATGAGACGATTTAAATTCCTGGACCAGTGGTTTGCCTTTAAAGCAATGTAACATTTAATAGTCAATTTCTTCAGCTGCTTCAGAAGCAGCACATTCTCTCAAGCACTTTGCCAGTCAAAAATACCCGTAGTCTGAGAGACATCGTAGTCGAGTAGCGACATTACGGAAGCAAGGAGTTCTTTTCGAGTAAAAGTATTACCTTTTATATTAACATTAGACTTCAAGTTAGTTTTTGAATGCGTTTTCATTGTAATGCCATTCCAAAGGCTATAAAGAATTCACGGAAAAGGTTTTGCACTGAATTTGAACTAAAGACCGCCCCAAGACGGTGTCTCCTTCGATATGCTGTGGAACTCTAATTAATGGAAACCATTGTTTCAACAAAGTAACTTCGGCGGAAACATTTACGCATATGGAACAACCATAGATATCTTCATTAATGTAGCCGTAATACATCTACCAAGTAGATGACTTGTATTTTTACTTGTAGGTTTAATCTTGACATTGCATTGGGTCTATTTGAAATCCAAATATGTCCACACACGAGATCGAAATTACTATTCACGATCTCTTAGATTCAAGAATTCATTGTAAAAATTCTAAAATTATTTCAATTTTTAAAAAAATGTTCCAAGAGGCAATACGAAATGCATTAATTGAATCGTGGAGTAATTCCAGAATAACCCTGAAACTTGTTCTCGTCGTTGGATCATTAGTAAATTAACCAACTTTGAAATCAATTATTGTTCCGCTAACTATTTTTCTTTATTTGGAAACGAACAAAGCAGCTCAATGCTTTAACAAATTATTCCATACTGGCGTGCATCGCCCGTTTTAAGAAAAGTTTATCACTGCACCAAACTTAGAAAATTTGTGGACATCCGCGCAAAAAAGGTCTTTCGGAAAATTTATCACTGCACAAAGCTAAAGAAAATTGCATTTTATCACTGCACATTTTCTTTTTATCACTTCACGTTAAAACAGGCCCTGCTAGCGTGTCTGTTTTCCCTCGTTCCCTTGGTTCTTACTCGAAAAACTGGCTGGTTGCATCGCAAATTCCGCCGCGTGCCAGGCCAGTGAAAATACACTGCACATGCTTATCACCGCATCGTGGAGCGAACAGACAAAACTCGTCAACTATATTACAACAGTGCTGTCCCAGATTAACACTTGATAAATTTTACGTCTTTCAGAGGCTAGATTCCCACTTTGCTGCAGACATATTATAGTATTAGTAAAATTGGATGGAATTAGGCCTACTGTAAAACAAATTGACCCAAAGTTGTATTCCCTCGCATTGCCGATTCCCAGGCAGTTTGGCCCTTAGGGAGAGAGTTTCTCAGAACTTTCACGACATCCTAAATATATAGATCCAATAAACTAACAATAATCTTATACAATCTGCGAAAACGCTGCTTATTAGGCCTAGTTGTGTGAAGTTAATTGATGGAAGAATATTCCCACTGGAGTGATTCTACGTATAGACCAGAGGTCGGCAACCGACGGCCCGCGGGCCACATCTGGCCCGCTAGTGAGTCTAATCCGGCCCTTTGGCCCCACAGCTTTTGTGTGAAAAAGGTCATCACCATTTTTAAAGTCTGACAAGCAAAAAAATGGTCATCACTACTGTGTTTTCGCACTTGACATGTATATTTTCTGAGAGCTTTTAAACGTTTTCCGCGGCAAACTTTCTAGAAAACATAAACTTTAAAACTTTTTGGGGCCTGTCTAAAAGTATTTAATTACATGGTCCTCGGACAGACACTGTCATAGCAATTTGACCCTCGCTGTCCAAAATGGTTGCCGGCACCCCTGGTATAGACCTATACAGGGTGGCGCAAAAAACGGACCATATTAAATGCAAAAATAAATGCGACTAGTCGGGTTTTTTGCGCCACCTTGTAGTTTGTGCTTAGACGCCGTAACGTCATTACTTTAAAAGGACTAAAAGCCTGAACTGTTAAGTGACGAATTTTTTTTACTTTACTGGCTGTCCTCTTTTTGTAAAAGTAAAAGCTTTTGGCCATTATTTCGCTGGGTTAAGAAATCGAAGGTGGGGTGTGTCGGATAACTGATTATTTGACCCATGCCTAACTGAACTCACGCAGTAGGCCTATAGGTCTGTAATGACACATGAAGTATAGGCCTACTGGGCTGCAAATTTAGGCAGTCAAAATTCTAACTGCAGATCTCTTTGCGTTTTACAGTATTTATTGATACAGTTACCAATAAAATTGAACCTCGTCTATTATTTAAAAATTAATAACAACAATGTTTGCTATAACATAGGCTACTGTAATCATAGTAGCATGTGCACTATTAATATTATTATCGAAACTAATTTTCACGACAGGAAAACGCGTCAAAGATAAAATTCAATCTTAGCATGACTTGATGAAACTTCGCAACCGCAGCAAGTTTATACAAATCTCGAAAACTCTCGAGAAATTGACAACCAAAGTGTTTGAATCGTACACAAAGTGGTTTTTAAAACCGACTTTTCTATTTAAAATCGTTTCTTCATATTCAGACCATTTGTTTCTGATCAAGCCTTTCTGACTAGATGCCATAAGCACCACTTGCTGATATCTTGGCAAATGTAGGACGAGGGGTCAATCAGCATGATCCGGAGAAGTTGGGGGTGGAGGCAGGGGCGTAGCGACGGGGGTATATCGGTATATCCCCCCACAAATCAGTCTACCTTAGAGTTTTTTATGTGATTTTTATGCGGTTTATATGGTTTTTGTGGTTTATAGTTAAATTTATACCACCCCAAAAATATTTATACCCCCCCGCCAATCAAATTCCTGGCTACGCCCCTGGAGCGAGGATCTTTTGTAAGTACAGTTTCGTTTTCACTGGACCCGATCGAATACGCGCGCAAAAATCAGGTCCTTGAGTCCGAGCGACAGCTCTTTGACCTGCGTCATGCATTCGATCATCTGCTGGCGTCGAAGACTCGCTCCGGCGTCGGAGTCTGCCTTCGACGCGGCCACCGTCCGCTTCAGCCTCACGCACAGTTCGTTCGCGATGGAGCCGACGTGCCACCGCAGCTCGTCGTCGCCGACCAGCTTCTTCGTGATCGCGTCTCCGGCGCACAGCAGCTTGTGAGCGGTCAGCACGACCTGACGGCTGACGGCGACCAGCTCGCTTCCGGTGGTCAGGCGGTCGGTGACGGCGCGCAGGAAGTCGTCGGTGGCCAGCTGGACGGCGTCGCAGTGACCGACGACCTCTTCGACGTAGAACTGGACGATCTCTCGGTCGATTCCGGTCAGGAACTCGGAAAAGAAGCCGGCGATCTCCTTCGACGACGACCCGCAACGATCGCTCCTGGAACCGGTGCAGGAGAGCCTCATCGTCTGCTCGGTCTTCGGCCGCAGCGCCTCCATTCTCTCCCTGAACTGCGGACTCAGTCCTCCCCCTCCCCCTCCGCCGCCGCCTCCTCCCGGTGTCCTGGGACCGTCGTCGGGTCGCAGGAGATGAGGGTCCTTGTTGGAGCGGTCGGTCAGTCGTCCGACTAGAACGCTTACGTTGTTCTTCATGTCTCTCTCGGCCTCGTTTGCGATCGAAGCGTAGTCGCTTTCCACGCTGTTCCAATCGCACGCATCACTCGACCAGCCCGTTGGACTGGATCGCCGGTCGAAACCAGGCACCACCTTTCCGTCACCCGGTGGAAGAGGAGGTAGCGGTCTGGCCTGCAGCAGGTGTTGCGTCGCGGCTGGCTTCTCGGGCGCAGCGACGACGCTGGTCTTTCTAATCGGTAGACTGGACGTCAGGGGAGAGGACGGTACGTGCGAGGATAAGGTCCGGAAGTCAGGCGGTAATGCTGGGACTGTTGCTGTTGTTAGCATCGGAGAAGAGCTACGGTAGCTTTGCACAGAGGAGACTGACTCGTGAGTTTGCGGTAACGTCGAAATCATAGCTGCTGTTTTGGTGCTATCTCTGGTCACTGAACCTTGGAAAACATTTCCCTGAGAGGAATTCTGCATGTACAGCGCGTTTGGAGAACCAGAACGCAACACCACAGCTGAAGCAGGAGAAAGGGCAATGTGCGGAGAGATGTTGGGAGACAAAGAGCGATACTCCCCAGCACTTCCCAACGCAACAACGTGGCCAGACGGCACCGTGGGAGACGAAGATCTGATGTCCATGATGGCCGGAATAACCGACGCTGGAGAGAGAGCGATGCCGGCGGAAAAGATCACGGCAGAGTTCTTGGCGACCAGGTCCGACAGGGAGGCAAGCGGCTGTTCGATGTCCTGAACGACGGTCAGAAGGGAATTCAGCGCGTCGCGAAGCTGCGCGCTGCAGTCGCCGACCGGCGCTACGCGCGACGACGCCGCGATCACGGCGCCGACGGAGCAGTTGAGGTCCTGCGAGACGACGCGAAGCATCTCGAGCTGGTGCAGTATATTCTCCGACAGATCGCGCGTCGGCGACTGCATTGCGTTGGCCAGTGCACCGGTTCCCAGATCGGCGAACTCCTTCAGGGCCGTTCGCAGCGTAAGACAGCACAGCTTCATCTGCGCCACGACCGCCTCGTGGCCCCTCTGCGTACGGGGTGGACCGCTCGACAGCTCGAAGCCGAGACACAGCTCGCGAATCTTGGCCGCCTGGCAGCGAACGGTCTTCCGGAGCGACTCCATCATATCGGACACGGATTCCGGGTCCTGCGGACAATCGACGTAGATTCCGGTGTCGACGAACGACAGATGGTATTCGGACCCTCCGCCGGTCTTCGCTTCGCCCCTGGGTCTAGAGGAGGAGGAGGAGGAGGAGGTTCCAGTCGAACGGACTTCGCTGTGCGACCGTCTTGACTTCCCGACGTCCCTCGTTGACTGCTGCCGACCGTCGCCTGGAGCTCCTGTCTGCGTCTGGATCAGTTGCCTACCGAGCGAATCAGAGGACGGTGGTCGGTACCTCGGCGAAGGAAGGGTTTTCCAGTTCACGGGGACAGAATAGTCGTCGAGAAGCGAGTCTCTGTTGTTTCCCTGGTCGTAGATCTTCAGCTGCTGAAGAGCGCACGGACCGGACGAAGGCGACGACGACGACGACGACGGAGAGGCGGAAGCGCCGCCGCCGCCGGTCGTTGTTCTTCCGGTTCCAACGTCGGACATTCTCGGGAGAGTCGTCGAATTTCCGCCGAATCTTGGATCGTGACGCGACGGACTGAGACGCCTGGAAACAACAACTGACTCGAACGTCGCTTCGTCCGTCGTCTTCCCAGTTTCCCTGCAACCCGGATCGTATTCTGGCCGAGTTCCATTATCCGGTTCCGAGGAAACGAACACCTTGACGACGTCACCGCCTCGGAACTTCTCCGCCATCGAGCTACGACGGACGGACTCCTCTTCGTCGTCCTCCACGCAGACCCGAACTTTGCCCATCTGTTCATCTTCCGCCTTTCCCGACAAGTTCTCTCCATAATTATTCGCCGGCAGTAATGCCTCTGTGGCGGCGGGACAGTTAGCCTCGTTCGAAGAAGACCCTCTTTGGTTCCCAACACCCCGAGCGCTCTTATGAGGGACTGGAGATGGATTTTGCATCGGACGTGGCACCTGATATTCTGCCTCCTCCTCCTTCTCCTGCGCGAACACAACTCTTCGCGGTTTGTCGTAGGTAGTCGTGCTCGAAGACGGCGGAGGAACATCGTAGATGACGTCCAGTGAACCGTCACAGGCGCTTTGACTCGGTCTTTCCGCTGCTTGCGGAAGAGTTGACGACGAGGAACCTAGCATCGGCGGAACGTCGTAGATTGGTTGAACATCATTCGGATCGATGTCATTGCACCGCTGCGAAACCTGAAAATTAAAAAAAAGAATTTTAATGCTGCTGTCTTTTTAGGAAAATTCTAAGACAGAGCCATGGGCGGCACATGTGGAGGGGGCGGCAAATTGAGCGGTGATGACCTTTTTTGCTTTTATTTTTTGATTGTCAGGCCATTTTATATAGCTGATAAGCATTTTTTCTTGTCAGGCATAAGAACAGCAGATTGGGGGCGGCATTTCTTACAGGAACCATGGGCGGCACAAGAATGACAGTCTCTTGGAGAAGGGAGGCAATTCAAAGTTGAAGGCAGTCATGTCTAAACTTCCCCAGTAGGTATTAGAAAAAAACCAGGAAAGTGCGGGAGAACGACGATATTGCAAATCCAGAGCCTTTTTCCGTAGCAACCACCCTCCCATTTTCTATTTCGTGGAACTACATCTTAAAACTCGATCAATCAACGTACTGTGGAGATGGCAATGATGACAGGAACAGACTTTATTATTATTATTATTATTATTATTATTATTATTATTATTATTATTATTGTGTTGTGTTAGTGTTTGCTTATTTCTTTTGTTCTCTTTTTTTAGTTTGGTTCTGTGTTGGTTTGTGTTTGACTTTTGGCTGCAGTTAATGTGATATATTATAATAATAATAATAATAATAATAATAATAATAATAATAATTATTATTATTATTATTATTATTAACTAAGTAATCATGGCTTCTATACAATAAGTCTGATTACGTCATTAGTCAATTTATCCAAGTCAGATCCGTATTGCGATAATTAATACTGTTGCTAACAATGCAAGTCATGCAGTAGCTAATTATATTATTTAGTCAGCAGGTTTCTCACTTTCGTGTTTGGCGCCAATGCAGTGTTCGATTTGCGGGAGGGCTGGGAGCTTTCCTCCTCCTTCTGGTCGAGACCGGGTCACCCAGTGGAGGTCGAGAACTTTGGAGCAGTCATACAGTACCCAATTGCCTTTTAAAATCGAGCACTGCATCAACACAGACAGCTCTCGTTTGCCGTGCCTTGCTTGAAATATTTGCACCTCCTCTGCAGTTCCGGTCTTACAAGGTGGGAGGCCCCGGGCAAGTATGTGGTAGGCGCATGGCAGTTGCCAACCATCCTGGGTAAGGCACAGCATCCTGTATCAAGAGTTTAAGTTTAACTTGGCCCAATAGTGGCCAACCATCCTGGGTAAGACACAGCATCCTGTATCAAGAGTTTAAGTTCTGTCAGTATTTATTTACAAGTTAAATTCTACAGCATGATCACGTTATTAACTAGTGTACAATGTTATAAAGTAAGTCACATGTATATCATAGTATCCATATTTATGTACGATCTGTCCATCTCAAGATGCACATTGCAATATTGAAATACCGGTAGGCCTAATCATTTTTTCAGAAAAAATGTGCCAGATTCAAAAGTTCAGTCTGGTATGGAAAACCAGTTATTCCAGATCGGTGTAGGCCTAATCGATTAAAATGACATTTCTTAAATTCCATTGTACAACTGTCAAACGTTTGTGCACGTTGCTTAAAGATATTTTTTTTAAATTAAAAATTGGAGGCCCTATTCAGTGAGAGGCCCCGGGCGGCTGCCCATACTGCCCGCACCAAAGGCCGGCCCGCTCTGCTTCTCTGAAAACGCATCAAATGGATATACAAATTCTCTAAAACGGCAGACTAAATCCATCTAAAGTTACACCTACATTATGCAGACCTGCAAGTGTTCAAGTCGTTTTCGACAGATTGGAATCTACTTAGCCTATCAACTTCGAATTTAGGTTTTAAAAGTCTAGTCAGTGTGATATCTATAGGGGCCTTGGGCTGTCCAAACGCCGCCAGCAATGTATCAGGAACAAATTGACGTAAATATCTAGGCCTATGTGAGAGTTTTAAATGTGATTTGTGACGACCCATAAGCATATGATCCCAAAACTTCCTCTAACGAAAAATGCGGGTCTTTTTGAAGTTTAGATTACGGGGTTCCGCAGGCCCTTCGAAACGCTTTGGGCTTTTGTGGTAGTAGTCTGTCCGCAAAAATACAGGCAAACACCCCACAATAAAATTCCGACTGCGTCTTGCAACAAAGACTAATTGTCAATTAATCGATAGCTATATAGTTGCTGTGAAGTTAGCAGCAGCAGCAGCAGCAGCAGCAGGAGTACCGGTATAGTTACGTCTAAAATGGGGAATTAAGTGCTCACTCGTTGTGTTGTATCATTCGTCAAATTGTCCCCGCGTAATAACCGTCAATTGCCGTAATTGCTTCACCAAGTGCAAAATTGCAACATCGGTCGTCGATAGCTCTTCACATTTTGCAAGAAAATTAGCCTTAAAACTAAACAATGCATGGTTAAGACCGTGTTTAGCAAAGGGTCCAAGTCAGGGTTATTTCTAGGATTGTGAATTTGGGGGTGTCGGGAAAATCTGGGTATGTGTGTGTGTGGTTATTTCTGGGATTGTAGGATTGCGAATCGGAAAAATTCGGGGGGTGTCGGAATTTGGAAGTCTCTATACTGAAAAAAGGCTGACAAACAAAAAGGTCATCCGAGAATAAAAGTTCGGGGGTGTACGTCTCCATTTGGGGGTATTCAGGGCTAATTAGTATGCATTTTGTATGCATACCATTGTCACATTACCAATTTTTTGTGGGGGTGTCGATCTCAAATTGGGGGGCGTTGGAGGATGGGGTGGGGTGCGCATGTGGGGGAGGGTGGTTGTTGGAGGGTGGGGTGTAAAAATATCCCTGGTCCAAGTCACCATTATACCACGTACGTACATGCGGTAAAAAAGCGTACACTCCATGGGCCATCGCTGACCCATCGGAGAACCGAAGGGTTAGCGCTTTCAGTTTTACATGGCATCGGCTGAATGAGGGCGGTTGCCAGCCTTTCCCTCGCCGCCTTTCCTTCCACCGAGTTAATGTACTCATTCACAGCCGAGTCGACTGGAGGCGCTTGGGACAGAAACAACCGAAAAGTTTCTGCCGCGGCCGGGAGTTGAACCACGGACCTCAAGATTGGTAGACCAGTGCGCTAACCACTGCTCCACTGTGTGGCTTCCATATGTAAATGTATCGGCACTGCATTGTCGAGTCTCATTGCGGTCGCTAGCTGCACGCTTTGCAGGTTATAGACATAATGTACCGGTAATTTGTAAGATTTGCAAAGCGTTTCTTCTATTTCTACTCGGAGGTGTTTCCAGATGTGGAACCAGTGAAGAAGCAGCAAGATTTAAATTTAGACTTCTAGAAGATGAGCACAAAATTATAATAACTAGATTCTGAGTGGTTTAGTAGAATTGCCCCAGTGTTGAACAGCGGCGTATCCAGGAATTTGATTGATGGGGGTATAAATCTTAACCAGTCATTGCTATTTCAAAATCAAAACATATGCTAATGTCCCACATGTGAACAAAACGGCTTCTAACAGCAAAAGAAACTATCAGTAAAAGAAACGCGACACTGGTACGATATAAAATTTGTCCTGGGTCAAGGGGAGAGAAACAACCACATAAAAAACCTTAAGGTAGACAGGTAGACTGATTTTGGGGGGATATATGCCGATATACCCTCCGTCTGTATACGCCGCTGGAGTTGAAAACGGTGCGTTATCTTTTGGGCATGAACAAGCATTGCTTTACATCTGCAGCTGTGTGGCTAAGATTTCCGTAATTCGAGTGTCATGGCTTACTATAGGTGCAGAGCAGAAGTTATTCTTTGGAATGTTTTGATCACATGTACGAGATATAATAATAATATATTGCATTATTATTCAGGCAATAGAGTCAACGGCTTAAAACGTTAGTCCTGAATTCAGGGCCTGCCCTGGATTCTGCACGAGCGTTGAGCCTACATGCTCTAATGGACAGCCCGGCGAGATAGCGCAAGATTAGAAGTAAATATACAGAATAATAAACCAAGCAAAACGGAAATATACTGTATAGAGCCTATGCCAATAAAACAGACCAAAATTTCGAGTGTTTAAAACACGCGCGCGCACACATGCACACACATACACAGATATATGTATATATTAATGTATATATTATATGTATGTATATATATTATATATTATATATATTACATATATATATATCTTTGTGCTACCATATATTTGCTTTGATGGTTGCTAGTATAAGGCCTGTGGTTAAAAGTTAACAGTTATAAACTAAGAGTCGAGGAACAGAGTTTTCTCTAACACAACAGACATGCGTGCAGAGTATAAACCCACTTGAGATTAGCGGAGCAGCGTTTTGACAATCTGCGGATTATACGGTCTCCCAGTCCTTCTATAAACGGTTAAGCAGATTTCGCAACGCCCTGTGTAATTAAGACTTGGCTGCAGTTTACAGTATACGCTCCGGAACAGAACCATTGAAATAGAAAAGCAGACGGATGGAAATAAATATCCACCGACTTTGTCTGCAAGACTAAAGGCCGATCGCCGAAGTGCAAGTGTAGAGTGTCCACCTCCTAAGATTTATCAACGATGACGCAGTGGCGTAGCGAGGCAAAGTGCCGCCCGGGGCGAGAAAAAGTGCCGCCCTCAAATCTCTGAAAAAAGTCTGACAAGCAAAAAAATAAAAATAAAAAACGTTACCGTTTCTCGGCTAAATTCTCTGACAAGCAAAAAAAGAGCAAAAAAATATAAGAAATCTCGAAAGTGCCGCCCCTAGAGCAAGTGCCGCCTGGGGCGCTTCGCCCCCTGCCCGCCCTCGCTACGCCTCTGCGATGATGAGCTTCTGTTCGTTGACTTCGGCAACTCTAAACTGTTTGTCCATATATAGGCGCAGAGACTTCTTTAACAGGCCTCTAGGGTCGAGGCCCTCACTTTTTGGGAAGTTACCATAGGGAAGGGGAAAGGTATAGCTAGGGTTAGACACCCCAAATTTTCCTCCAAATTTACGGCATTGTCAATTCGGCGATTCTGCGTGGGCGTTAACCCGTGGTTAACCCCCACCACACCTCGAGATCGATTCGCTGCGCGACGAGGGTGGTAAATTTCTCTAACAAACTTCGTCTATTATTGGCAAGAGACTATATGTGCCGACGCTTATAATGCATTGCCAGATCGGAACTCACTTTGAGCGTTTGAATGCGCTGTACGTCGTCGTTTAGCGACCGATCCTTTGCGTCTAACGATGGCGTCCTCTCGTTGTCTGGTTCGACGTGGGACAGGACCCTCAGGCGATTTCCGGGGGCGAGTCCGATTCGCCCGTCGATGAGGCACAGCCACCATCCGGTCAGACCGTTGACGTCCTTCTGAAGAACGGTCAGCACGTCGCCCTGTTTGAAACTCAACTCGTCCGGGCTCTCCGAAGTGTTGCTGTACAATGCACGCGCCGACAACATTCCTAAGAGAGAAAAAACAAAGATCTTACCAAATCAGCAAAAAATATGCGGATAGTAAGTAATCCACAAGCACATACACGACGATACACGAATACACTCAGGTCAGGGCGAAGCAAAGGAAGGGAGGTATATCGGTAGGCCTATATATACCCACCCACCACCAAAAAATCAGTATATAACTATATATATACAGGGCGCGATTTGCGGGGGGAATGGGGAATCTTCTCCCCCACTGCCAAACTGCATCCCCCTACTGCTACATCCCCCACCACTACATCCCCCCTACTGCTACATTTCCCAACAACTACATCCCCCAAGCTCGACATATCCCCCCTACTGCTCCAGGTCACAAATCGCACCCTGTATATATAATACAGTGTATATAACATATATATATATATATACACACGTATATAATGCATAACAATATATACCTCCAAATTTATACCCTCCCAAATCAAATTCCTGGCTACGCCAATACATTCTGTGCCATGTTATCAGGTTATCCAGACAGATCATCATGATACAATAGACGTATGTTTAGCTGTTGTTCATGATCAAACAGAACTTAACGACATGTTCTAATGTTCGAAATTCGGGTTTTTTATGAAAGTGGGATCATACTATTTTGACCCAACAATTTCGATTTCCAGTGAGCGATCGGAAAACTAAAACCAGAAATTTTCCATCTCTATTTGGTGTTTTCCTTGACTAGTGAGGAGGGCAGTGATGGGTAATTGCCTTTTTTAATCTAATTAATTAGAATTAGAATTAGTTAAAATTTTACAATTAGAATTAGAATTAGAATTAGCAAAATTACACAACTAATTAATTAGAATTAGAATTAGATACCATCTAATTTAATTAGAATTAGCAATTAGAAGTGCAGTGATAAAAATTGCGATGCATTTTAATGTAACGACAAAAATTAATTTCATCCTCCGTAATCTAGAGTATATCAGAATTGCATTTTGCAAGTAAAAGTGACTCAAACATCATCTAATTCAAACTTATCATCTAATCAATTTTTCCTATCATTAAGAATAAATCCAGCTGCACTAAATGATCTTTTTATAGCAGCAGATGTGGCCGGTATAATATGATGCTGCAAATGCAGCTGGTATAAACAGGGAAAGTTCAATTTGTGGTCCTCCCAAAAAGAAATACAATTAGTGTTCGTATTGGTTGGAGTATCTAAGTAACTTTGGAACTCTTCAGTTTTTGTTGATTTCAGTAGTTTCTTCCATATATATTTGTCATTGTCCATAGCTGGTGTAAAAGGTGTATTGCTTATCTGCTTTGAGACTGAATTTAGTCTACTTGAAGTTTAATTTGTCCTTGAACAAAACATCCTTACTCAGAACTCTCTATCCACTTGAGTTTGGATCGTGAGTCCAAAGCACTTGACACAAGCAAGTGTGCTAATTATGCAACTAATTGTTATTTTCAATTACAATTAGCAAGCTATTCATTAGAATTAGAATTAGAATTAGCAAAATTTTTGAAGTAATTGATTAGAATTAGAATTAGACAGATAGCTAATTCATTAGCTAATTAATTAGAATTAGAAATTCAATTACCCATCACTGGAGGAGGGTTGACCTCCCTCCCCCCTTCTCTCAGGCCCTCCGACAAATCGAACTCCGCAAATGATTCCAACTGGTTTGCCACAACAAAACAAACTTACCTTAACCAAGGACCTCTTAATAGCTGCATGTCCATGCCTTAACGGACCTAACGACCAAGTTTTTTTCATCAGAGATAGCGTTTTTAAGCGAGAGCTTCTCTTCAAACACGACTAACGAACGATTACGGGCAGTGGCGGCTCTAGGATTTGGCAAGTGGAGGGGGGCCGTTGGGGTGGCAACTTCTAATCATGGGGGTCAACCATTTGTTGTTTAATGTATGTAGCATTAAGTATAGGGTCCCAACTGGGGGGGGCACTGGAGGGCAGGCTCTCAATAGGGGGACACGGGCCTCCCCTGGCCCCTCGGTGGAGCCGCCACTGATTACGGGTAAAAGGTATTACTATAGTCTTTCTTTATCAGTTCATCGGCCGAATTCACAAAAACTAATCGCAAGAAGAGATATAAATAATTGACTGCGATATAGCGCAATGCTACTGGCCTGCTTTGGACTCCATAAACACAGTGACATCAAAGACTCTAAATTATATCCACTGCAATTAGTCTCTCTTCGTATCAGATGAGCAGTTGGGTTGCGAGGCCATTAGAAGTTATTTCAAAGTTTGTTTGCTATGTCTTTGTTAGTGCATCTGCCTGCTTGCCTGTCTGTCTACCTGTCTGTCTGTCCGTCCGTCTGTCTGTCTGTCTGTCTACCTGTCTGTCTACCTGTCTGTCTACCTGTCTGTCTACCTGTCTGTATACCTGTCTGTCTACCTGTCTGTCTACCTGTCTGTCTGTCTGTCAGTCAGTCTGTCTGTCTGTCTGCCTGCCTGCCTGTCTGTCTACCTGTCTGTCTACCTGTCTGTCTACCTGTCTGTATACCTGTCTGTCTGCCTGCCTGTCTGTCTACCTGTCTGTCTACCTGTCTGTCTACCTGTCTGTATACCTGTCTGTCTACCTGTCTGTCTACCTGTCTGTCTGTCAGTCAGTCAGTCAGTCTGTCTGTCTGTCTGTCAGTCAGTCAGTCTGTCTGTCTGTCTGCCTGCCTGTCTGACTACCTGTCTGTCTACCTGTCTGTATACCTGTCTGTCTACCTGTCTGTCTGTCAGTCAGTCAGTCTGTCTGTCTGTCTGTCTGCCTGTCTGTCGTTTCAAGCCCTAGGCTACAATGATGCGGATTTATCACGTGAGAAGTTTGAGCAGATCAAAGAGAGAAACAGAGGCAGGTCGGGGACAATGCAGTGCATCGGTTGAAATTACACCAAACATGAGACAAGAGCCGAATTTTTAAATGAGAATAGGAAAAGGCCGAAATAAAAACAAATATCTTCGCCTCTTGCATTTCGATTGGCGCAGGTGCTACATGGTCCTCGGGCAATCTGGATTTTATCTCTGTTGCCATGGCAACTAAGCCTCTTTCCACTGCTTCTCCTGAGGCCAATGTAGGTTTATCTTTTATACAATGTATACTGTATGTATACATATATGTATACATATGTATGCATATATATGTATATATACTTCCAATACATTCCGTGCCATGTATCGCCTGACACACGCAGAGAGAGAGAGAGAGACAGAGAGAGAGACAGAGAGACAGAGAGAGACAGAGAGACAGAGAGAGAGACACAGAGAGAGACAGAGAGAGAGAGAGATTCATCGTCCCATCGTTCTTATCTTTTTTCTTTACCCCAAAAAACAGACCCATCCGAACGACGCAGGCCAATGTCTACCTGTCTACTTAAAGTAATATAAATCCTAATTTCGTAATCGCCAACAGAAAGCTTCGCTGACAGTGGGGTGGAACTTGTTAAGAACCAAGCGATGCATTCGCTGCATAGACTACACGTTGTCCCTGCAGTAAATCATGAATTAGTACCTTCAGTATCATGAGTTACTGTAGCATCTGCAGTATCATGAGCTAGTATCTGCAGTATCATGAGTTGGTACCTGCAGTATCATGAGTTAGTACCTGTAGTATCATGAGTTAGTACTTGCAGTATCATGAGTTAGACTAACTCGTGATACTGCATGTAGTCATGTACTAACTGCAGTACTGCAGGTTAGTACTGCAGGTACTAACAGTTAGGGGCTCCTATACGGGATTGAACCCGTTCCGTCGGCGTGCCTGCCCAGTGATATTACCACTCATCTATCATCCCGTGTTTCAATTGGAGCAGAATATTCCTGATATTCGCCATTAAGCGGTAAATATTAAGCTGAATATCGACCTAATATATAATTTGTTAGATGAAAGAGCAATAATCAAGGGTGTCATTTTACGTGAAAATTCACGCTGCTCTGCATTCGGATATTAGCAATCTTCTGACATTTCACATCGGTCCCGCAAAAATATTACACTTGCTATCGCTGGTTCAAATGGTTAATGGTTATGTACACTTGACTAAAGATGAAGAAGTACCGGGGTCGAAATAATAATAATAATAATAATAATAATAATAATAATAATAATAATAATAATAATAATAATAATAATAACAATAATAATAATAACAATAATGACTTTTCGCAGGACTTTACCACTGCTCCTTATTTTATCACCGCCACCGATGTAGACTGCCTACGCCCTACGAGAAGGAATTGAGGGTATGAGGGAGTAAAGAACAACATCGAATTAATAAGAGGCGGCTGTCAGGATCGAACAAAGTGGATATCCATGGTCGCTCTAACGTGGAAATACACAGCACCTAAAGAAGAGGATAACTTGCATGCTTACATGTATGATAAATGCCCTAAACGCTGCATAGTTTATGGCGCGCTGATGATTCACACTATAGAGGCAATCAGAAGAATAAACAGCCCACGTGTCGATTTCATTCGTCTCAGTTTATTTCTGACTCAGTCATTTCTGGATAAATATTGCGATTGCCGAAGGACTTCTCTGTGGATTCTACTTATGTTTGGTTCTTACTCTTAGAAATGCCAGGATCATAATGGAGCTAAGAAGCCAAAAATTGCATGGTTAACAATCTCATATGATAACTGATTTAGCAAGACATAAACGATAGCAGAACCGATATTTTCTATTCGATCGTCGTTATTGTGTTTTGACGTTTTTGTCAAATACCAAATGTGGCTTGGAAATGAATTTTGAAGAATTTTCTTGCTCCTAATCCATTTGTGAATCTGTAAAGTTCCCCCAATCGGATATAGTCAATAGTGACTCAATACTAACATGAGTCAGTAGTTGATTTAGAAAAGCAGTTGATGTCCCACCACTGCCACCAAAAAATATTTCGACTTTCAGCAGGGAGTCGAGAATCATCTGGGATCACTTTGCAATGGTAGGGTGGAATAGGGTGGGAAAACACCCAATTCCCGTCAAATCGAGCACTGACTTCAATCCCTCTGTCCTTGATTGCAATGCTGTGGCACTAATTTTCTTCTCACTGAATCTCTTTCGCCGTAGGTTTCTTCTCACACTTCCAACTATGCCATAAAAGCCTAAATTTAGCGTAACAACAGGACTCAGTACTGCACCTAATTACGCCATTCCTTTATTGAGCAAACGACACCGAATAGCGTAAGGGGCTATTATCGGAAACATAGTATAAGCTTACCGATCTTATAGTGTGAGAGTAGCTCGCTGTGCGTGAGACAATATACTCGGAAACGAGACATATAATCTATCTCCAGTCTACTAATCAGTGGCTATGGTTTCGTGCGACAATTATTACAGACAGCACAAGAACTAATGATGTGAATCTGCTGGGTCAGACGATGAACAACGTACTCAGATATTTTTACTCTCCGAAACCGGATTATAATAATTCTCCGTGAGATCTGGGAACAACTGCGCCAAAGAGAAGGCCTACTACGAACAGCTTTTATCTATAGGCGTGGAATTCTGAACATTAGAGGCAGACATGAATAAGTCGGGATCGGGTGGTCGATCAAGACCAGTGGCGTAGCAAAGGGGGTTGCGGGTTAAGCCCCCTGGCTGCCCGACCCAAATTTTTTTATTGCACCTTATTATTCTGTGGATGGACGTGTGCCAAAATCGGGTTTAAGGTAGCAAAAAGAAAGAAAAGAAAAAATTAATATAGTTGTACAGAGGCTATCCGCGCACTCAAGTAGGCCTAGCTATATTAAAACTAACTTAACCAAGCACAAAATAACAGGTAGCGACCTTTTTTGTTTTTGCTTGTCATGATTTTCGAAGTTTTAGAATGGTTGGTCGTAATCCCCCCTTCGGAAAATCCTGGCTACGCCACTGGTCAAGACAACGAACGACTATTCATACGGTCAGAGATGTCCTCTGACCTCCATAACAACTGCCGGCGACTCCCCAGCCCCCCGGGTGGTAAACCGGTTGTCTACCGCGGCAGATTCATCAACTGTCAAGCGTTTGAGTCAAACATATTTTAGCCTAAGAGCGTCGGTTTTTTATGTCTCTTCTGACGATAGAACCGCAATAGACCGGTCGTTAAAGTGCAATCTGTAAAGCGCCCTTGATCTTGGCCTGCTGTGACTATAGCGCTATATAAGTTGGCATATTAACTATAACTATAACTATAAAGACCTCAATTTTCACATTTTCGCTGACGTACGGATGTCATTAGGCCATTACGACCACTGACTAGACTAGACTTATTCGCCTACATTCCTTCGTTGAATCACAAAACGTCAGATTCCTCGTATTTCAACGACGCCAAATCTTCAATAATGATAATATTGGGAGAAATGCAAGCTATGCAGCCTATTGCGTCGAAATTTTTAAAATTCCAAGCAACGGCATTTGGTAATAATTAACAAGCCATAGGCATAATAATTATTATGTAACCCTGCTTTAACCGTAAGGTCTGCCAAACAGATCCTCAAGTCCAAAAGTCCATAGAAGAAGTGTTGTTTTGGTTATCTGAGCCGTCGCATAGTGTCTAAACACTGTTGAACTTTGAGTGTTGTTCAAATGCGAAAGGGATACCGAAGTATAGTCGGGTGGATAGAGCGTCAAAAAGAGCTTGCTGTTTTATAATTATTATCTGCGAAAATACCAGCTTTCGATTTGACGATAAGTATTTTGTCAGTTGACAACGCCGTAAAATACAATTCTATGATATATACAGTGGGCGTCATAAGCTACGTTTACAACAAGACTGACATGATTTCACTTAAACACTATTACTGGCAATTCAGTGACTGAGATTTGGTTGATGAACAGGGGCGTAGCGACGTGGGTATATTGGTATATACCCCCCAAATCAGTCTGCCTTTAAAAATTTTAATGTGTTTTTTTAATTTTCAGTTTTTAAAGATTTATACCCCATCACATTATACCCGCCCCCATCAAATTCCTGGCTACGCCCCTGTTAGCGAGTTAGTTGTAGCTAGAAATGCAACATAAGAGCGGGCAGAACTGAAACCAACACGGGATAAAAATGTCTAAAGCCGGAATCAGTGTCCTCCAGTGGATCTTTACTTCCTGCACTTATATCAACGTTTGTCGTTGAAAGTGCACCTGGTATTTCCATCGAATTCAACAAAGACATGATGGCGAACCTTTTTCCACACGATGCGTGAAATTCCAAATGCATGACCAAACATGAAACGAAAGCCCATGTCGTGCTCATCTTTTACAGCAAAACTACTAGCACCATCATCATCATCATCTTCATCATCATCTTCATCATCGTCATCATCAACATCGTCATCATCATATCATCATCATCATCATCGCTAGAATAGGGCCCACCGTGCCTCCTCCGTGGCTGCGCCAAGGTTGTCTAGCAAAATCAGTTGCGCCAAATCGAACTGACGTAGATGATAGATCCACAATAGGTCGACAGAGAAAGTGATGGCCCTACGGAGATCAACCCAGCAATGGACAGTCGTCACAAAATCATTTGCATTTATATGCACCGTCAGTGTAGGTCAGCAATAAGAAATTCCTATTTATTTATTTAATTTAGTCAGTAACCTCTTTCAAGTTCAAATGCATCAACTTAATACTCGATCAGTCTCATACCGAATGACATTCGTTTCCGAATAATTAATTATTTTAAAGCGCAGTTCTTATGAAACGGTTCAGTTCCTGACGTTCACGTGTTCATAAAACACGTTCATCTGTACCCAGTCTCCCGCGTCTGCATGTACTCAGTCGCACTGCAAAATAAATGCATGCAAGAACGAACACAAACAGACATTGATGCAGTCATGCATTCGCATATGCGCGCATGCATATGTTTATTTATTTATTTTTCTCCCGAATGTTTTGAGTTAACGTGCGGACCGACAATCGATGCCCGAAACCTGTGCGTTCAAACGTGTGTCAATGCAACTGGATTGGACTATTGCGGAATGTCGAAAACGCCTGCGAAGTACAGTACTAGAGAAGCGTTTTGACTTCTGCCTATTTTTCGAGTGCTTGTCGATTATAACTTCTACGTAGCCTATACTGTACAAATGTCTATTCGACATGCAGGCCTAAACACATGTGTTTCAGTTTAAAGTTTACGCATTTTTCTACCCGCAACTGACTCCAAACTGAAACCGAGCAGGCCCTGGGAAGCAAAAAAGCAACAACATTTTCAATAAAAATCCTATTTTGACTAATGGCTCGGGAGAGAACCGAATGAGATCGTCGACTAATTGAATTCCAAAGTTTGGTAATCTTTAACACGTCAAATTCTAAGAATTCTAAAGATTTTTAAAATCAGTCACCGTTGGCTTAGAATCATCTTTGCTTCGTTTAATTTAACACGTCGTTATGCAATATTCGATTTTTAAATAAATGCGCGCGCTGAGATCTGACTCCACCCCTTAAAAAATTTCGACCCCACTGGGAGGTCGTCACCCAAAACCCTTCAAATCGAAAATTGCCCTTACGTCAGAAGGCGCTAAAATAAGCATGGAATATTGTAATAATATTTAGACCTAATGACATATATTCTTTAATTCATTTTGGAGGGAATTTGTGGAATTTCCTGGTCAAGTCATCACTCAGATTGACACACCGCATTCCAATCAACAAATCAAAGTGAGAACAGGCTGAGACTGAATGACCTCTCGTGACCTCACCTCTAACGTCATCGTTTATTTCTGACCCAAGAAGAACTCAGCGTGAAAGTGTTAGTCAAGCATCCGTGAATCTGCTTCTATAGCCTTTCAGATGCTGTTGGGGAGTCGTCTTATGGAAAAACAAACCACACACACACACACACACACCACATACACATACACATGCACACACACAAACTGATATTATTATTAGGTATATAGCATACATACTGCATATATATACACACACAGAGTATATGAGTATATATATATGTATATATATATATATGTATAATATAATATATATATATATATATATACCACCGGTAAACACCCATACGTGATATGAGTGACAACTTCACGCTGTCAAGCTATCGTCAAACAAATTAACACGATACGTGATACACATCACCGCAGACAGACAGAGGAACTCACTGTTTCGATAAGGTGTACCGGTAATCTCTAGCAGACATCGTTTTTGAAGAAGTATTATATTAAGACGAGGTCTGAAGTACAATGCCACCACACTGTCTTCCGAAGGTGTAAATGTCCCCGGGACACAGCTTTTAATCCTGATGCGCACAATAATATAGAATAGCTCACCGCTGGTCGCATTAAATTGCGTCTTTTTGTGTCAGCTACATGCGAATCAGATAATGCCAGTATTAATACAGTATATGCTGGCCGTGGTCTTGACGTTCTGTCACGCGCGCGAATCTGACTTGCTGTAAGCTTTGTAGCAAAGTAAAACTCAATAGTGGCTTAGCCAAGGTTCCGGAATGGGGGGGGGCGCGGAAACATAGACATTTTGGGTTAAAGCTATCGAAAAATGCTCGTCAAGGGTTCTTCGAACATTCGCGTTTTATCTTCCATCATTCTATACTTCTACGTATATACCTCTATAGAATTTCTCAACGGTTTTGCGCAAATTCCACGACCGAACCCAGCCAGAATATAGGGGTCGGCCCTCTTACTCCCGTGGCTACGCCAATGGTAATACAAATCTGCATTTTTTGCTTGACAGAATAATTCCATCATGCATTAACATGGAACATGCATATAAACCATAAGCGGATACTAGCAAGAATGATTGCATGCGCCTATAGTCGATGTCACTGTCCATTCGACCAGCTTTTAAACACGCAGAGGATTTCCCATACTGCGATTACTGGTCTTAGGACATCGATTACTCCGTCGAAGAGTCTCAGATTATGACGTCAACATCAGTCGACGATTCGCTTAAAACGCATAAGAGGGCTTTTCTGCCATTTTCAAGGACTCAATTGCAAGCCTATGTCCTCAAAGAACGCTATATTTACACATGGATTATAGACTCTAGACTCTATAGAGGATTATCCATACCTGTATTAAGACTAAGCCAGTCAGTCTTGGCCACAAGACGAGCGTCTGTGTTTGAGTGTGCGTGCGTGTGTATGTGTGTGTACGTACGTGCGCGCACGCACGTGTGTGCTTTTTTGCTAGACGATATGAAAATCAGTGCTCAGTGCATAAGGTTGCGTATAATATGCTAAGGAATTTGAGTGGTCTTTTTAAAGTTTTCGTTTCACTTTGATGAATCTACCAGGATTTCAGTCAACGATTAGCCTATACAGTCAACACGGGGCTATAGCCAGTGAAAATTAGAAATGATGTAGCATTACAGACATACACACGCTTGCATTATAACCATCAACACATTTTCCACAATTTCAACATTTCCTTAGCTAAAGAAATGCAACGATCCCCATCTGCAGAACTGAGAAAGTGACTGTCTTCTTTAATATTACAATGCTTCTCTCTCCCTTCGAACGAACCTCAGCTTCAGGCAGTGGCGTAGCCAAAGGGGGCTGGGGTCAAAACCCCCTTGGCTGCCGACCCAACATAATTTGTAAGTGCTATAGAGTAAAGATGTAAGGTGACGACCTTTTTTGCTTGTCAAGATTTTTCGAAGTTGGCTATGCTCAAAACCAACTCCCCTTCCGAAAATCCTGGCTACGCCACTGGCTCCAGACAAATGTAAGCGCTTTCCCTTATCGTCTCAAAATGGCTCAGCAAGTGATGGACTGAGGCCCAGAAGATAGCGATTCCGAACAGCTTTCCTCGTTCATTTCCGACCATTGTTCGGATCAATGGTTGCACACAGGATATATCATCAATGCAGCGGCGAGGGCGGCATAATAGACGGACGTGAATAGGAGACGAAGAGCTGAACAAAAATGTTGGAAATAAGACACGAGTATTATCCAATGAAAGATAATACGTTCTACAAAAGATAATCGATCTGGAGAATTGATTGTCGATCGATATTGCCGACGACCAACCATGTACACACACACATACACACACAACACACACACATATATATATACAGTATACTGATCATTTCCAATCTAAATCTACTGTTATGGTTAAGCAGTGCTACAGAGAAGGCGAAATGCAGAAACGTCCAAGAAAAAATGCTGCTAAAATTTGAAAAAGTAGAAGAAAGTTTCAGAACAGCCACAGGTCTATATAATGGCTTGAAGGATGAGTGGACAAATGGAAAAATGAAAATAGATTCAAGCCTGTATCATGCATACCTTTTGACAACATTCAAAAAGTATACTTTTACTTTAAATTTAAAACCTAAAAACATACGAAATAACAGGCTAAATGTCACCTCGTGAGAACCGAAAAGAATCTTACGAATAGGGGTAGAATTTTTACCCTCGAGAGAGTAGAAATAGATTCTCCCCTCTCCCGGATATAAATTTTACCTCTGGAATATATCTCTATATTTATTATAGATTGGCACTAAACTACGTCGTGACTTAGAGTGGCTTAGGAGGCATCACCGCCTGTGTCAAAGCCACTGGGGACGCTAACGGGGCTTGAACCTCGCTCCGTCAGCCTACCGCTCCAGCGCGTAACCCACTATGCCACCTTCCGCCACTTGCATAGGCCTACATAAGAAACCTAAGACTTGCCTCTAGTTTGAATAGATAATTAAACATAAAATAACGTAAATTATATTAAATGAATTTCTTGCACCTAAAGCAAACCAGCAACGTTTGTTCCTCAGAAATATGCTCCCTCTTAATATATAGCTATAACGAATTCTTCTATTTCTTAACGAAATGCAGACCCTGTACGAAAATTCTGACTTCGAACAAAAACGTCTGAGCTGTGGTGAGCGAGCGAGTGGAAACTGAGCGTAAACCAAATTTTCGACCTCTTGACCCTTTCATCAGCTAAGTCGTCTTCGGCTCATCCCGGATATAAGCTGTTGTAACCGAATACGATGAGAATCAGGCTTCGTTTACGTCAGGCGAGGCTCAGCGTAGGAGGCCTATATGCCGATCGAGGCAATGAGGAGGCACACAGGGTCCGGATTTTTAGGGCGAAAAATTTCGATCTATCTTCATATCTAAATTTACCCGAAGATTTTTACCTTTACGCATTTCGTTCAACACTCTTGCGAGAGAGAGAGAGAGAGAGAGAGAGAGAGAGAGAGAGAGACAGACAGACAGACAGACAGACAGACAGACAGACAGAGACATATAGAGACAGACAACGATAGAGACTGACAGACAGAGAGAGAGAGAGAGAGAGAGAGAGAGAGAGAGAGAGAGAGAGAGAGAGAGAGAGAGAGAGAAAGAGGGAGAGAGAGATTAAGAGAGACAAAGAGATAGTCTTGACACGTTAAAAGGCTATACAGTATACAGTAACTATAAATGTGCTACTAGTACTACTACTAGTCTCTTGCATGTCGGTGCATACAAGCGCTGGCAAAAGTGAAACCTTGTGGTTAGGAGGCAGGGTAGCGTACCTTGGGTTATTCACCGGACGTCATGTCGTGGCAGTGGCAGGTAGGTAATATCTCTGTAGATTGGGTTTACGTGCCATCCGTCAGTTGCATCGTAACCTTTTTGTCTTCTAGTGCTTCATAAGAAACGGGCGCGCCCGGTTAGTTGTTAATCATCGCGCAAACAGTTACAAGAAACAGAACTATACTATTGTAGTGATTATGGCCAAAGGGCAGTGGCCCACTAGACTTCGACGCGATATAAATCATCGTCGAAATAGCGTTGGCGTATACCAAGTGTCTTTCAAAACAACGCATTCCAATGTAACACACTCGATCGCACAAAATCGCAGTTCAGAATAGGCCCTACATGCAATTTTTTGGAGGCGGGGTGTGGGGTGGGTGGGTTTATCGCTAAGTCGGTCAATGTTCAGATTATCTCAACATTAACCGCGTTATCTACAGTCTAGCCATCGTCATCGTAAAAATAGATAATGATTAGATTAAATACATGAAACTTCTTTAAAAATATGATATCGTCTGGTCTTTATTACCATTCATGTGAGCAGTCTAACTCTTGTCGGCAGCAACGACGATACGACATTCGATCTTCATTTTATCGGTTATAAGTCTCATCACTGTGAAGTACCCCCTCCCATATTCTATGTCCTAACCCAAAGCCAGTGTTGCATACAGGCCGGATGGGGGAGGGGAGATACAAAATCTTAGATTTCCTCCAAAATTGCAATAATTTAGGAGTTAAGGTAATTTCTCAAAATACGCCTCTTCGAACTGCCCTTAATAAACCCCCCCCCCCGCCATGCAGCGCTGGTTATGGTGACATAACAGAAACAGAGTCCACTGCACATGAGATCAGCATTATCATCATTAAAATGTCGGATTAAATCTTAATTTTAAATCTTTAAAAGTTCACAGAAAATAATTTAAAGCTTTTCATTTACGATTTGGTGTAATCGCCTACCTGAAGAAAAACGTAGCGTTTCTTCCGAATAAATCCGCCCTACACTACAGATCAGATAGGTCAAACTATATTCTCTAGCTCTCACGCGACAGTTCAGTAGACCGCCGTCTACGAACCTAACGAAACATAAGTCAAATCGGTAAATCTTCTCCAGTCAAACGCTGCTATTACCGGCGGTAGCCTATACCGAAGTTCTTCTCATTGACCTGTGTTCTTCACCACGACCCGGTCAACTCGCCGATTGCTCGTTCTCGCCTTTCTAAGAATCGAAAACAACGAACGAATGACCGTCCGTGGCTAAACTACGGAGAAAGATAAACACCTCCGCGTACCGTTAAAATACGCTCGACTCGGGGTGGAGGACGGCGGGAGGACGGCCGGGGTTGGGGGCGGCGGGGGCGTAGTTTGCGGTGCAGGCCAGCGGACACGTATAGGCTGCGGTTATTAATAGCCGCGTTGCTGCGTCGATTAACCCAGACAGCCCCGTCGACCAGAAGAGGAGGACGACGGGGACGAGGAGGACGAGGAGGACGAGGAAGAGGAGGAACAGGAGCAGAGGAGGAGGAGCAGGAAGAGGATGAGGGGGAGAAGGACGAGGAGGCGGAATAAGAAGAAGAGAAGGAGGAGGAGGAGGAGGAGGAGGAGGAGGGCCAGAGCCATAAGACAGTTTAACATTCGCAGTGCTGCACACAGCCCAGATAGGGATAAATTCTCTCCCCAAGTGTTAGATCTTCCCAATTATTTGCATATCAGTGTGTAATGCGAGGACAATTTCTTACCACTTCCCCGAATCCACGCCTCCTCCCCTCACCGAACTGCCATGAATCCCCCCTCCCCCCAAAGGCAGAGAAGAGTGTGTGCAACACTGGACTCTAGAGAGAAAAAATCGCAGGCTACTCTAGATACAATGACATTAAAAGACCAACTTCGCTCCTTGCATAGTTCGCGCGTTGAGTGCCGGACCAACTTTACCTTTTATTACGAAAAGCTTCCCATCGATGATACCCCAAGTTCATAAACAGAAGTTGAAACCAGTGCCAAAGATTATGATTTCATTGGAAATGCTGACAGAAAAGCGTGTGAGGCCAAAAAACGCCAGCGTAAAGATGACTAAAACGTAAAAGTAAACAGTTCAGGTGAACATTTGACAAAAGAAAAGTGATCTATGTCTGCTAGTTGAGAGCAGTGACTGGGGTCGGTCATGAGATTCGCCAAAAACCGTCGAGGAGTTCGGGAACTTCGGGGAGGGGATATACGTGAATATGGGATCCAGGAGATAAGGAGAACGCACCAGACTTCAAAGCAGGTAGGTCCCTGAAAACTTCGTAAACACTTTGCACAGTTGGCAACTTGGCATACTGTGCCTAATGGATGAAGCGGCCCTGTATTCAGCACTATATTGATATATACGCTTATAATTCCAGTGGACGTAATGTACGGCCAGGCCCGTACGAAGTGCAGCTGCACCCTCTGGAAAAAAGGAGTGCAGCACCCCCTGAAAGACGAGGCTGGGGGATGCAGATCTGCACCCCTTGGAATTTTCGGCTCAAAACTATATAAGAAATGACCTTTTTTGCTTGTCGACTAATATATATATATATATATATATATATATATATATATATATATATATGAAAATTACCTTTTCTTGGCTTGTCGACTCAAAACTATATAGGAAATGAACTTTTTTGGCTTGTCCACCGAAAATGTGACAACCAAACACCTTGCCTCGGAAAATCTGCGCCTCCTGCTAAAAATTCGTTCCGACGTGCCTGGTACGGTCGAATCTTCGTGAGAACGACAGACATATACTAAATGAAAGGTTGAAAGTCCTGACGAATATCTTGTGGAATGGTTAGTAGGGCGATCGAGGGAAGAGCCGCGTAGTCTACTAAGATATGTTGTTCGTGGTACAACAGGTTTTATAGACAAGAAAAACAAGTTTTATAATTAATTCGCTGTGTGAGAGAAACCAACGGAAGGCCTGTGGAACAGTGGGTGGATGTATAGCAGGGGTGCACAACCTTTTAAGGATGAAGGGCCACATTTTCGGTTCCGAAACTCCGAGGGCCACACGCGCTTTTTCTAATGCAGAAGTGGTACGTTGACAGTAAACGTTGATAGCAATATTTAATATGGTTATTGATAAAATTTATTTCGACAGGACTAATGGAATTAATAGAATTTCTTATGAATACAATCAATCCAGTAGGGACAAATGAAATCGAAGTGCTTAGTACTGTAATTTTAATGTAGAATTAAAGGTTAAGGTCTTGATAATCAAAAAAACTATGGCCATGTTCAATGATTAATTCATAAAATTTAAAAGTCAAAGGTCAATCGCTTTTTTATACCCAATGGAGTTGTTGAGACTGAACGTCTTTAACAATCTTATTCATATTTTTGGGCAGTTCACTTGTTATAACCTTCAAAACCGAGCACTCAATCTGTCCTTAGAACATTTCTCTTCAATTTCATTACAGAATATGTTTGTTCACACAAGTATGTGATTCCAAATAGTCGCTAATGCTTTAAAGTGGCCCCGAAGACTTTCTTGCTTTCATATTAGCGCTACAGAAGAAGCCATTCGTTCTAAGGGTCTAAGTCGCCATCAATTGAAGTTATTAATAAAAGAGGCTTTAGCCTCTTACCATGACATACCATATTATACAGATGTGAGAGAGCAGAGGACGAATTTTAGAATGCTTTGTTGAACTGACAACAGAAATTCGTAAATTTCTTAACAGCAAGAGCACAATAATAATAAATGATAATAACAAGGCTTAAAGTGTAGCGCTAATATGAAAACAAGAAACCTTCGGGGCCACTTTAAAGCCTTCGGGGCCACTTTCTATTGAAATCCTGGAAACGTCCGCGGGCCACAAAAAATCGTCGGCGGGCCACCAGTGGCCCGCGGGCCACGGGTTGTGCACCCCTGATGTATAGTATAGATATGTAAAACTCGCAGTGATTTGAAGAAATTCTCCGACAAAAACCACATTTTCTTTTGTCACCGTCTTCATTGCTTAAAATCATGCAGGAATGATCAATAACATCGTGCTGAATTTCGATCTAGAAGGTTCGAAATAGAGCACCTTCCAGCCATTTCATAATGCACCATAGCGCCAGAAACTATAATATTATTGCTTCTTGGACTTCGCTCAACTTGCCGATGGTTGGGTCAGTGTTTAATCTAGGCCGTTTCCGGGGGGAGAAATTGCCCCTTCCCCCCAGAAATTTAATTCAAATTCTTTCCGGAAATTTTGGAATACTACATGGACTAACAGCGGCCCCTAGCAGAATTCCCCCGACTTTGTCAGTTTCCCCCCGCTTTTTCAGTTTCCCCCGGAGTCCAGGAGTCTAGATTAAACACTGGGTTGGGTAGGGAGGGTTTGGCCGTATTCCGGTTACTAATAGTGTAACTGCAATTACTAATAGTAATTGTGGATAGCATGGATCATATTTTACTAAATACTATCAGTCTAGTTAATTGTAGGCATATGATTTTCATTTCTAATCATGTGTATGTTAACACGCTTGTAGTAGTAGTAGTAGTAGTAGTAGTAGTAGGCCTAGTGGTAACAATAGTACTAATAATAATGTTTTTGTGGATAGCATGGATTCTATTTTGCTAAATACCATCAGTCTATAGTTACCGACAACTTTATGATTTTCATTTTTAATCATGCGTAGGCCTATGTTAACACGCTCGTTGAGCCTCAATGAGCCCTTGAGCTAAGAAGTTATCGACCGACAAACGGAAGTTTTGCCAAGAACAGCGCTAATAAAAATCTTCAGACTACGCATTTGGCAGTCATCAGTTTGAAAATGGTTAAATATCCTATTCACAAAGAACTTTGGACTGGAGATTCATTTGATCTCCAATGCCGGTCTTTGTTTTGATGCAATTTTGGCATCGAGTGTCATTTGCCTCATGCAGTGTCCCCATCGGCCTAGGCCCTAATAATTATTAATGGGATGCGGCTTTTGCGCCCCCTCCCTTACCAATTGCTACGCTGCAGTGTATTTGTGTGTATGTGTGTGCGTGTGTGTGTGTGTGAATGTCATATTTTTCATCTGATTTGATCTGAAAATTTTCTCTCTGGATACTGTTGTTCTTCACTGCTTGATATGACAGAGAGTTTTTGTTGTCGATTGTATCAGATAACTTTCACTGACAAATGGAAAACAAAACAGCAAAATTTTGAGTTTATCCATTTCCGTGATTGTTTTTGAAACTGTAATAGGACTAGTGTTTTGATGTCGGAGAACTGTCGTTGTATTATGTGTCTGTATGATGTTATTGACTTTAGACTATAAGTTACCCATATAAAGCAGATTTAAACATTTAAATTGGTATAAATGTACTGCATCGAAACAAGTCATTTATCATATGTTCTGCTATTGTTTTTTTTTCTATTCATCTTGTTGATTCTATCAGTTAGCCTGCTACAGGCATACAGACAACAATAATTCAAAATATTATTTTCCTTTAACAACAATACTTAAATCATTTGAAAGAAAACCAAATTGAACACAGCCATGGGTATTCTATAAATAGTTCACCAGTAAGTTTGTTGCCACAAGGATTTTAAAAAACATTCACTGTAGAAAGTGATAGAATTTTCTAGTGCTCTGTCAAGGTTCGAGACAATAGCTCGAATATACATATCCATAATAATAATAATAATAATAATAATAATAATAATAATAATAATAATAATAATAATAATAATAATAATAATAATAATAATAATAATAATGTGACGTAGAGTGGCTTAGGAGGCTACGTTAGCCTGTGTAAAAACCACTATAGGTCTAGTAACTCTCTACGTTCAGTAACCTAGCTTGCAGATATAGAGATAACCTTTCAATCTTTTTACTGTTTCTACTGTTCCATTAATTTTGTCCACAACCCTTACACTAAAATATTTTTCATTCTTGGCCCTACCCCCTGCCTGAGCAATTTGCATTGATGGCCTTCTATGCTGCTACAGTGTGCTAATTTAAAGAATCGAACCTACTTTTCCAGTCATTATTTAGTATGTTTCTATCAACCCTCCCTCCCTCTTTGTCTCTCTGTCTGTCTGTCTGTCTGTCTGTCTGTCTGTCTGTCTCTCTCTCTCTCTCTCTCTCTCTCTGTCTCTCTGTCTCTCTGTCTCTCTTCTCCTTTCTAATGTTGTCAACCTACAATATTGAAGCCTTTTGCATAGCATAAATTATGGCATCCATGCATCGTCCCATTGATCATCTTTGCTATTCGTCTTTGCACTTTTTTCTAAAAGCTTCATATCTTTTTCAAAAATGGATTCCATGCCTGAACACAGTATTCTAGATGAGGCCGTACTAATAACAAATTTAAATAAAGAAGTTCAACTGGCCAACAAATATTTAAAGTTTGCTATTTGCATGAGCCATCTCTAAGTTCAGATTTAACTGTCTTGTTTAGAAAATGGAGTTAGAGAATTTGAAATTTGGGAAAGGATAATTAAAATTATATGTGTCAGGTTATTAGTTAATTAAGTTGGAGAATCATAATTAATTAAAATTATAAATTATGTGTCAAGCTATCTAGTTAATTATCTAATTAAATAACTGTTGAGCAAATGGTAAACTATATCTGGCAGTTGTAGTCCAATTGGTGCCTACAATTAATCAGTATCTAACTTAGCTATGTGTTTGAAGAAAATGACTTTCGAAGCTGTAACTGGTAAACTGCTATAACGTTTAATTTCTATATGTCGTCATAATATTATTGTTTTTGCGTTCATCTGATTATCAGCGTCTTGAGTATTAGCAAAATCTGCTCTGTATGACGATTTTTTTCAAAATAGAAGATTGGCTGGCAGCATTCTGATGGTCTCTATTCTGCTAGTGTTACTCTACAAGATAAATGAATTTTCAAAAAATATAGACATCTGTGTACACTAAGTACCGGATAAAACTTTTGAGATCCAGTTATATACATGGTTTGGTCTTTTTTCGCCATCTAGAAAGATCTTCTAAGAAAGTCCCGCAGACTCCATATTTGATTTTGTCACCGACACATATTCTGCAATGGACTATTTTCTTGAGGTAGCTGCAAAGTTATCTGTTAATTCTGAAAACGACAATCTGGATGGCGCCCCAATCGTTTCGACGCGACTACGTTTGAGATTGCGAAATTCCGAAGACCAGCGATGAAATAAAGCGTTTCTCTTTCGACTGGCGTCGATATAACGATACAGGTCACGTGGCGTGGATATAATGATACAAGTCACGTGATATATAGGCATATACACTTGATCATCAGATATAGATTCCTTCGTCGTCGGCGTTCGAAATTGTCGGATAATCTGTGTTCTGTGTTGGTGATTTTAACGACGGCGGTGGATCGTGGCTAGCAAAAGAGAACTCGGTAAGACTTAACTGCGACGACGACGACGACGACGACGACGACGACGACCACGGCATCAATGATATCTGGTCTGCTCGATGGAACAAACTGGCAGAACTGATTCTGATACCCGCAGAGCCAGAGACCGCTGTACTACTTCCTTCTCCGAGCGCTTGGAAATCGCATTCCGCTCCTCTGTCCCGTGTGTCTGGGTCGTGGATTTTTGGTAGGACGTTTTCCGCCGTCGAAGAGTCTGACCGCTTCTCTAAGGTATGAACAGATGACAAGACAGGAAGCGCCAATTCTGTCTGTGCAAGGTCCGGTGACGTCGAATCCAGTAAGAACGCGTCGTCGATAGCGTGGTCGCATGATGAGCAAACTGTCGCTGGCAACGAGGGGTTTGACGCGAGCTGCTGGATGCCAGGCGATGAGCGACCACCGGCAGTTGTTTCTGACTGGTCAAGAAGTAGGCCTGCCGGTTCCGTTCTTCCAATATAGTCGAAAACTTCTTGCGGAGTTTCTACAGTAATTATCAGCTGTTCGCTAGTGATCGAGCTGTCATACTTGGAATTGATGCCCGATTCGCTTTCCGACAGTGCGTCGAAGCGACTCGGAAACGAGGCTTCGTCGATTCGAATGAGTCTTTCGACGCAAGGCGTTCGCAAAGGCGGCAGGATATTTGCCGACGTCGTCGAATCGGCATCCAGGCGGGGGATAATTATCGTGGTGTTGCGGTCTTCGCGCGAGGACACGCAACTGTAGGACGAGGCTGGTTCAGGGTTGCACCACGAAGCTCTGTCGTCGCTTTCTTTATGATTTTTCTGCAAGAAGAAACAACAGGGTCACGCTCTAGTGACGTCTACAGTAGCTTTATAAGTAGTGTGGACAGAGATATACAGTATTTACTACAATGTCACCAATACATCTGAGCGGCATTCAGCAATGGCGTAGCTAGGGTTTGCAGGGGGCGGTCTCTCCTCTTGACGTTTTCGGAAAGGTGGAGCCTTTTTAGTTTTTAGTAATTAATTTTGGAAATGCAATAAATTAAAAAAATTAAAGAAGCAACTCTCCATTTACACAGGGACCTTTTTTACTTTTGACATAATATTATATGAAAAATAAATTCGACGAGGCGACGCTTTTTGATGCGGATCGAAAAGATGGCACCTTTTCAGTTGCGTTCAGAAGTGGGGGCTGTGAGGGCGGAGGCCCCGGACATCCACCAGATGGGGGCGTCCAAATTGACTTGACGACCTTTTTGCTCGTCAACACTTTTCAAGATGGCGGGGGCATCCAAATTGAATTGGTCCCGGACACAACACCACTTTGGCACATGCCACTGCACCTTTTAATATGCTCCCCGCCCACTTTGGTGCTAAAACCTGGTTACGCCACCGGCACACTGTGTTACAGACGTCAAAGGAAATTATTATTATCGATTAGATTCATTTTGCAGCAGTGGCATACTGGGCTTACAAAGTGGAAATTGTTGACCTACGGTGGACCATCGGTCACGGTTGCAGCAGGGGCGTAGCCAGGAATTTGATTTTTGGGGTGTATATATATACCGATATACCCCCTCCGTCGCTACACCCCTGGGTTGCAGTACTCCTGTCCAAGCTGATCAGTCACAGTGTAATAATAATATTAATAAACCGTGGTCCAGTTCTGAAGAATTTCAATAGACAAACATTTATGACACGTTACTAAAATCAGCAATATATACGACATCTATAGGGGCCCCATGCGGTTTTTATTTACCCTCAAGGAGTCCTGAAAATTTCCCTTGTCACCGTTTGTCCTGTACGCCCTTACTTATCAGAATTAATGAGTCTCTTCTGCTTTGCGAGGCGCTGATAATTACCAGTGCTCTTATCAGGAGAGGAGGAATATGGCGTACCGTCTTCTTGTAGGCCTACATAAATGTAGCATAAGTAATAACAACGATGATGGAACGAACAGTCGGCGTACTTGGTTGAGGCGATCATAATCCGAACAGGATTCAACTACGGTGCAGTAGTCCGGATGCGATGGAAAAGTCGGATCTTTGCCGCCGCTTTCGTCCAGAATCTTTCCGAACAAAAAATCATCGTCGTTCAGAAAGAATTACATTTCAAGAAGAAAACCTAAAGAGTCTATATATATATATATGAGCTGTTTCCATGAGAATGATAAATCCGGAATTCTTCCATTCTCGCCAGCTTTGATCAAGTGGTGATTGCAATATACAGACATGTTCAAGGTTTCTGTTTGACGCTATAGTTCGATTGGATGGCCAAACTGAGGGCTCTTCTAGCAAAGTCTGAGGCTCGCGAAAAGCTTTTTAAAATTGCGAACAGATTAACAGATCAGCAGAAACGTACAATTGCCACATAACAGTAAGCCTAATAATTTTGTCTGTTTGTCAATTTTATCATAGGTCCCATAAAAATAGCAGCAGAGATTTAATGAAATTTTGCGAAGAATTGGTTTTGACCACCCCTGGTATATAAATGTTATCTTTTGTCTGTGCGTGTGTCATAGACAAGATAATAATAATGTGATTTTAAATGGTTTAGAAGGTTAAGTAAACCTGTGTGATAGGCTCACGACTGGCCTAAGAAAGCGGATGCATGCAAAGAAGAAACTGCAAAGAAGCGATTGCAGCCCTATAACTTACTAGCAATCAGCAAATTGAATCGGCAAAATATAATCTATTTTGTGGAAGAATCTGCTTCTAATAATGCAGCTCTTTTTAACGAATGATTTTTATAATATTTTACAATTTACACATATTTACAATATTTTTTACAATGATATTATTTTTTACGTTTTATTACAATAACTGAAGATCAAGACTTTGGACTTCAATTATAATAAAATGCAACTCTGATTTTAATCAATTAATGACTTATTACGTTGAGGATTGGGTAAAGGTTCTGCGTGAAAATAATTTCGCATAACAATTTTTCAATTAAATTAAATGCAATTAAATACAAATAAATGTGGAAAGTTATTACAGTGGTGCTTACACAAGAGAAAATAGCCTCTTAAACCACATGAAATAAAGTTATTTTTATCATTACTAATTCTTTAACTAGAAAATTTAACTGATAGACCGGCTGCAATGTGTTTTCTACGTTCCTCTGCCTCGCGGCAGACAAAGCCTGAAAAATACTGCGTCCAAAAACATGCAATCTACTAAGATACTTAGACGCAGAGCCTATACCAAACTAAAGCGGCGATTTCCTTGCAGCGAACACGATGAAATAGCAGCCGACGTGTGTCTGAATATGTCAGCAGACGTTATATACAAGTGGTTGTCTGAGATGAGCATTAAAAAGTGTCAAAATAACTAACAGGTAGCAAGACAAATGAGTGTTACCACTTCAGGCATGCATGGCTCCAACCCTTTTATCCAGCGGCGTACCTTAAGAGGATACCTAATCAAAGTTAACCAGTTAGCGTGTTAGTATCTACGCAATAGTACGCATATCAAGGAAGCAGGTCAGGCCATACAAATGCGCTAACAGTTCAACATAACAGTTTTACACGATTTCAATAGACAATAACTAGTAAGTTATTTATATAATAAAACAATGTTAGGCGTGTTGAAACCAAAGCAGTTAGTATTATTTATTACAATTCGCAAATATTATGCATTGCCAAACACAAGACTCTTTCAAGCAAAATCTGTCACGTAGAACCAAAGCATTGACGGTTTGCCAAAATAAAAGCTGTCATATTTTGTTCACCCTTAATTCTAAGCAAGAACACTTTGGATTCAGCGAAGTCCCTCATTTGGGTGCCTCCGCGACGGAGTCCGTGACACCCAGGGAGGACTCCAGACCACAAATATATCCACAGATGACGGAAATTCAAACATTTATAAGTGCACTATTCAATCTTAAGGTCCCCTTAACCGTGTATTTAACTGTAACTCAATGTAAAATGGACGGATATATCCGGGATCCCCAGTTAAGGGGTTAATTAAATTTTAAGAGTGCACTTGATTCTGAAAAAAACATACTGTGGCGTAGCTAGGAAAAAATGCCGACAGGAGCAAAACACCCGTCCCCTCTCCCTCTTTTCTTCCTCTTCCTTCCCTACCTCTCCTTTCTTTCCCTCCCTCCTACCCCTCCTCTTTTTAATGGGTGTACGGGGTATCACTCCGGGAAAATTTGTAAAAATAACAAATGCCCGTAAGTGACATTTAGACAAACAAAACTGCGAAAAAAGCGCATGAAATGTTCCACTTTCTTCCCTGTAAACGTTCAAAATCTGAATAGACGTTCAAAATTCCAGATTTTCAACGGGTAATCAAAACGAACGTCATAAGAATGAAGATAATTTGTCCCATTTAAACCTTAAATATAATTAATAAGCGCCGACTCCCGAGAAAAGTTATAACCAACCAGTTGCAGAACCTGCTATACCTACCCCTACCCTCAAACATTGTTCTCATCTGCTAAGCACGATAATTTGGGGGTGATTTTTAGGTGTGCCCTTGCTACCGCACCGAGCTTCGTGCTAATTGTGACAATGGAAATAATGTTGTGTCGAAAATTTAATTCATTGAGTACTTCTAACTGACAAAGTTTCGTGCAATCTGGCTGCAACACGTGTTTGCATGCAGCGTGCATAGAAGCTGTATTTAAAAATTGTCTTGTCTTGTCTTTAACCGTCTTCGCTCAGAAAATGTTCAATTCTTTGATGTTGTCAAAGAATGGACAGGACTCGATTTAGAAAGTACTAGATCCTAATAAAGGCATTCTAGATCAGCCAGCCAGCAGGCAGCAGCGGCAGCAGCACAAAGGTTTAGTCTCAATTGGACTCCATCAAAACTTACACAACAAGCAGCAAAATCAGATTATCCTTAGACGCAAGAATTAATCGATTTATTAAATCCGCTCCATAACTCTTACCAAATGCAAAAACGTTACTTGATAAACGTGGATTATGTCTGTATGAGTTGTTATGAAAATATTGACTGCAAATAAGGAGGCGTCTAAATGCTAAACAGATGTCATGATAATTGAGTGATTGATTGCCAATTATCGAAGCGAAGGATTCAGAATAATTATAAAAGCTTTTCGGTCGGCTACGTACATAAAAATATCTATATCACGAAGAGACAGGCAGCAGGGCCTAAGAAAGCAAAGGGCTCTCAGGACACGAAGGACAGCAAGACTTCTGCTGTCAAGTCCGAATAGCAGATCTTTCATGAAAACAATAACAATAATTCATAATAATAATAATAATAATAATAATAATAATAATAATAATAACGTACAAATTTAAAATAATGCCTCAAAAATACACAAGTACATACAGACGGTAATATTTAGTAAAAATGACTGTTCAGCAAACTTAACATTCAATAATGTAAAGGTAGCAATCATAAAACATTATATCTAATTACTGTTAAAATAATGCGCAAACAGGAGGTGCATTATAGTCGGGCATACCTTACGCAGCATATGAACCCGAAGACAGCCAGTATGCAGAGCAAGATCAGAACGGATACGATGCCGGTTATTTCCGCTGAGCTGAAGTTGAAAGGCTTCGTCGCCAGAACTCGCGACGTCTTGAAAGTCGATGGTCCGGCCAACGTCAAACTTTCGGCCATGAAGCGATAGGATTTTCCACGTTCCAGCCCCTCGATCCTAGCTAATCCTCTCGTCGCTCGTTCTTCCAAGTAGATTGCCACCGCATTTTCATCGTCTTAATGGGAAGTATAATAATAGTTTATCAATAACACTAGCTGGATTCTAAGCGGCTTAAGTTACAAACAAACAGATCCGTCGTAGGAAAAAAATCCAGCCGGAGATGACGCTAGAAGTTAAAATGATGAGACAGAAAAAGAGATATCTGGACACGGAAAGAGAACCAACGACGCCATAGAAAAGACGATTATGCTACGAAGAATGGAAGAAAGCAGAGGAAGAATGGAAGGAAGTAGAGGAAGAATGGAAGAAAGTAGAGGAAGAATGGAAGAAAGTAGAGGAAGAATGGAAGAAAGCAGAGGAAGAATGGAAGGAAGTAGAGGAAGAATGGAAGAAAGTAGAGGAAGAACTCGCGCGAGATGGACAGGTGGAATCTATGAAACACGACACCTGACATCGGAAGAACGAAATAAAGCGACAAAGAAGATAGAAGAATGAAAGAAACTCATCCGTGATATCACCAAAGGCTATGTGGACTCGATAGAACCAAATGATGAGGTTACTACATCGTCATCGTCGTCATCAGAACATATCGTCAATGACATCGTTCATTGTATATATAGTTGTCTTTAGCGTCATCCGTAATATTCCAGCGCGTCATTCGTTTCCAATGTCACGCACGCCTATACAGTCGAATCCTTATATAGTCCGCAGTATGATTAAAATATACGAAGATCTATTTGCGAATAGAGACACACTCGCCTTTGTCGTTGAGTTTGCTGTAGTAAAGGTTGTATCCGTAGATTAGGCCCTCCTTTGGACTGTAGCGAGGCATTCCCAGCTGGAGCTCGATGACAGTTTCATCGATTCGCAGAGGATAGATGTGAGGAGGAGAGGCCACTAAGCCAACAACAATACAGAAAACTGACTTACCTACGATACCTCCCCCCAGTGATGTGCTATGCATGACCGATACGTAGCAGCCATGTAACGTAATGTAATGTGATGTAATGTAATGTGACATTTGTATAGCGCCTCTTCTATTTCTACTCAGAGGCGTAATGTGACATTTGTATAGCGCCTCTTCTATCTCTACTCGGAGGCGCTCCTATAGCATTGGAGTCGCAGGGTAAAGTAGTGAGACTTTAGCTTTCGCATTGAGCAGAGCGAGGGAGTAAGAAGTGATTCCAGAATGGATGGGTTCAAGGCATTCCAGAGGGAGGGTCCAGTCACTGCAAAAGCCCGACGCTGGGTAAGGGCAGTGCGTGATCTAGGGACATACAGTATGTAGAGATCACCAGGGCGTGACTTTTCAAGAATAACTGGCAAGGTACGATCGCCTATACCGAGATGAGGCGTGTACGTGGGACGTGTAGCGTCTTAGTAGAGGCGGACCTCAAGCGCTGTCGGCCCTCGAGAACTGCTGTCCGCTGCAGTTCACCGTTTAGATGTGCCGGACCTATGCCGTGTAGGCATCGAAAAACCAGCAGCGCCAGTTTGTACATGTATTTTATACGCTCATGGACTGAGCCAATGTAGGTTCACGAGTATTGGCGTAATGTGCTCGTGCCGTCTAGTTCGATGGAGAAGGCGTGCGACGGCGTGCAGTAGGGGGGGGGGCTACTGTCTGGAGTCGATTGATGAGGGACTTCGGTGACCCCGCCAGAGTGGCGTTTCCAAAATCTAGTTTTGTGAGCACGATGGCGCGAATCAAGGTCTTGGAAGCAGTGATGGAGATGTCGCGTGAATACGTTAAAACATGTTCGAACTTCCAGTCTTCCACATGTTTTTGATACTTAGTTAACTGGAATGTGCATTAATTGACAACCTGACTCCTCTTTGTGAATTGTAATGTGGACATGATTGCTGGCTTTGCTTATAAATTTGTTAGTTTTTGATTAACATTGATTTCTATGATTGGTAAAGTCATGATGTCATGAGTGACTGCCAGTCTGCCACTTTAGTGACGAGCAGGGCTGGATTAAGGTCCGAGTGGGCCGGGGGGGGGGAGGCTGAGAAAATAAAGGCCGTCGCCTATACTGAAAATCTCTGACAAGCAAAAAAAGCTTTTCTCTCTTCCAAATCGTGCTGCAGATCGTGCTGACAAGCAAAAAATAGGTTATCTCGAAAATCGGCGGGCCTATTTTCATGATGGACCGGGGGCTACAGCCCCCTCAGCCCCCGCCTTAATATGAGTCCATGACATGGGCAGCTGGGCTCTTTCTGTGGGACGATCTCGGATCCAGCCCATCCGGGACCCCGCAGGCCGCCAGGTGCCCGGGACCTCACGCGGGTAAAAAACCGGGCTCGATGGGACCCCTCTATCTTTTTTGCTAGCTAATATTTTTCCGATGATTTCTGATGGCGCTAAATAAATTTAAAAAAATATTTTCACACGGAGTCGTTACCTATGCGTATAAACAACCTGGAAATAGAAACAAAACTTCCGAATTCACCTGAACTCCTGTCGTGGAAGAAGCAGGACCAGCGAATTCCGCTGCTCCGGCCGTCCTCTTCGGTCGCCGCAATCCCAAACATGTGCCTGGAATAGTCGCTCTTCAGTGTCACGGACACCGAAGACTCGTTTCCTCTTACCTCCTTCCAATCAACGGGACGCTAAAGGATATTTCAACAGACTCTGAATTGAAAAGAAGGTAGCCCCTAAAGAATCTCACAGCATTATGCGTGGCTTAGCAACTCCTAATTCTATGCCCCTCTCTTTGAAACGACTTAAAACTTATCTCTTTGTCTATATGCAGTAATTGCAGCGTTAGCGCTTCTGAGTGATTCTTCAGAAGAGGCGCTATACAAATATTTTTACATTACGCTCCAGTTTAACTGACAAGAGAGTCGTATATCAGTTCAGACGCTACCTGATGTACATGTAGGTGCAATCAAGTGACCGCAAGCCATGGCGTAGCAGGTGCAGTGACTAAAAATTTTTCAGCGTTTTGACTCCAAGCCCTATTCTTTGAACCCCAGAAATTTTGACCATTCTTTGATTCTGCTCCTTGGCGAATTTTTTCACGAAAGAAGAATAGCTTCACAGTTATAAACTCGTTCTAGGAGTAATGCTTTCAGAATTTGCTGTCAATTGTTGTTGTTGTTGTTGAACCTGTGAAACATAGAGAAGTATGAATGCGTACTAGATGAAAGTTGATAAGTAAGTAGCTGAATCGTTGTATTACTTCACAGAGCATCCGATTCATTGAACCTTTGCACCAAACTGCGGTGTAAGTTTCGAGCCTCTGACCGAAGCCGGGGTTATTCCAGCGGAAGACCACTTCCGAACTGTTGCCAACTGTCATCACCGAGCAATTGGTGGGAGGCGAGGGGACTGAAAAGCAAAATTTTATTTTATTTAGTCTAGTTCTGCAGCAATCCAACAGGGGCCTATTGCTTTGATGTTAACTGCGTTAGCATATACTGTAATACATGATATCGAAGACTGTGTGGTTTTCTCTTTTCTCTGTGAGCGAATAAATTAGGTTTTTGGGAAGTCATTATGCATAAAGTCAAAAAGTATTAAGCAGAAAGCAGTGTTGGAGTTGCCAAGAGATGGGGAGGTGGGGGGGGGGGTTGAACCCCAGTTAACTTTGCAACCCTCTCAAAAATCGCACATCGGATACATGCAGTTTCTGGCATTCATTGAATTTCAGTCCTCAACCCACCCCCACCCACCCCAGCTCAAATTTCACAACTCCAACACTGGGAGAAAGTTTTCGAAAATATACAAAACGCCATTATTTTAATTCTGGTCCTACGAGAATTAATAGTCTATGGCCAATTACTCTAGAATAACTGAATCGACAGAAGGAACAGTTCCCATGAAACAATAACAACTATTGTCTCCAAATCAACTGCCAAAGAAATAATTCGACTCGACTCTTTTTACGAGTGGGCTCGCTACTGTAATGCGCTTCCGTATTTCCTTATTATTCGTCCCTATTTGCCGGTTTTACACGGTTACCATTTTGCGCGATACTAACTTTGCGACTTCGTTGGTATTTCGACGAACGACGACCGGCCGCTGCCGGAAGAGGTACTTGCGAAGATTTCCAGTCGGTAGGCTGTGTCGCCGCCGGACATGTTCGGTAGCTTAAATAGCGCCTCGTTTTCCGTGTAATTAAAGTGAAACGCTTCTTGACTTCGGCTGAAATATGCTGCATGGTTCGAAATATTGACGAAACTCCGCTCTCCCGTGGCAGTGGAGTTCTTCCCTGTGCGAACAGCCGAGGAAAGCGACTCCAGTTTGACGGTGTACGTAACAATACCACGCGACTGTCGTTTTGTAAGAGGCTGCGTGCGTACATGTAATAGCAAAACGACAAATCGCTGTCTATTAATTGTAAACGTGTACACAATAAGACTGACGTTATCGTATTCACACTGTACCAGCGATCTCATCTTTTATTCAGCTTGTCTACTGATGTATCAATATCAGATGTTACGACTGCACGAAGATGATAATGGCGACAGCCAAGACGTCATTGATTGGTTAATGATGATGACGACCACCATGATAAACAATGACGCTGATGATTATGTTGATGATGATGATGACGACGATGATGATGATGAAGGTGATGATGATGGTGATGATGCTGATGATGGTGGTGGTGGCGGCGGCTATGGCGATGATGAAGGCGATGAATAATATTGCCGAGTAACATTAATGCATATAACGTTAACCTTGAAATGCAATATTGTCGACCTTCCGTCGTTCTCAAAGCAACCTCTACAGACTTCTGGAGCTTGAGATGGAACTAGCAAAAAAGTAAAATTAGTAACCTTCGAATAGTCGTCGTTATGATGATGATGATGATGATGATGATGATAATAATAATCGTCGTCTTCAGCGTCGTCTTCATAAATAGGAGTATCCAGAACAATCTCTATGGTCACTGATCTATGCCCACCAGCAAGAAATCTGCTTCTCCCATTGGCTGGCGTCTATTAATAGACGACAATGGTTTCTATGGTTTCTGCCCACCAGTGGGCGGAACAACCGGACTTTGTTTGTAAACACTGGATACCCCTATACTACGGCATCATATTGAGTCTAAAATATTCATTTTGTTCGCAGGAATCAGTATCTCGGGCACCGAAAGATATTTGGAACGCATGCAACCAGTAGGCTACTTGTTTTTCCAATCATTTGTTTAATCAGAAAATTGCAAATCTTAGTCATCAGTCAGTCGGTCCCCTCTTGGACAGCGCAGGATGTGCAATAACAGACGATGTAGAAACTGCACAAATTCTAAATAACTATTTTTGTTCAGTATTTACAGAGGAAAATACAAATACTATGCCAGAAGCCAAAATTGTGTTTGATGGAAATCAAGAAGAAATGCTAACAGATATAGTGTGTACAAAAGAATGTGTTATCAAGGTTTTGACCAATTTAAAGACAGACAAGAGCCCAGGATTAGATGGCTTACATCCAAAGTTTCTTTACGAGGTTCGAAATGAAATAGGACATGCAATTGCTTTGATAATCAATGAATCACTCAGAACTGGAGTAGTACCGCAAAACTGGAGAGACGCATTAGTCAGCCCACTGTTCAAGAAGCGTCCAAGCAATTACAGACCAGTGAGCCTAACATCTGTAATCGGTAAAGTTATGGAAAAAATACTGAAAGAAAGCATTTTGGAACATTTGACTAGGCATAAAATTGTTAAAGATAGTCAGCATGGATTTACAAAGGGGCGTTCATGCCTGACCAACCTGTTGGACTTTCTGGAGGAGGTTTTGATAAGCTAGACAGGGGCAAGGCAGTAGACATAATATATTTAGATTTTGCCAAAGCTTTTGATAAAGTACCCCATATAAGGCTGGCTGCCAAACTGAAGTCCTGTGGAATAAGGGCAATATACTCAGATGGATTGAAAATTGGTTGAAGGGAAGAAGACAGAAGGTTGGCATTAGGGGAGGCCATTCGCAATGGGCAAGAGTTATCAGTGGAGGCCTCAGGGCTCAGTGCTTGGGCCATTGCTTTTCTAATATATATAAATGATATCGATGAAGGATTACTGTCCAAAATTTCAAAGTTTGCCGATGATACAAAGTTATGCAGAAATATAGACTCGGAGGATGATGCAAAATTTTACAAGAAGATCTAAGGAAATTGTTTCAGTGGTCTGTGGACTGGCAGATGCTATATTGATAAATGTTCTGTAATGCATGTTGGGAAGTCTAATAATGGTAATGAATATTCTTTAGGGGAAGGTTCTAACCACAACAGAAAAAGAAAGAGACTTGGGGATAATCACCCATAGAAGTATGAATCCATCTCACCAATGCATGGAGGCAGCAAAAAGGAAACCAAATATTGGGAATGGTGAAAAGGACAATTGTGAGTCGTGACAAAGAGATAATCATTAAACTTTATAAGTCATTAGTAAGGCCTCATCTGGAATACTGTGTTCAGGCTTGGAATCCATTCTTGAAAAAGATATAGAACTTTTATAAAAAGTGCAAAGACGAGCAACGAAGATGGTCAATGGGTGCCATAATTTTAAGCTACGAAAAAGACTTCAATATTGTGGACTGACAACATTAGAAAGGAGAAGAGAGAGAGGGGATTTGATAGAAACATACAAAATAATGACTGGGAAAGTAGATGTGCCATTGATCGATTCTTTTACATTGGCACACTATAGCAGCACAAGACGCCACAAGAGCAAAATGTTTAAGCAGAGGGTTGGTCCAAGAAAGAAAAACTTTTTTAGTGCAAGGGTTGTGGACAAATGGAACAGTTTGGACGAGGTGGGAGTGACAGTTGAAACAGTGAACGGATTCAAAGGCTATCTAGATAAACTAGGTTATTGAATGCAGATGGTTACATCAGTGGTTTTCATTACTTAGCCTCCTAAACCACTTAAAATCACATTATTATTATTATTATTATTATTATTATTATTATTATTATTATTATTATTATTATTATTATTTAAATTCAAATAGAATCAGCACTATCGGAGCCATCAGAGTGTTTTGTGTTGGTGAGATATCTTGAGAAGTCAGTGGCGTAGCCAGGATTCTCCGAAGGGGTGGGGTGGGGTTACGAACGACTATTTCCCCAACTTCGTAAACTCCTGACAAGCAAAAGAGGTCGTCACTTATTTCGCTTGGTTAAGGAGCGCTGACAGCCTATACAACTATATTGATATTTTTTGTTTGTTTCTTTTTCTTTTTGCTACCTTAAATCCGATTTTGGCGTCTCTGCACCCATAGAATAATAATACGCAATAAAAACCAAGGAGGGTTAGCTCCCAATCACCCTTGGCTACGCCACTGGAGAAAGTAATCCCCATTTACGGTCCCTCTGAAAACGCTTGGCGGTCCCCTATGGGACGGCGGACCCCACTTTTTTGAGAACCACTGTTCTAATACGAGCTGTCTTCGTTGTCGTTGTCACACAACAGTCTACTTATATGCCGTCTGCCTGTCTTTCTATCTTGACCATTCAGGTGCTGTACCTTCTTCGTGAGAAGTGAATGTTCTGTTAGACCGTTCGCTTCGGAACTTGCTTATGATGGACTTGATGTGGATGGTCAACTGGTATTCGACGAACGGTTCTAGGCCAGCAAGACTCTGATTCTGCACTCTCTTCTTAGACTGCTTATTGCTTCTGTGCGTCCATTTTCGCTTTTGTTCTATGAAAAATGGAGGATCGAACGTAAAACGAAAGACAAAAAATGTATTTTACGGCAAGACGGTAAAAGTAAAACCGCCAGACTGTACTGTACAAACACGAAGTGCTGATTTTCTTAGCATTATCTGGAAAATGTATATCTGTGGCTACTTTTCCCTTCTGTTTCATGATACTTTGTTGATAGATTGCGCATTGGCGAATCTGAGCTTTAAATATATTTAATAACATCCGCTCGTGTTGTAATATGCGTAATTTTAGGCGCATTTAATTAAATTTCTTATTACGTAGCAGTTTACTGGATAAAGATGCAGAGGCGGCTCCCGGATTTCGCAAGTGGGGGGCCGTTTGGGTGGCAACTTCTAAGCACGAGGTCAACTATTTCTCATAAACCTCGATTAGTCTATAGTTGCTTAGAATGAGTGTACTAAAGTATGGGGGCCACTGGGGTCAGACATACAATAGGGGGCACGGGTCCCTCTGAACCCCTTTTTGAGCTGCCTCTGCAAAGATGGATTAGAATAGTTAAAACGCGCGCAACTCAATGAAGGCGTTTTAGCGAAATAAAACCATTTTACCGGATTTTCTGTCGATACAGCGACAAACGTAATATCCAGGTTGTGATCTTCTTCTGGACGAAGGTAACTAACCACATCCGTGTTGTTCTCCGCTCGAACTCCGAGAATCTTCGCTGGTCCTGGTTGAACTGTGCGGGGAAAAAAGAACACTGCAATACACGTATACAGCATAGATGTACAAAACGTTTTTTAAAATGTTTTTTCTTTTTTATTTAAAAAGATGTTTTTAATGTTTTTTAAAATTCCTTATATTTTTTATCTTATTTCCTGCATATCAATTTATATAAATTTCCTAGTCCTGAGCATCCTCAAATTCTATGATCAATTCATTCTGAGCGAATTCAGGCTCATCTTCTTGGTGATGCTGCAGAACTAATTTTTCAAGGAATCACATATTCAAGTCAGTCAAATTTATTTCAATATCTGTCAAATGTGACGCGTGGATGGATGGTAAACAAAGGACTGTAAACGAGGCCAATGTTTTTAATGTTTTTAATATTTTTCTAAAAACATGCTTTTTCATGTTTTTTATTTTAATATTTATGTTTTTTACATCTATGGTATACAGTAGATAACGCAAAATGCGACCCTTTTAACGAGGCGGCGGCAAGATGAGTGCATGGAAAGCAAAATAAATCGAATCAAATATGCAATAACGCCATTTTTATCTTTGGCGAATAGTTGTTAACCTATGCGTTCCAGCAGTTTTTTCATAGTAATGCTCGATACGTTTCCTGCTTTGTTGGTGCCGTTAACTTTGAAGAACACGAAACCGTCCCATTTTGTGTGTAGAAATGCTGTTGGTACGGAGCAGACGTGCTCATTCTGCCCGATGCAGTTTGGCATTTTCTTTTCATCGCATCGAATGAAGTCACGATCTTCCCTAGGGAGGAAAACAATCTGCACACGATGGTACGATTAATTAATTATTATCAATGCATTCGACTCGGAAGTTAATTCAATGGAGGATATTTTCTTAGGCATCAGCAACAGTTTCGAATATATTGTAAATAGCGTATTCCCCAGGGATGGGCAAAGTGCGGTCCGCGGGCCGAATGCGGCCCTCGAAGCCATGTTGTGCGGCCCCCGACATCGAACAATATTGCATTAATGTGCGGCCCTCTAAAACATATGAAACATTTGACAACGCCTCACTGGAAAATTCATCATTCAAATTGGATTTTCACGTTGGCATTTGATCGTTAACTAGAAATAATGCTCTTAATATTGACTTTTTTCGAATTGACAGTCTTGGCTCATTAGTAATGTACTTATACTGAACAGTTTATAATATATTATGTTAAAGTCGTTTTGGAGACTACTTTAAATTTAATTCTAAATGCCGAAAAAATGTGCGGCCTTCGGCTTTCGTCACAGACACTTTTGCGGCCCTCGGATAAAAATGTATGCCAATCACTGGTATACCCTATTCGTCGAACCTGTATTATATAACAGGGATCGTGTCAGTAAGGAACCGACATGCACGCCTATTCGCATTGGCGTAGCCACGGTGTGAGGGGGCACGGGGTGGCTCGACACCCCTACTCGACCTGGGACCGGTAGCGGGATTTGTGCAAGACCGTTGAGTAGTGGGGGGAGCGGGAGACAGTGTGCTGAGAATGTGAGAATGAACGAAAGTACTTCAAAGCGCTGAGGATTGACGCGACGAGGTTTTTGCTCGTCAAAACTTCTTTTTCACCCAAACACCTGAAAATGTAGAATTGTGCCCCTCCCCATATTCCCGAAATCCTGGCTACGTAGCCACCGCTAATTCACCTAAAAGGGAGCAAAATGTAGCAGATAACTCGTGACTCTAAATTCAAGCGGCATGCTCTTACATCTTAGAGATAACTCGCTTATTTATTGCTTCTTAATAGTTCGGTTCTATTGGCAAGTAAATTTGCCCCCAAAGACTGACTGTATAGGCTTAGACATTTTCTCAGGGTTCTAATCGGAGGGAGGAAAAAGGGTTCGCAGTCGTGGATCTATAAATAACGAGAGCCGAGCAGACGACAGATAACACACAGACACACGCGCCATGCACAGAGCAGACGACTTAATGAGACATGATAAGATATAAGGTGGTTCCGGCGACGCGCGCTTTCTACAGGCAGGGCAATATCTCTTAGTGACTGAAATGAGGCGAAAAAGAAACCGTTCTAAAATACTATTATAATTACCAAAGGCGATTAGCGGTAGAAACTGTGCGATTGTCCAAAGAACCGAGTATGCCGCGCAGTTAAGATATATTTCTGTTTGAAGACGAACATTTTCTGCTGTCTTGCTTAGGTTAGGATTCGGAGAAAACGAAATGTAATTCGACAAGCGCTGTTTTGCTTCACTATCGGTTTGACGTAATATTATGGCTAGATAGAGAGAAAAACTCGAAAGGAAAGCGAAGCCACACAAATCTGTAACTCTGTTTAAGAATCTGTCGAATTTAAAGTCGATAAGTTTGCATAGTCATGCTTCTCCGGACACTTCGTCTCCCGCCTCAAAATTTTCTGCAAGCATTTGACCGAAATCGAAATTTTCCAGGCATGACATTGAACAAAGAAAGGGCTTGATTTTGGACACGATTAATTTAATCAAAGATACGAACTGCCTTCATGTTCGTCGATTTCTTTCGCATTAAAAGGTGTGCAGCAATTTTGTATATAAGTCTGGTCACTTTTTACAGAGTGAAAAAGGCAAGCTTCGGAAAGTCATTACTCGACATTTTGAAACTCTATTTTTTCCAAATCCAAAGGAATGAATGCTGTAGGCCTATCGTACTAGATTTTCTATTTTTGTATTTGACCCGAAAACCTAAGGTGAGAACTCGAAACCTGATCTGTATAATGACGCGACCCGGAACTCAAGCATTTCTAGACTTGTCATTTACTTCATTTTTACTCAAAATAGTGCGTTTCGTGAATAAAAATCGCAATAAAAATCATTTTACAAAGCGGCATTAATATTAGCGGAGAAAGTAGGCTTAAATCATATGCCATCTACATTGTAGTTTTAAACAGGGGTTAAATTTAGCCGGATCTGCGATCCGGGACGTCTGGCGTGAGATCCGGAACGTACTTTTTATTCGGTGTGATCTTTTATTGTTTTATTTTTTTAGCACTTTGCATGCACGGGAAAGAAAAGAAAACGTGTATTGTACTCCAAATGTTCGTTTAAAATGAATAAAAATGTTGTGAATTTTTTCTGTGGCCGGATGAAAAATAAGGAGATCAGGCGCCTCTGAAAAGATAATTTAACCACTGGTCTTAAGTCACCATGTGCCGTTAACCCATATATGCCTAACTTTTTATTTCCTCGCTATATTGAAATATTTAGTCAAATCTGCGCCTAATAGCCTGGAACTAACCTATTTTCTGGAAAATTTTAACGGATCTCCAAACTATGGCCACATAAGTGTCGATCCTTTATAAAGGATGCTAGGCACTTATGGGTGCATAAATGTCAAACTAATATTTCCACGAAGCAGTGTGCACAAGCATTGTATATTTGCAAATTGTTTGATTTTTCTTAAGAACTTCATGGAAATTTGTTATAAACAAACAAATGCATCAACTGAATCTTCCAAATGTCATGTGTCAGCCATCAATTAGCACCAGGAATTAGCAATAAGCGGTTAGCATCACTCTCGATGAAAGTCAATGAAGCAGTCTTTAGGATGTAAGCCAACTTTGCACTTCAAGGCAAACAAAATGGGCTTTCTTCTTGTAAGGCTGACTTACTTTCTGCTTTTCAGTGTATGAAACCAGATGGTCTTTGCCATCATAACGGACACTCGACTGAACCCTTCTGTCTAGAACCATTAGCTGCCCAATCGGTCCTCTAAGTTGGAGTCTCTAAGCATAACACTTGCTATAGACTAACAATATCTCATCTGAAGGACAGATAATTGAGGCAACAAGAAGTATCTGCAGGTGATAGTTTGTATATGTAATAAGCATTCTGAGTAGCAACATCGACCATCTGGATAAATAGTGGCCATCACACTTCTTGGACCTGAGGGAAATTCTGTAGCAGCCCACATTCTAGTCCATGCGATCCGTGCCTCCCATGTGCAGATTGTAGTATTTGATGGTTGCTGGCTGGATAACTTCTCTCACCTTCTTCTGGGCTGATGACCATCTTTTCACTTTCTCAACTGGATGAATGTCATGCAAGTTGGAAGCCATGGTCACAGGGCTGTTGTCATGCCATTGGTTGATGATAAATTTTCCGGTTGCATCATATATGTAGTCAAAGTGTCCTCTTTCTTTCTTCTTCATGTCAGATGGTGATATAAAAGGGCATCTGTCCGTTCAGTTGACACACAGAGTGCCAGTTTCTCCAATATTCCTGAGAGTGAGGTAATCCAAGAGTCGTGGCAATGTGAAAACATTATCAAAGTACAGTCTGTAAGTTGGTCCAGGTGGCAAAGATTTGGTCAAAATTATGACAACTGACCCTCCAAGACCCAGATCTTGGGGTGCTATGGGACCTTTGCTCTGGTAGAGCTCAAACTGTGATGTGATGCATGTAAATCGTGTAAGCCCTTCAGACCAATGGTTGTTGTATACTGTATAATGTGTGACCCCAGATATGCCTAGCATCCTTTATAAAGGATGGTACAAATCTGGCGCCTAAAAAATCTTGTGCATAAAATATGATGAAGCTGCCATTGACATGAGTAGTAACAGATGTCAAATCACATTGCTGAACTAAATTTAGCTCTTTATGGTGAAATTTAAGAAAAATTACAATATACCTTTTGTCAGCTATAGCTACAGGTGACAAAAACAGCTTTCAACTCTGAATCAAGATTTAAAATGTGAAAATATTCAGAACCAAAACACTTTTCTTAAAAGGTCACTTATTCAGTGAAGTCAATATAGAATTGCAATGCAAAAAATCTTTATTGGCATAAATAAGTAAGTAAAAAATCAACCATCCTTTATAAAGGCTCGTAGGCATATATGGGTTAAAGATATGTCAAACGAGAAGGACAGTAATTCTAAAGAAGTACATGGATCCCGATTTCAAAATATTTGGCATAGATCGCTATCTTTTAATATACAGGCTGTGTGAAAAAGTCCTGCACGTTTCACGCTCTTCACAAAAATTTTGTTGTGAGGATCCATAAGGCAATCACACAATAATTAGTAAATTCTTTACCAAAAACATCAATACCCCTTGAAATATATTGAGATCTGCATATCCTAAATCATTGATGGCTATTCAGATATTCATAAAAAACCAAAATGCCAAAATCCTATAAACGTGCAGGACTTTTTCACACAGCTGTACAAGCCTGTGAGAGCAAAAAACTCTTCGTGTTCTTACGAGCCCTTGAACCAGGCCGTGTACTTCGTTTCAAATCCATTGTACTTGTGATCGAGTTTCCATCGGAATTCGAACGTCTCCCAGTTCATATATCGAAAGTAGTAAATTTTCGGCGTTGCCGGTTCTCCTGAAAAGAAATAATAAATTAAATAGTCTAAATATCTTGTGATAGAATGAGAGATTGAGGCATAGATAGCAAATGATTGGAATGTGGGTAGGTTTGTATGTGAAGTTTACTATGTTTGCTTCTATGTTTATGTGAGCAAATAGGAATTCACGTTATAGAAGGCGTGATGAGACGACGAGCGTCATTGGTCGCAAGAGCCGTTGCTGAAGGCGTTACGTTTTGAAAGTGCGTCTTTTTCGAAGAAGAGAGTTCGACGGTGGCCGAAGAAGAAGGCGGACGTTCGATTGCAGCGATTCGTTTCTGCTCTTCGTTGTTTTAGTTTAAATTGCTTTTATTTAAATCTGAACCGAGATTTCAGTTCGCTTAATATTCGTGAATTAGTATATCGAATTGGTTTTCGTGCAAGGGCACATTTGTTTCATTTTCATTGATTTTGTGTGGAAGCTGTTATCAGCTGTTATTTATATTAGTAACTAGTTGCTAAGATAGTTGCTGTCGCTGGACGTTTTAAAACATTGATTAGAGTTATATAGCACTGCCTATTGATAGCCGCTATGGCGGAAGAGTTGAATGTTTAATTAAGATTAAAGCGAGATTTTATAAGAAGAATAGTTTTGTCAGTTAAAATGTGCGAGTTAGTGCCAAAGTAGTTTCCCCTAGACAAGTAAGTAAGTAAACGAGTCCTATTTAGGTGGCTGCTCGTCACATGTGGTAGGCTCAGGTCCAGGATCGTTGAATCTAGTTGTAAGTTGTCGTCGCACAAGGGTAAGCGGGCGACGCTGCTCCACTCCGTGTAGTAAGAAAAAGCAGAATTTTAGGCTCTTTTATTTAATTAATTGAGGAGGCCTAGTGAATTTTAAGAGTGAAATAGGGTTTGAGTTTTGTCTCCCCGTTCATTGTAAGTAGTATCAGTAGTTTAAATTGATTATTACTGCTTTTGTGTTGAATATTGCTGTGTGTTTTGATTAGTTGTTTTGCATTGAATTTGTATATTCTGCATATCTTTAAGTATGGAAAACCCAGCACTCCCTGATGCATGGTCGGTTGAAGACATTTTATCTATGAATGTAGAAGACTTAAGGAAAATTTGCTTTCAAAAGGGGTCGAAATGAGGGGTAACAAGGACCAATTGAGGGCAAAGCTGATTAAATTATGTGTGACAGGATTGGGTGAAGACAGACAGACAGATATTGAGAGTGTTGGCAGTAGGAATTCTCAAAATTCCAACCACAATCCAATAGAATCTGAGGCCATTGTCCTTAAGAAATTAGAGGTACAGTTAGAGATGCGTAAGTTAGAACTTGATGCCCAAAAGCTCAACTTGATGCCCAGACCCAAAAAGCTCAACTTGATGCCCAGCTTCAGCAAGCTCAACTTGATGCCCAGACCCAAACTCAAATTCAACAAGCTCAAATTCAACAAGCTCAAATTCAGTCCAATGAGAAGATTGAGTTGCATAAGTTGACCTTGCAAAGTGAGTCAGTAAGTAGTGATAGGACTAGTGCAGGTAGTCCTGATAAAGCTAGTGAAAATGCTAGAAAGCACTCCCTAGGTTTAATGAGAGTACAGATATTGACTCCTACTTGACTCTGTTCGAACGAACAATGCTGAACTTCCAGATTGAGAAAAATAAATGGCCTGCTATGCTTCAAACTCAGATAAGTGGTAAGATCTTAAAAGTCTTTGTAGAACTGACTGCTGAGCAGGTCCAAGACTATGACTTTATCAAAGAAGCCATCCTAAATATGTTTCAATTGGTTCCCGAAGCATATAGATTAAAGTTCAGGCAGCTCAACAAGGACCAATCTGAAACGTATACACATTTTGCAACTAGGTTAAATTGGCCTTTTCAGAGATTTTTGCTTGGTCATAAGGCTCAAGATGACCCAGAAAAATCAAAGAATTGTTTAAAATGGAACAATTTTTGAACAAGGTGAATGATAATGTGCTGAAAACTTGGCTTATGGACAAACAAGCCAATTCACTTGTTGAATTAGCTAGATTTGCTGATCAGTTTGTTGCTATTCACAGAAATTATTCAAATAGCAGTGACACATACAACAGACACAAGTTTGCTCCAAATGCATACAGACATGAGCACAATGCAACCCAAACAAATAGATACAATACTGGTAGAGAAAATGCCAACAGTTGCACTAATTGGAGATATCAATTAAATCAAAATGTCACTTCTAAGACATTGCCAGATGAAAATAATGCCAATTTGAGAAATTTTCCACATTCCAATACACAGGAGGAACTCAAATTTCAGGAGTGGTAAAAATGGGCTGCCCTCAACCCAGAAATGTGCATTCTGCCATAGGAATGGACATGGTTTAGACCAATGTTTTGCTTTAAAACGACAGAGAAATGAAAAAGGCAAATTTTGAGCCAGGCTCAAATTTTGCTGGTCCAAACGTAAACTTTGTGCAACAAGTTACACATAGTTTGGACACAGTACCAACCAGTTTCAGACCCTATTGTTCCCAAGCTACAATTGTAAATGCAGACAAACAAACAAGACAAATTATTTCTTTTCGTGACACAGGTTCATCACAGACTCTAATCAGTAAAGAACGAATAAATCCTGATGAATACAAAGATACAGGCGAATGTCGTTTGATTAAAGGTATAACTGGGGATGTTATCCAAATTCCTTTGGTGTTGGTGAACCTTGATTGTGTTTTTCATCGTGGAGAAGTGTTGTGTGGTCTCATCGATCAATTACCCCATTCGATTGATGTTTTGATTGGAGCTGATGTGGATTGTCGAGTTGAGGAGGAACTCATGGATTCGTGTGTGTGACTCGGGCTAAAATCAAATCATTAATTGATCTTGAGAAAGATTCATTAGATAAGAAAGCAGAGGTCACATATAATCCAGATGATTATTATAATTTTGATTTTAATTTAGAGAGTCTGTTTGAGGAAGACTTATTGGGGTCTACTGTAAATTCACAGTGTGTTGATGCTGATGATGTAGCTCCAAGTACTGTTGATGAGGAGGTTGTTTTTGATGAGTCGTGTGACTCCAGTGGTGTCCAGGACCCACATGGTTTTTCTGATGATGTTGTTGTTGGTGGGGTTCCATGAGGTTGAATCGCCCAGTAGTTCCACAGGTTTTTCCTAATGATGTTGTTGGTGGTTCAGGGATGTTGAATCGCCCAAGTGGTTTATTGAATCGGCCAAGTGGTATGTTGAATCGCCAAGTGGTTTATTGAATCGCCAAGTGGTTTGTTGAATCGCCCAAGTGGTTTATTGAATCGCCCAAGTGGTTTGTTGAATCGTCCAAGTGGGTCATGTGATGAATTTATTGGGAAAGAGTTGTCTTTGTCCCATGATGACCTAGTTAGGTTGCAACAGACTGATGAGAGTCTGAAGATGTTATTTGAGGAAGTTGTCCTGTTTGATACTCCAGGGCATAAAATCTCATACTGTGTTTATGATGGTCTTTTGGTACAAAAATTTGTGGAATCTGAGTGTCCACAGGAGGCGGATGTAGGTCGTTTGCAGATCGTTGCCCCATTGCAAATCTGTAGGCGTCTTTTAGAATTGTCACATGACATTCCGGCGTCCGGACAACTAGAAATACACAAAATCAAACAAAAATCATTAAACATTTTTATTGGCAATCAATTAACAAAGATGTTAAAGGAATATGCACGCACATGCGATATATCCCAGAAACTCAATGCAAGTAAATACGGTAGCATTGAACAATCCCAAAGCTTACCAAGAATAACTTATGTGTTTGACCGTATTGCTGAAGACGTCGTAGAATCAGTTCCAGAGTACAGCAAGTCAAGCAACAGGTGGTTGTTGACAAAAATGGACTTGTGTGCTCATTACCCAGATGCAATCCCCATTCCCGCGCATGCAGGACAGATAGTAGGTAAGATGTTGACAGATGTTTCTGTTCGGTGTTGTTTGCCCAAGGAGTTCATTACAGTCCCAGGTAGTGATGTCATGTCAGAAATCAGGCAGAACTACGTTGACTTCATCCCAGTCAAGAAAAAACAAATGCTGTTGTGGCATGTAAATCTTTCGAAGTTTCATGTTGGTAGAAAGAAAATGTTTCACAATGAAAGTGAACAAGAATTTGTTAAAACTGTTGCATGCACAGTTACAAACCCACTTGAAACTGCCAATGCAATAGAAATAACAGAGAACGTCCAGTGTTTTTTTGAAGAACTGGTACTGGACAAAGCAAAACATTTGAGGTCAGGTCTAACAGAGAAATTGAAATCTCTGATTATGCAACATGAACAGATGTTCAACAATAAACCTAGACAGACTGATCTTATCGCATATGAGATCTTGCTTAAACAATATGCTCAACCCGCATATGTTTCACCACATAGACTAAGTCCTGACAACACAAAGGTTGTCAATGGGGAACATACCCAATTGTCAGTTGATTGCATGATTAAACATAGCATCTCAGTGGAAGCTGATGGAAAGTCAGTTGTCTATAATTTAGAGGATTATGGTCGCAATGATTCAGTATTGTTGGGTCAAGCCCCTTTGAAGCGCATAATTAGAGAAATGCCAAAGACATTCTCATGTGTGAGATATGTAAGTCCCTTGAGACCCGATAGGAAGCCTATATATTTTTCAGTACAGTGCAGTAGTTTTGCTGAGTTTCTTAGGTTATGCTTAATACAGCATCTAATGATTATGAGTTTTGCTCATAGACTGATTTACTCTTTTACTTTATTGATACTTAAGTATGTATGGATGTCCTATAGAGTTAAGTTGACCATCAGAATAGGTAGAATAAGTAATTAGTTAGGCGTTGTAAGTAAGTGTTGGAAGTAAAAATAGAATTTAAGTGTTACTGTAGCTTAAGCTAAGTTAGGATAGTTTTGTGATATAACCACTTAGATAGCATAATTTTTGCAGTTGTTCTCAGTGGTTGGTTCTTGTTTATTCCTTTGTGTAATATTAATTCCATTTTGGATAAGTTGAAATTGGTGTAAGCCAAAGTTTGCTTCGCAATTTCCTTTTGATGTCGTCACAGCCATTGCATCTGAGTTGACGTGGTGATCCACCACGTAGGCTCGAGTGCTAGGGGTGTGATAGAATGAGAGATTGAGGCATAGATAGCAAATGATTGGAATGTGGGTAGGTTTGTATGTGAAGTTTACTATGTTTGCTTCTATGTTTATGTGAGCAAATAGGAATTCACGTTATAGAAGGCGTGATGAGACGACGAGCGTCATTGGTCGCAAGAGCCGTTGCTGAAGGCGTTACGTTTTGAAAGTGCGTCTTTTTCGAAGAAGAGAGTTCGACGGTGGCCGAAGAAGAAGGCGGACGTTCGATTGCAGCGATTCGTTTCTGCTCTTCGTTGTTTTAGTTTAAATTGCTTTTATTTAAATCTGAACCGAGATTTCAGTTCGCTTAATATTCGTGAATTAGTATATCGAATTGGTTTTCGTGCAAGGGCACATTTGTTTCATTTTCATTGATTTTGTGTGGAAGCTGTTATCAGCTGTTATTTATATTAGTAACTAGTTGCTAAGATAGTTGCTGTCGCTGGACGTTTTAAAACATTGATTAGAGTTATATAGCACTGCCTATTGATAGCCGCTATGGCGGAAGAGTTGAATGTTTAATTAAGATTAAAGCGAGATTTTATAAGAAGAATAGTTTTGTCAGTTAAAATGTGCGAGTTAGTGCCAAAGTAGTTTCCCCTAGACAAGTAAGTAAGTAAACGAGTCCTATTTAGGTGGCTGCTCGTCACAATCTGAAAAAGCTTACTGGACAAAGCATCCAAATGTAGGCCCAGGGTTATTTCTAGGATTCTCAATTTGGGGGAGTGTCGGTATTTTCTGGGGGTAACCTGCCGAAAAAGTATGACAAGCAAAAAAGATCATCTCTGGCTCAAATTGGGGGGCGGGGGTGTTGGGGAGGGGTGTCGGTCTCAGATTGAAGGGGGTGTTGGGCGTGTCAGGGGGTGTAAAAATATCCCTGGTAGGCCTAAGCCACTCTAGTGGTGCGTGAGCGAATATTCGTTGTCTATAGATGAAAATTATCGTGCGCCATGAAATTTAAACGTTTTTCATTACGTGTTACAGAAATAGTATACGAAGAAAGCATCAACAAATTTAATGGTCAAATATTTATTGCGAAATGATAGGAAGCATAAGAATTATCTCAAAAGTGCTTGGAACATCGTCATTGAGTATCTCGGTCATATACATTATTCTTAAACGTTACAAGACGGTTTTCTAGGGCATCGGGCAGTGGTTAATTGTGGGGGGTACTGTATATAGTTTTTGGCTTGAAAATTACACCAAGGGCGTGCAGTATTAAAGGAGGACCTAACATGTGGCGTTTAACTAGGCCAATGTTATCTGGAATAGGGACGTGAGACTCAGGAGTAGTAAGGCATGGCCCTGGGATGTTAATAAGCGTTAAACATCACATTCGTTTATATTATTTTGGTGCATCAGGCAGAAGTCAGGAAAGCCAATAAGGGGAAAGGTCTGACAAGCAGATACGATAGCATGATCGGAACTCCACAATTCCAAAATTCAATAATACATGCAACAATAAAATACAGTAAATAAATGAATAAATAATAATAATGATGATGATAAGCCGGGTGCGATTTGTAAGGGGAATAGAGGAATTTCCCTCCATTCTGCCCATCTGCATCCCCCACTGAGGCGACTACTGACATCCCAACCAGGGAAATCAATCTTCCTCACCACTGTGACAGGAAAATGCATTCACCGTCAGCAGAAGGAAAGAAATTTTGGCGCCTCGCCGCGAAAACGAGTAGAAAAAATTAAACTTGATGTTCGGTGATAACTGCATGGGGAGAGATTTTTCTTAACCTTTGGAAATGTTATCTGTGTTGCTGATTAAACCATTTAACAGTTGACAGATCATTATTTGGTGATAGAGCCAGAGTTTACCTAGCAGAACTGTGCGAAGTAGATAAGTCACAAGCCTTGGATCAGTTCCCACAGTACAAGAGCAATGCGAAAGTAATAATTGGCAATGTGCTTGCTTCAAATTCTGCCTATCTCGCCAGCTGAATGTGATCGGAATTTTTCGTTCATGAATATAAATGATACACCATGCAGTTAGAAATCAACGCAGTGTTCGTTACACTTTCGTCTCTTGTTTTCATGAAGGTTAATGGGCCACCACCAACACTGTTCCATCTTGTCAATTATGTTGAAAAATGGGCATGCGATGGGCGATTTGCAGCCTCAGATGCACCAACTGCCAACTGGCAAAAATACTGACATGACATCTGTGTCAATTCCTGCCATTACAACTCTGTATTGATGTTAACTGATAGTTGCTGGAATTTAGTTGCAGATTTTCAATCGTTGCAACTTACAGTTGCGATGTTTCATTTATGATTTAAATAAACTTGTGTGTGACAATTTATAAAAATAATATTGAAAATTAGAGCAAAGTAACGTGCACTAAACCATGCATTTCCATGTTACCCCACTGCTCGTCATGTCCTCCACTGCTCGTCATGTTATCCCCTATACTGCTCCGGGTCACAAATCGCACCCTGATGATAAGGTAAGTTGTCTGTCCTATATACTAACGGCCGACTGTAATCACTTGGAAGACGGCTGTCTGCTCGTTCTCACAGCAGATCTTCGCTCTGTCGTGTTTGTCAGTGAGACTGGAGACGGTCAGTCTGGCCGTCGTTCCGTTCAGCGCGATGGAGTCGTTGGCCGAGAAACTGTGGAACGTGTGGCTGTTACGGTACGCGATGGAAAATTTAAGATTCTGAACAGTCTGAGACTGCGTCGACACGGAACACCACAGGTGCATGTCCTCTCCGACCAGTACTTCCGGATCGTTCGGTAGAAGTGCTGAGGCACAATAGAAGCCAAAGAAACCAATTAGAACTCGTGTAAACAAAACAAAAGAAGACTCTATGGTAGGGTGCGCGAACGGGAGAAATTTTTCTTCGATAAAAGCGTTTTATTCCAGTTCCAAGGCGTGTCTGTGGACGGAAGGGTGTCGAGATAAGGATAAGTATTGATTCTTTTATTGATGCAATTCTGATTGTGTTTTTGCGTAGTTTTGTTCGTGTAGAAGACTTAAGTATTGCTACTGAGCGATATTGAAGGAGCGAAGATCACGTCGCGTTACTTGATTAAAATTTTTCATACTCTTATACAGTTAGATAATATTAAAAATTTACAAATGGGTCGGGATAAGGAACCGTTGGCCATCTGCGACACCTGTGGCATGAGCGGTGTGGCCGACTACATGGATGAAGAGGAGATCTGTTGCAAGTGCAAGAGGATCGCGGCTCTTGAGAAGACCATCGAGGAGCAGGGGAAGAAGCTGGCGGAGGTTGAGAAAATCCTCCAGAAGATATTGGAAGAAAGACCGCAGAAGGAACCGGAGCCAGCAAAGTCCTATGCGGATAAGGTGAAGCAACAAATGCCGGAAAGAAGCAAGACCATAGTGGTGAAGCAGCCGGACACACCAAAGAGAGAGGGCCACAGCAGAGGCGTAAACAGACGCTTGTTTACGTGGGCGAGGCGGAAGAGAGAACGGACAACAGGGAAGGTAGCAAACCGGCTGTTGTCTTAGTGGGGATTCAAATGCTAGGAATTTAGGAAAGAATTTAGTTTTACAGACTAAAAACCAGTACGTGGCCATCTCGTTTCAGGCGCGAGAATTGAAGATGATGGAGGAGTTACTGGAAGAAGAAGCTGGAAGAGAAGCAGAGACGTGTGTGGTGGAGCTGGGGACGACAATCTGCTGCAGGATGAAAAAGCAGACATTATTGAGAAATTCAGGAGAATGATTAGAGAATTGAAACAGCGGAGGAAGCACTTGGTGATCACAGGAATCATGCCTAGAAGAGACCTGTCTAGAAGCAACGAGAGCAAGAGATTGGAGGTCAATGCCATGCTGATGGGAATATGCAGGAAAGAAGGAGTTGATTTCGTGGACGTGGAATTCAACGCACAGAGATCAGGATACCTTGCCAGGGATGGGCTTCATCTTAATTGGATGGGAGCAGACATGGTGGCAAGGAGGATATTTCATACAGTGAAGTCTGCTTGCCTGTGTAGGCATTTAAACTGAGGACAAAGGCAGTTAGAACAGATAGTAGCAGTGGTAGTCCCAGTAGAAGTAGTGGAGACTTTAGTAGTAGTAAACGCTTAGGTAGGTTAGATAGTAATAGACGTAGCTGTAGTAGTAAACATTCTACTGGGGAGGGGCGATTGAAGATTAGCGGTATCTCTAACTGTCTTGAAAATATAACAATAAATAGCACCGACACCAGGAAGAAAAGTAGGGCTTTGATAGGGAAGAAACCTAAGTGTTTTTATACAAATGCCAGAAGTATTATAAGCGCAAGTAAAAAAGCTGAGTTAGAAATTTTGCCAGGGTATGAAAACCCACTGAAATGTTTTTATGTAAATGCCAGAAGTTTGATTGGGGTTTTTAAAATGGCCGAGTTGGAGATGCAAGTAAAAGTTATGAGTCCAGACATTATCGGAATCACAGAATCGTGGGCCAAGTGTGACATTGATGATACAACTAAATTTACAGGGATATGCTATGTTTAGAAAAGATAGGGAAAACCAGAGCAGCAAAGGTCATGGAGCAGGAGGGGTACTACTTTACATTAAAGAAGGCTTACGCCATGGAGCGAACAGACATAGAAAATGATCACTTCAAGGAGCATATATGGTGTGAAATCAGAAGTCACCGAGAGAAAATATTGGTAGGGGTTTGTTACAGAACACCAAGTGCTATGGAAGAAGCAGATAATGGAATGTTTGCTTTATTGAACAGGGTATCAAGAGAAAATGTTGTTATAATGGGTGACTTTAATTATCATGTAGACTGGGAAACGCTGGATACAGAGAGATCATGTGATAGGAAATTTCTGGACTGTGTCAATGATAATTTTCTGTTTCAGCATGTGACAAGGCCAACAAGAGGCAACAACATATTAGACCTGGTTCTAACAAGAGAGGAGAATATAGTTTCCAACGTGGAGGTTGGGCAGAATTTTGCAACAAGTGATCACCAAATGGTCAGTTTTACTATTAACTTTGGGATTGGTCAACAAAAGCAGTTTCTAGAAAGACGTAACTTTTTAAGGGAGAATATGACCTGGCAAGGAAGATGATTACAGAAATGGATTTGGAGAGGGAGATAACAGGAAAAGACACAGAGGAAGGCTGGAGCATATTTACCAAATGTATGTCCAAAGTCATAGAATTGACCATTCCCAAACAGAAGAAAATTAACAACAAACTTCCTTGGATAACAAGAGAAGTGCAACGGAAAAGAAGGGCGAAAAACAAAGCGTGGAGGAAACTAAGTAAACTCAGATTAGCAAGTAAAGGAAATGAGCAGAATCAGCACAGACTCAAGATCTTGGAGGAACAGTATACTCAGAAAAGAAAAGCATCAGCAGTTACTAACAAGATGGCTATTGCAAATTTTGAAGGTAGATTAGCAAAAAATATAAAACAGAACAGTAAAAGTTTCTATAAATATTGTAACAGAAAGTTGAGACGAAAGGACACAGTCGGTCCCCTCTTGGACAGCGCAGGATGTGCAATAACAGACGATGTAGAAACTGCACAGATTCTAAATAACTATTTTTGTTCAGTATTTACAGAGGAAAATACAAATACTATGCCAGAAGCCAAAATTGTGTTTGATGGAAATGAAGCAGAAATGCTAACAGATATAGTGTGTACAAAAGAATGTGTTATCAAGGTTTTGACCAATTTAAAGACAGACAAAAGTCCAGGATTAGATGGCTTACATCCAAAGTTTCTTTACGAGGTTCGAAATGAAATAGGACATGCAATTGCTTTGATAATCAATGAATCACTCAGAACTGGAGTAGTACCACAAGACTGGAGAGATGCATTAGTCAGCCCACTGTTCAAGAAGGGAAAACGAAGTGAACCAAGCAATTACAGACCAGTGAGCCTAACATCTGTAATCGGTAAAGTTATGGAAAAAATACTGAAAGAAAGCATTTTGGAACATTTGACTAGGCATAAAATTGTTAAAGATAGTCAGCATGGATTTACAAAGGGGCGTTCATGCCTGACCAACCTGTTGGACTTTCTGGAGGAGGTTTTTGATAAGCTAGACATGGGCAAGGCAGTAGACATAATATATTTAGATTTTGCCAAAGCTTTTGATAAAGTACCCCACATAAGGCTGGCTGCCAAACTGAAGTCCTGTGGAATAAGAGGGAATATTCTCAGATGGATTGAAAATTGGTTGAAGGGAAGAAGACAGAAGGTTGGCATTAGGGGAGGCCATTCGCAATGGGCAAGAGTTATCAGTGGAGTGCCTCAGGGCTCAGTGCTTGGGCCATTGCTTTTTCTAATATATATAAATGATATCGATGAAGGATTACTGTCCAAAATTTCAAAGTTTGCCGATGATACAAAGTTATGCAGTAATATAGACTCGGAGGATGATGCAAAAATTTTACAAGAAGATCTAAGGAAATTGTTTCAGTGGTCTGTGGACTGGCAGATGCTTTTCAATATTGATAAATGTTCTGTAATGCATGTTGGGAAGTCTAATAATGGTAATGAATATTCTTTAGGGGGGAAGGTTCTAACCACAACAGAAAAAGAAAGAGACTTGGGGATAATCATCCATAGAAGTATGAATCCATCTCACCAATGCATGGAGGCAGCAAAAAAGGGAAACCAAATGTTGGGAATGGTGAAAAGGACAATTGTGAGTCGTGACAAAGAGATAATCATTAAACTTTATAAGTCATTAGTAAGGCCTCACCTAGAATACTGTGTTCAAGCTTGGAATCCATTCTTGAAAAAAGATATAGAACTTCTAGAAAAAGTGCAAAGACGAGCAACGAAGATGGTCAATGGGTGCCACAATTTAAGCTACGAAAAAAGACTTCAATATTGTGGACTGACAACATTAGAAAGGAGAAGAGAGAGAGGGGATTTGATAGAAACATACAAAATAATGACTGGGAAAGTAGATGTGCCATATGATCGATTCTTTACATTGGCACACTACAGCAGCACAAGAGGCCACAAGTGCAAATTATTTAAGCAGAGGGTTGGTCCAAGAAAGAAACATTTTTTTAGTGTAAGGGCTGTGGACAAATGGAACAGTTTGGACGAGGTGGGAGTGACAGTTGAAACAATAAACGGATTCAAAGGCTATCTAGATAAACTAGGTTATTGAATGCAGATGGTTACATCAGTGGTTTTCACACAGGCTTGCTTAGCCTCCTAAACCACTTAAAATCACATTATTATTATTATAAACATGACTACGAAATCTGATAATTAATTCCACAACGTCCTCTCGATCCACTCGATCTTCCCCTCGTGTAACTCTCCTCAGTGGCGTAGCAAAGAGGAGGATCTGGGGGTTAAACCGCTCTTGGCTGCCCAACCGAAATTTGTTCATTGTGTTTCTCACATTTTTTATTTTCGGACGCGGTTTTGGAGGTTAACCCCCCCCCTTGGCTGTCCGACCCAAAAAAAGTAGTAAGCCAAGCGCACTTAAAGGAAGATGACGACCTTTTTTGCTTGTCAGCACTGGCGAAGGAAAGCAGAGCGACGAAGATAATGAAGATGACCCTTGTTTTGGATATTTTTCGAAGTTGGAAATCATAATACCCCCGGAAATCCTGGCTACGCCACTGACTCTCCTTCGTCCTCCGAATCAATCATCTCCCAAAATATGCATGCAGCCGTGCCTTTTCATATGCTGCACCAGAACTCTGGATCTCAATTCCAGCATCTATCCGCTGTCTACACCATGGTCAAACAACAAATTTTGAGTCACAACTTCCTTCACTTCTTGCAACATCTTAAGTTTTTCTTCCTAAACGCAAAACATTTTTCTATAAAAAAATACTTTCCTCCATAGGTGTAACGTCCCAACCACAATGACCCTTTTGATCCAATGACCCCGCATGAATGACCCCAAACTTTGGTTATAGCTACTTTATGCTAAGATTAAGCGCATAAGAATTAGGAGCCACTGCGGTGCTGCTTTTGAAAGCGCCATAGAAATTCACGAGATTTTACTTACTTACTTACTTACTTACTTACTTACTTACTTACTTACTATTACTTATGTCATGGTTTTGTTCGATTCACGGCTCAGAACAAAAATGAAAGATAAACATATAACCGAGTCTGGCTAAACGCCGATTTAGTTATTTGCATTAGGAGTGACAGCGTATAGTGAACAGCAATCCTTTTGCAATTCTTGTTTCACTTAAACGTGTTCAGATAACTCGAAGATTGACGAAAATTATTCATTAATGCACAGGTCAATGAGAAAGTACCGAAATACTTACGACGAGGACAATTTCTGTTTCAGAGCTAATAGTAGCCTAGTACACTATAGTACTCCTAGGAAGCATCTCATCGTATGCAATCTCATACAGTATATGACTAAAAGTTCCCTTGATTTATACAGACAGTCATTCTTATTAATTAAGATAAGCAATAATTCAAGGTGGGACTACTTTCCAAATGTGGACGCACCATTGTCTTATAAAGTCTCGTTATTATTTCAGATAAAAAATCTGCTCACTGCACATATTCATTTTAATTATTCTAGGATTTAGTTGTTCCTTTTAGCTGTGTCAGCACACTGCCCAGTTGGTCTTATTAAACTGTTGTACGTATTTACACCAAAATCACTCTTCACAATTGTACACATTAAAGTATGTCTACATAATTCAAATGCATGACCCTCTTTCTGTCTTCCAGTTTGCATCAAGAAGCACTTATCTGCGTTAAAAGCATTAGAAAATCTTCTGACCATTATGAAAGAATTTCCAGATTTTCCTGTGACATCTTCGCATATGACTCACTCCCAATTTCCCCATAGTGTTTTGTGTCATCTGCACATGCAGTGACCAGCGTACAATGGTGTCGCCGCACGGCCAAATAAATGCCACATCTTAGTGTAGCGTAATTTCAAAAACCTCGGAAAGTTAATTTGAACTAGGCTTCGCGAAACTTAGGTTCCCGCCCGGTTTGGCGCGGTTGCTTTATAGAACCTTAACTTGAATGATCAGAGGTAGCGACGTGGCACGTAGTCAAAATACTTACTGACGAGGACAATTTCTGTTTCAGAGCTAATAGTAGCCTAGTACACTATAGTACTCCTAGGAAGCATCTCATCGTATGCAATCTCATACAGTATATGACTAAAAGTTCCCTTGATTTATACAGACAGTCATTCTTATTAATTAAGATAAGCAATAATTCAAGGTGGGACTACTTTCCAAATGTGGACGCACCATTGTCTTATAAAGTCTCGTTATTATTTCAGATAAAAAATCTGCTCACTGCACATATTCATTTTAATTATTCTAGGATTTAGTTGTTCCTTTTAGCTGTGTCAGCACATTGCCCAGTTGGTCTTATTAAACTGTTGTACGTATTTACACCAAAATCACTCTTCACAATTGTACACATTAAAGTATGTCTACATAATTCAAATGCATGACCCTCTTTCTGTCTTCCAGTTTGCATCAAGAAGCACTTATCTGCGTTAAAAAGCATTAGAAAATCTTCTGACCATTATGAAAGAATTTCCAGATTTTCCTGTGACATCTTCGCATATGACTCACTCCCAATTTCCCCATAGTGTTTTGTGTCATCTGCACATGCAGTGACCAGCGTACAATGGTGTCGCCGCACGGCCAAATAAATGCCACATCTTAGTGTAGCGTAATTTCAAAAACCTCGGAAAGTTAATTTGAACTAGGCTTCGCGAAACTTAGGTTCCCGCCCGGTTTGGCGCGGTTGCTTTATAGAACCTTAACTTGAATGATCAGAGGTAGCGACGTGGCACGTAGCCCGAAATACTTACGACGAGGACAATTTCTGTTTCAGAGCTAATAGTAGCCTAGTACACTATAGTACTCCTAGGAAGCATCTCATCGTATGCAATCTCATACAGTATATGACTAAAAGTTCCCTTGATTTATACAGACAGTCATTCTTATTAATTAAGATAAGCAATAATTCAAGGTGGGACTACTTTCCAAATGTGGACGCACCATTGTCTTATAAAGTCTCGTTATTATTTCAGATAAAAAATCTGCTCACTGCACATATTCATTTTAATTATTCTAGGATTTAGTTGTTCCTTTTAGCTGTGTCAGCACATTGCCTGCACATTTAGCTGTGTCAGCACATTTAGCTGTGTCAGCACATTGCCATTGTCAGCACATTGCGTCTTTGACGCATCATCATTTTATTAAGCAAATATGAGTGGGAAATAACTATAGCGACGCTTGCTATAAATACACAATATTTACTTTCTCTCTTACCAGTATCATTATCACTGCTTGTAAAACGTTTTGTGTACAGTAAAAGCAGAAGCACGGTAATAGATGCAACGAGGAAATACAGGTTTGGAATAATCTGCACATTTTTAAAAAAGTCTTCCTTAAAAGTAATGAATCACCCACTTCAGTTACTAACTGCAATCATATGGAGAAATTGCTAATCGTTCTTAAACTAAGGATAGAAATGTATCATATCATTGTAAAAGTATATGGCTATGAGCAATATTGTAAACCTGAATGATTGTATAGTATATGAATTATGTATATATTTAATGCAAATGTGTAATTCTATAGACCTTACTGCATAATAATTTTCGAAGGTACAGTCGATACGACTCGATAGTACTTAAATCCATACGTAAAAGAATAGATCATCCCAGAGATCAGTCATATAATGAAACAGTTAAAAATCTTACCCCTAAACTGGTCTGATCGACAAATAGGTCTACCTCTTTGCATATAGGGCCTAAACTATAAAGCATTCTTAGAGCGACATCTGGTCTGAGATGTAGAGTAAATAGAAGTGCGGAAATTACTCACTTAGCAATTCGCTGACTTTGGCAATCGTCAAGATTGAGAACATCGAATAGACGACCTGCGTCCATCGCAGTCTTTGACGAGCAATCCTCATCGTGCTACACTTTCGCTGACCGCACTAAAACATTGACGTTCTGATGCGACAAAAATGACCGGAAGAAACATAAAAAGTACAGTAAGACAATCCTTAGTTGACAAAGCGAACATCGACTCGTTGTGTGCAAAGATTTATGTGCAGATAGCTCTGTAAAAGTTAGAAAAATACAGCGTGAGTTTTGATTGATTCTTGCTCCGAAACAGCTAAATAGATAGATAGATAGATAGATAGATAGATTGATTGATTGACTGGCTGATTGATTGCTTGATTGATTGATGGTTCTACTGTGATGTTATTTGACAAATCCTTAATAGGCAACATGCTCTCAATATTAAACAGGGACATCTTAGGGTGACTATTTACCGAATATATAGGATACAGAGGGACTATTTCTTAAGAGCGAATAAGCGCTCGATTTGAGTTCAAGAAAAATGGGTAGGAGGATAGAATGCCAAGTCCGTTAGTCCAATTTTAAAAGGTTAAAATTAGTCCCGTGCTCGAACGAACGTAGGGTCCGGCGCTGATCTCCGTTATTTGGGCAAGCAGCGACGCAGGTGGCTAATGTAATTATTCTAGAGTATAGTTTGTCATTGTTTTCTCTAGACCCGCGTTTCTGTTTCAGTCCCATTTAACTTCTACAAAATCCAGACGCGACACGGTCTTCTCTTTCGATGCAAGTCGTGCATCAGAATCAGGCTAAGCTAAGCGTTGCCACGACTAAAACAAAAACTGAAGACTTCAAAAGAAACCGCTTATAAATTAACGGACCTGGCGGACGGTTGTCCTTGACCAAGTGATACTCTTAACCAGTGCTTCAGTATAACTAATTATCGTCAATTAATGAACAACTAATTAGTCACGTTCTCGCCAGAGATGTCCAGGGTCTATTTTTCAGAACCTGATCCAACCCAACCCATCAAATCTCCAACCCAACCCCAACCCATGCCAGTAATAGGCAGTGTTTTATCCAGACTCCAGGCCTTTGGGGGAAAATTGAGGCTTTCGGGAGGGGGGAATCGACTTGGTTGGAGGGGAAAAGACACAGTTCAATGCAAAATTGCTGGGATTTCTGGGGAATTTCGAGGTTTTTTTTTTGGGGGGGGGGAAATCTCCCCCTAACCGGCCTGGATAAAACACTGGTAATAGGCTACTTGACCCAACCCACCGTAATACATTGGAATTTCTTAAACCATAACTTATTTTCTGACCCAACCAAACCCAACCCACCATTAGTATGGAAAAGTCTGACCCAACCCAATCCAGCCCAATCCAAATCGTGGTTTAACCCAGCCCATGGACATCTCTGATTCTCACAAGGTAATCGGATGAGAGAAAATTAGCGACGACGATAATTGGGCTCAATTCAACGACCGGTTAATCATAGATGCACAACCGATTTGACATCGATATGCAATGGGTCACTCAAAATGACCATTAGTCACGACCCATGTGATCCATTGAACCCTTTACCCATGTGACTCATGACTGATAAAGTCCATGATACTTTTTCGAAGCTACTGTTCACGGATATTTATGCACCCCTAACACCCTCCAACACCTCCCCCCAATTTGAGACCGACACCCCCAACACCCCCCCCCCCCACAATCTGAGCCTGGGATGACCTTTTTTGCTTGTCAGATTTTTACAGCATGGATGGACTTTAAAATATACCGACACCCCCCAAATTGATAGCCCTAGAAATAACCTAGTTACTGTTGAATACCGAACGAACATGAAAGTGCATAACCACCCAACAATAAACTACAAGCGCGACAAGTAGGCTAATCAAGAGTAGCGTCATTACCATTTAGGTAAAGGTGTTGCTACCACTATGCTAATAACGTCCCGTTCCATTTCTACTGTGGAGTAGACGTAAGCATTGCATTGCTAATATTGATTTGTCAATGAACTTGAGCCTAAAATTTACCGGTAATGCACTGAATGAATGCACTCGCAGTCTTGAAAATTTGATGAATTTTCATCAATTTAATCAAAAATTCATCAAAATTTTAAGACTGCGGGTTTTAGTTCAATTTGTTCTGACCAATTACGTAATATGGAAAAGTCTGAACCAACCCAACCCAACACAATCCCAACCCACCATTAATATAGAAAAGTCTGACCCAACCTAACCCAATCCAGCCCAATCCAACCCATGGGTTAACCCAACCCATTGACATCTCACGTAACCCATGGAGTATTGATTACCCCTTTGAACCATGACCCGTTGATGACCCTCATGACCCTTTGAACCATGACCCTCATCTCTGCATTGAATATAATTAGATCCTATGCCGTAAGAGATCACTTATCTCTCGCTTACTTCTATGTTTCAAAAGATTGATTAATACGTTTGTCTTACAATAATTCATTGAAACCTCTCAATAAACAACTTAAAACTTCCATTAAATTATTAATATTATTATTATTATTATTATTATTATTATTATTATTTGGTTAAAGAGGCATTCACAGAAGAAATCGATCAGAACAACCTTCGATATACAGTAGAACTTCGTGTTATATCGTACTTAGCGGGTCTGTACAGTTAAGTACGTTATATGCGAAGTGCGTTGCATCCAATACCATCCAATACTGTAGCGCATGATACGGGACCGTATACATTGCGGTGTGTTACAACCGAATAGGTATATACGCTATAACCGAGTCCGTTATAGTGAAATTCTGCTGGAACTACAGTGTAGTTTTATAGTTCAGGGAAAGATATTTCCTTTACCACCCGGTGAAAAACTTACAGGATACAGTATCATATCTTTTAAAGATAAAACATCGCTTGCCTGGTACGACACTGGTACAACATGCATTCGGCACAGTTTGGTAAGATGCTGGTCCTTAAAACAGGGAAAAAACTCAATTAAACCGCGAGCCCTATACAGGCGACTAAATTATCGCTCTCGCATGCTGGCAATGTCAGAGTTTTCGATTACTCTTAGGCTGCTAGTCAGCGCGTTTGTTGGAGAAATTGTACTGGTTGAGGCTCTCGCGTTCCATTTGTCACATGGTTTCAATTTGAATAAGACGAATGCTTGTTTAATAAACAAGTGACGGACAACATCAGGGATCTAATTCTACGTTACAGTTAGACCGAGTACCTTGCCAATTGGAAGAAAAGATACATAGTAAACGGTCATTTTACGTTAACCTCGTCATCTTGCCCGATGTTCCCCTACACAGAGTTGAAATGGATCGCACTTTGGTTGCAAATCTTAGACTCTGGGGCGAGGCATCGACCACGCTAATCTATAGGTAGCCTACATTTGGCACACGACCTCGTACAAAGTATGGAATCCTAAGTTTTCTACTGCTAATGTAATGGGTTGCCGAGTACAAAACCGACGATGTGAAAAGATCTTGCAGACCTGATGCGCCATGCATTCAGTCGGTCATAGGCTCGGGTTAGGCCGCCTATCGAATATCCAACTGAGACGCAGCAGTTAAGAAACGAATAGTTGGACGCAACAGAAAACAGACAGAAGCCGTACTTTAAAAAAAATAAATACTCCTTTGCTATTCAATACGGTACTGTGATGCCTGCATTGACTGTGGACGCCCTTGCATCCCACATGTAAATCTTGCATTACTTACTCGGTAAATTTACGTCAGATGGCAACTATTATCGGCCAAAATTTACAGTAGATAAAATAATAATCAGGGCCGGATTAAGGTCCGAGTGGGCCTGGGGGCTGAGAAAAAAAGGCCGTCGCCTATGCTGACAATCTCTGACAAGCAAAAAAACGTTATCTCCCTTCCAAATCCTTCTGACAAGCAGAAAAAAGGTTATCTCAAAAATCGGTGGGCCTATTTTCATGATGGGCCGGGGGGCTGCAGCCCCTCAATTCCCGACTTAATATGGCCCTGATAATAATTACCAGGTATTGTATTATTGTAAGTTCGTAGTTTATCAATTTATCACCGTTCTATCTTCTTTGTTATAACTACTGTGTCGAATGCGGGTTTTCTAGTTTAATTTCTTCCGTTGTAAGTCGGTGATATGGGATTTTTGAATACACTGCAGTCTGACGGCGATACCAGTCTGTGCTGAAGCGGGTTTGACGGTAATTCAGCAGTCGGGCGTAATTTTGAATAGCGTTCGAAACTAATTAGTATGATTTCTTGCACTTACCGTTGTCAATTGATACTGGGAAAAACAGCTGGTCGTGCAGCGTCACAGGATAGTGGATACAGGTTTTAACTTACAATAGAATTCAAATGTTTATTTAATGAAATAATTTAGCCTATCCGTTTCTATCGTCCCATGCAGTGAACGCGATTATCCAATGCTCTGAATAGGGCGCACGCACATACCGGGTTGTCCATCCATTAATTACCTAAACAATTCTTAGGCAATTTTTAACCTCCCTACTCTTGTCAACAACTGTCAAACATTTAGTGACCCCCTTAATAAAATTATGTCAAAAATTTTTACCACCCTTTCTACTGGCTAACAATATTTTATACGACTGAATTCTATGCTAAAACAGAATTATGGAAATTAAAATTTAAGCAAAAAATTTTAATGCATCTTTTACTTGTTTAACAGATGTCAACATGACTATAACACTTTGAATTCTTGCTTCTATCTTGCTTCTTCTTTTTTGCCCATGGTGAAGCCAAATGTTCCTCCATTGTTATATTATAGTGAATGTGTACCACGGAGGACCAATGCATCGACTCATTTGCTATTGTTTGGTTTATTAAATTTATTGTAAAAATAATTGTTTAACTAAATTTATCTTGACCCCTTCCCAATGTCAGCAGTTGTCACACTTCTTCAAACCTCTCCTCTATTTTGTTTGCGCGATTAATGGACACACCCCAATAAGTTTCTTAGTATTCTTAACAGGAGTCATAATAGGTTGTCTACCTCAGTGGCTCTCTGAAGCCGGGATATATTCTATCGGCCAAACATCGGGAGGTCAAAAACTTATTTTTCAGCCAGTCACACATCCTTCGGCACAGAGTAGGCCTAAGTTAAAAATGGTCCGTGCAATGTATCAGGGTTCGCTGTGTTGTGATATGCTAACGACGATAGACAGTGAAGCTGTAGTAGCTGTCTACCAAGAAGGGTCGCTACCAGTGTTTATTCTAGCCACGTTGACATGGGGGATTTTTAAATGTTGGGGGGGGGGACAAGGTCTGAGTCTCCAAAAACCTTGACAAGCAAAAAGGTTATCTTTCTTTTAAAATGTGGTGACAAGCAAAAAAGGTCATCCTCCCGACTTCCCTAATATTTTTTACCCTTCTCAGATGCCCTGGCAAGCAAAAATTACCATCCTTACATTTTTTCCCTCTCCAAAAAAATTAAAAGCCACCCGTCCTCACACTTTTGGGGGTATTTTCACACCCCATGCAACATATAAAAAATTTGTGGGGGGAATTTTAAAACTTTGGGGGCGGGAAATTCCCCCAGAGAGGTCCTAGAATAAACACTGGGTCGCTACAATAAATGCCTGCACACAATTATCAAAGCAACAACAACTGGTTGGTCACAGGAACACAGGATACGACAGAAAGGAATTGAGGATGGAAAAAAAGCGCTGGAGAAAAAGCCGATTTGTAGGAATTAAGCATTAACATGAGATATAGAAATAAGATTTACTGCATTACATTGTTTCATTGACATATTTTCGATTTTTTTTTTTTTAATTTCCTAGATTTAATCGCCGATATTTCATATGTAATGGCGACAAGAAAGACGAAAAACGAGAAAGAATCCGTATACAGGAACTTAGCTAATGCGTCCATATAAGAGATGTTCGACTTACCTGACTAGATACACACCGATAAAGACAAATGCTAGAATGTAAGCCGATAACTATTGGCCAAATTGTACGTACGTCGTCGACCCATATGAGAATGACTGCATGATATATGCTAGGCCTGGCGTAGGCGTAAATTGAATGTGGGCTGCCAGGGCTCTGGGCACCAAGACCAATGCGGGAATAGAGGCCCGGATGATTTGGAACCCGGAGATCCCGAGATCACAACAGTTAACTTTCGCTACGGCGGCGACACCCCGGACTTCCTTGCAGTGTTTCAACCAGTCCTGTTATAGGGGATGATTTTTCTCCAAAACCACAAAATTCTTTCCCCCCCCCCCAATCCCAGCACCGACGCAAAATTTTGCATCGAACTAAGTCTCTTCCCCTCCCTCCAGCCAAGTTAATTTCCACCCCGAAGGCCTGGAGTCTGGATAAAACGCTGCTTCCTCGTATTTTGCTTCTCTAAAGACTACGACTGGTTTCTTCTGACGCCTGCGGCGGTATAGGCTACTGGACTTAATCGTCACCATCATCACTAAACTTCTATAGCGCCATTTTAGTAATGTTCTTGAATCAGTCGATGGTCGATTCTTGGTTCTAATCGTAATCCCTCATTGTCGAATCCACTAAGTGAGTCCGATTTTTCGACCAAGGTTATGGCGGATGGGCAGCAGAGGAAAGGCAGTTTGAGCCTGGATTGAAATGTCGTAAGAGATTCTGCGGAGTCAGAGAATTTCTTAAGGGGCATACTGCCACAGAGGGACACATTTTAGCTGCCATGCGAATTACATATTCTCGGTCCAGCCACAGAAATAGCACGCTTCCCAGGGGTGGTGAGATTTCACAGCGGTTTCCCTACACGCTGGTAACTACAGTTCTCTTTATAAACGGTATAGGCAGATAGGCGGCTTCTGAACACAGCTTGGTTCCTTGTTCGCTCTCACAAATATTCAGGTTGAAAATTGGCGGAATCTTCCTAGATATTCATTGCATTCCCCCGACCAAGAGTTTTTGGAACCGTCACTCGAGTTGGCTACTACGAAAAAATTAATTCCAGGTCAGACAAATGTGTTGCATGAAACCCTCGTCGACCCGGCAAAGATTATTTGCCTTCTCTTTACATAAAACTGGGACTTATGAAGAACTTTGTGAAAGCTATGAACAAGGAAAGGGAAACTTTCCGCCACTTAAGACAGCTGTTACCAAGAAAAAGTGATGCTAAAATCAAAGTGGACGTTTTTGTTAGTCCTCAGATCAGACAACGTATGAATGACATGCACTTCGAAGTTAATTGGTTCAGAAAAAGATGCATGGAATGCCTTCCAAAATGTTGTTGACATGTTTTGGGCAACAACACCCTAATAGGTTTCTTAGTATTCTTAATAGGAACTCAGTGGCTCTCTGAAGTCGGGAGATATTCTAACCTTCAAACCTCGAGCGGCCAAAAACTTATTTCTCAGCCAGTCACATATCAGTCACTTCTGATCCCCAGGCGGTATTCCTCTGACAAATAACATATCCACACAGAAGAATGAAGTGCAACATGCCACTAAATATTCATTTCCTGCACGCACATTTGGAGTTCTTGCCATCAAATCTCGGCGCTGTTAGTGACGAACACGGTGAAAGAATTCGCCAGGAAATCTCCACAATGGAACAACGCTACGAGGGCAACTGGAATTTATCCATGCTGGACACTGCAACGTAATGCACCAGACAATGAATACAAATGAAAATCAGGACATTTTAAAAGAACCAACCCATCATACCGCCAACCCATGCCGGCAATAAGGTTACTTAACTCAACCAAACCCACCGTAATGCATTACAATTTCTTAAACCATGATTTATTTTCTGACTCAACCCAACCCAACCCACCATAACTAGCCTATGGAAAATTCTGACCCAACCTAATCCAAACCACCCCAACTCATAGGTTTACCCAACCCACGGACATCTCTGGTAAAGCGTCCTTGCTGCATGAGCTCAGCGAAAAACAGAAGAAGACGAAATTTTGAAGCCAGATATCCTGCTTTTAACTCAGCGGTTCTCAATCTGTGGGTCGCGACCCCAACGGGGTCGAATGACGATTTGCCAGGGGTCGCCTTGAGACCATCGGAAATATGGGGTTGTCTCTTTTCTGAAGCGTAAAACTTGTTATTGTACAAAATTTCTCCATTGGTAGTTACCAGTGTTTTTTTACTATAATTGTAATTCGAGAATATACATTGGAGACAATTGAATCAGAATGATTTCAAACATCTTAATTGTCGTAGCATTGTTATTTGTAACAGTTTACATTATGAACGAAAATAATTTTATGGTTGGGGGTCGCCATATCATGAGGAATTGAATTAAAAGGGTCGCAGCGCTATAAAGGTTGAGAACTCACGTGACTGGCAGCTCTGGCCAGGGCTTAAGAAACTCATCCTTAATATCAAAATTTTCCCTTAATTATTCATGTGTTTGTGACAGCAAATTGATTTGACTCGTGCCTCAATCAGCGAGATTACATGACGAGCTGGTTTGATTAGAATCTGTTACTTAAGGTGCCATGCTTGCGATAGCACGTTTATTCTCGCATGTCCTATAAACACAATTAAGATAGATGTAGGCATAATGTAATTATGGTTACGTTACGCGCTATATATACAGTATAAGAATTTGACTCATTCGCTTGCTTATATTATAAACACAAACACATCCAAACGATGTAAAAATCAACTTTGCATGTACACGCTAAAATTTACTCACATAATTCTCAAAGATAATTTCGTAATAAACTAATAACACTACTGTAAATAGAAACACCAAGATCCATATCTATAGCCCGACACCATTGTCATTCCACAAATACTATATGAATCTGAAACCGGGCTCATAAAAAGAGAAGATGAAAAAGGCTATTCGTCGAAGAAATGAGCTGCCTTAAGAGGACTTCTTGGAGTTAGCAGACTTCAGAAACGTAGAAATGAAGATACAGTATACGGCAGCGGATTGGAGTAAAGAATACCATCAGGGTCAACATCAGATAAAAAGAGATTTAAAATGGTATGGACATGCAAACAGAATGGAAGACTCGAGACTTCCCAAAAAGCACTCAACATCTACAAGGAAGGACTGGAGGGTAAAAAGAAGAGGCAGGCCCAGAAAAAATGGGGAGACAACATAAAAGAAGATCTGAAAGAACGGCAACTGACAAAGGCATTGGGAGGAAAATTTGCATCGAACAAAAACAGGTCTGGAGATGTTTTCTGACTAGCTGTTGCCATTAAGGAGTTGGCAGAGAGAAATTATGATAATGATGATGATGATGACGAAATAGAAACGGAAGATTAACTGAACTTTTATTTTTGTAAGATTTGTCTCGAAATATGATACTTTTATCTAAGATAAAACTAAAGAAGACACTTGACAGTATTTTTAACAATACGAATTGCAACGCTTGTCTGTGTAATGTAATATAATGTAATTGTGGTTACGTTCTTCTTCTTCTTTAGGTGCTGTGTATTTCTACGTTAGCGACCATGGATTTCCACTTTTTTTCTATCTTGACATCCGCTTATTAATTCGATGTTATTCATTATTCCCTCAATTCCTTCTCGTAGGCAGTCTACATATGTGTTTCTCTGCCTTCCTCTGGCTCTTTTTCCCTCCGCTTTTCCGGTTATTGCCAAATGCTCCAGTCCTTCATTCCTCATTACATGTCCGAAGAAGGAAAGCTGCCTCTTTTTGATGGTTGTCATCAGACTGCTTTCTATTCCAATTTCATTCAAAATTTCTTCATTGGTTTTCTTTTCCGTCCATGAAATCTTCAGCATCCTTCTCAGAAACCACATTTCTGTGGCTTCCAATTTCTTCTCCATGGCCTTGGATATAGTCCATGTCTCTGCTCCATACAAGAGTACTGACCAAATATAGCATTTGAGCACTCTTAATCGTGTCTCGTAAGAGATGTGCCTATTTGTAAGTATCGTTTTGTATCTCCTCGATCATTAGGTGGTTACGTTACGCGCTATATAAGAATTTGACTCATTCGCTTGCTTATACGAGCAAAAACGCAAACATGTCCAAACTACATAATCTATGTGCTTTGAAAGTGTATGGAATTGTAACAGTTATTTATCGAATAGCGACTTTAATCTAATTATAGTCGAATAAAAAGAATAAGATCCAGCAACGTCTATAAAAACTCCATCTGTCATGCACGGGCGAATAGCTTCCATTAAGTATTCGTCGTCCGAGTGTCGTCTGCTCGAACGAATGACGTCATTTGCGCCTTCGATTGCCGAGCATTCGATAGCATTGCCTCAGCACCGACATGCACGTCACGTACTCGCGCCACGGCTGCAGCAGATGACGGCTCATGAACGTCATGTGAGCCTCCAGAACGGGAATGGCGCGGTGGATGTGGTAGCGACGCGCCTCCTGGATTGCCTCGTCCGCCTTCGACTGCGACTGGTACAGCGTCTCCAGCGTCTCCACGACGCTGTAGGCGGCTCCACACCCGCGACACGACGAAGAAAGCCCGCCGCCGGCCCCGGGCGACACCGGATCCTCCGCCGCCGCCGCGGTGGCCGTGCCGAACAGGGCGGCCCCGCACTGGTCGCACTTCAGCACGGGAATGTCGGCCCGCAGCTGCGGACGCAGGCCCCAGTTGGCGGCGCAGGCGACGCACTGGCAGTCGAAGAAGTACCTCGCCCGGAGCGCCGACCGACGCTCCGTCTTCGGCGTCGTGTAGTAGATGAAGCCGTAGTCGACGGCCAGCTCCTGACCGGACGGGATGTTCTGGATGGCGCGCAGGGAGCAGACGTTTCCGTAGAAGACCAGCTCGAGGGCCGGGTCGCAGGAGTGGTTCAGCAGACTGACGGTGGGATAGAGCGCCAGGCCGATGACCGTGGGATGGGATTTCTGGAGATTGTCGCCGATTATCATCTCGGATATCTCGACGGCATTGCAGGAGATGATCTGGAGAAATCGGAGAACGATTCCACCGATGACGCTCACCGACTTCTCGTCCTCCTCCTCCTCCAGCTCCGATGACTTCGAGAAGAGCGCCGTCTGGCGCAGCACCGTCGTCAGCCACGCGGCGAGTATGGTCAGCTGGAGCATGTCCTTCATCGACCGCATCTCCGCGTGCGACAGCAGCGAGTAGAGCGAGATGTAGCCGCCGATGTACGCTCCGTTCGAGTCGGTGAACAGCGACTGGACGGCGTCCGTCTTGTCCAGCTTCGGATTGCGCTTGTACTTGAGCATCCGCTGGAGTCCGGTGGCGATGGTCAGCCTGAGCGCCAGCTGCGACGTCGATCCGGTCCGCGACGCGATCAGCGCCTCGACGGTGGGACACTCGATCTCGTGGTACGTCTCCCAGGATTCCGTTCGACACTTCTCGGAACAGTAGCGGGCTCTGGTGCAGCGGAAACACGGGATCGGGACCGAAATGCTGCGGAAACAGTGGAAGCATCTCACCGACAGCAGCTCCGTCTTCAACACGCTGACGTACGGACACTCCACGAGGACGACGTCGCCGACGGCAATGTCTTTGGTGGCCACTCCGTAACGACCGCTTTCCGCGTTGTATCGGATGTTGAGCGCCTCCGATGCGCTCGAATATCGTCGACTCGTCTTTCCGGTTATCGCCGGAACCTCGGTCGTCTTCATCCCGGCGGGGCCGTCGTCGTTCGCCGGGCGTTCGACCGTCTCCGTATCGTCGCAGGACTCGATCTTTTCGCGGACGTTTTCGACGATCGTCTCCATCTCTTCGGCGTCGAGACCCGCCTGCTCGACGGCCTTCGACAGCTGACCGAACGCTTCCCAGGCCTCGTCCTTGCGGTTCAGCTTGACCAGACAGCGGCACTTGGTCTTGAGCAGCGCGTAGACCAACTGGTCCGGGTACTTGCAGGCGATCGCTCGGTCGACGTCTTCGAGACATTCGGCGTACATCTTCAGCTGCAGCAGCGCCGCCGACCGGCTCCCGTAGGCGAGACCGAGCTCGTAGGAGGAGGAGGAAGAGGTCTCCTCCGACTGCTCGGGGGGCTCCTCCTCCTCATCCGGCGGCGGCGGCGGGGCGTAGACGACGCTGTTGTTGTAGCAGGACAGCGCCTCCTTGACGTTTCCCTCTCGGTACAGTTCGTTGCCGCGTTGGCGGAGACGCCTCGCTTCCGAGGCCGACTTCTCCGAGGTGATCGGCAGACGGACGCTGAGCGCCGACTGGACGTAGTCGAGGGACGAGATGAAGGACACTCTGGCCTCGTCCGAGGACAGCGACCGGAAGTGGCGAATCGTCGACGTCTCGAGCAGGGACAGGATGCTCTGCAGCGCCGAATAGTAACCGGACCTTCTGACGGCAGACATCGCGTTCAGACTTCGATAGCCACTCCTTGATTCTGATCAATCAATCAGTCAATCAGTCAATGAATCAATGAGTCAATCAATTAATCAATCAATCAGCCAACCAATCAATCAATCCATCCATCAGCCAATCAGTCAATCAATCAATCAATCAATCTTTCGATTTGAATACTTCTTTAACGCCAATCAATCAGTCAGTCAGTCAGCCAGCCAGTCAATCAATCAATCAATCGATCGAAAACTTCTTTAGCGCCATTATAGGTCAATGCATCTGCATGAGTCTGTTATCGTTTCAGAGTGAGAATCATAGTCAAAAGTCTGAAAGGCAAAAGAGTCGCAAAGACAACTTGAGATCATCAATTCTGTTTCATCGTCTTATCTCGCATCGACGGAAGTTCGCGACAAAACGGCGAGTGAGAGGTAATAACGACCTCAATGCACAACGACGAAGACATGTATCAACAAATGACCGAACCAAATGCCTTTCATATTTTCTATTTACTTTAGGTCCACTGAACAAAAACGATCTATCACTGCTGAATGTTTGGATGCATTTTTGGATGTATTTTTGGCATTCCACATTATTATTCAGATTGCATACTTAAGATACGGCTGCTGATATATGTTCATATCTAATACTCTGCTTTGATCCTTTATTTTAAAGGAATGAATCTATTATCCAATCTAAAATTATTCATCTGAAAGAAACGACTGTTCTTTGCCGTTTCGTTAGAATGAATCGATTTGAGAAACGGACAACGGACGATGTAGGAACAGTCTGATTAGAGATCCAAGGGGACCCCATAGACAGAATGGCTGCAGGAAGAGAACGATACAGAGAGCTGTACCTTGCGGGAGCTACTACCGTGTGGAAAATGTTTGCCTAGCGGTGAAGATAAAGATAAAAGCAAATGTGTCAAGGGTGAATCAGATAAGTTATATCTTACCATGACAAAAGGGCCAACAACCTCCGGAATACAGATTAAAGTCTACAGTCAGATAAAGCGACGTCGTCATCATCGTCATAGTCATCATCATCATCATCATCATCATCATCATCATCATCATTCATCATTTAATACTTTTAGTGAATAATTCGAAGCATTGCATTGATTATATTAATTTATTAGCATTATTCATATTTAGTATCTGCACAGTCAGCAATGTTGCTGATCAATTTCTACTAGGGGCCTATACTTCTGCCGTGAAAAATTAGCACGTGCTGAATATAATTTGTTTTTTCGCTTCAACTGAATACTCGTTTCGCTGAGATTTCTTATTGCCATCCGAAATATTAGTTCCGTCTTCCAACTCGGCACGATGCCCGTTTCTCGGAATGAATGAAGTCCCTCTGCCCTTTGGAATACTTTCGTTTCAATGACTTCACATCACAGACCATTTGCTGTTCATATATACTTTCAGTCCCACTGCGGTCTCTCTCCCCGTCCCCGTTATTCGATCTTTGAACAGGATCACCCATCATTCTCATCCGATCAATTTCATATCACCGAGCGATGTCATCTCATTTAATAGGACTTTGAAATGAAGCAGGCTGGAAACTGCTTTCAAAAAGAAGCAATAATAATTTTGCAAATGTGCATACGATAGTATATTAATTTGATTCAGCGCTTTTTCGTCTGAATTGATTTTCCTCCTTAAATGTTATAATTGTTAACTAGAAAGATGCTATCTCGCGCTCGCTTTCTTTCGCGCTCGCTTCGCTCGCAGTGCAGGATAATACTAAAACCCAATCATTGAATTCATGCTGCTGAACAACGTTTCAATGAGCCACATACGCCCTTGCAGCTCTGACGCTGCAACGTACGCTTCGTCAAACGCTTACCGTTCGCTTCGCGTCGCCGTTCGAAAAATTGAGCTGCAACGTACGCTTCGAAACGCTACGATGGCCGTTCGCTTTTTCGCTGAATGAAGTCCCGCTCTCGCCGTTCGCTTCGCGTCGCATTTCTTCGTTTCCAGAACGACCAATCAGAACGCTCAAGCTAACCAATCAGAACGCTTAAGGTAACGAATGAGAACGTCACACAGCCAACCAATCAGAACGCTCCACAGCCAACCAATCAGAACGCTTGAAGGTACAGACCATCTTAATATTATACAAAAAATGCTCGTTTCGCTCTCGAATCGCTCGCAGTGCAGGCTCGCTTCGTTCGAGGCAACGAATCCAACAAACAAATTAAACATAAACTGCTTACACAAATCGGGCCTAAATGTGCCCTTTAAGCGAAGCGTAACCGCGTCTTTTCTAACGTTTATAACCGCTGAGATATAGTTGCTATACGAAGCTCCTATTCACCATTCGGCACTGCACAAAAATGTCTCTAACTTAACTACCGTAATAATCGATGAATAATTAATGTGCTCTATAAAATTAGCTTTAAGTCCTAACGTTTATAACCGCTGAGATATAGGTCTCCTATTCACCATTCGGCGCTGCACAAACATGCATTTAATTTAACTAATAATCGATGAATCTTTTTGAACCCGATGAGGAATCGATAGAAACGTAAGGAATTATAAAAGGGACCGTTTAAAGTACTAAAAATACATTTGAAACTTAATGCTAATCTATAGGGCATGACGTTGCACATTTGCGTCAGATTGCGGTAGATTTCATAGCTATGCAAAAATCTCAAAATGCTAATCTATAGGGCATGACGTTGCACATTTGCGTCAGATTGCGGTAGATTTCCGTAGCTATGCAAAAATGTCATAATGCTAATCTATAGGGCATGACGTTGCACATTTGCGTCAGATTGCGGTAGATTTCGAGCTATGCAAAAATGTCATAATGCTAATCTATAGGGCATGACGTTGCAATTTGCTTTGCGGTCGGGAGGGAGGGGGTTATATTCCGGAGGCACACAGCCAAGCTCAACCAAAGGGATGGTTGGTTGGGAGATGGATGGGATGGGGAGAAGGGGTGGAGGGAAGGGGTGGAGGGAAGGGGGTTGGGAAAAAAGAGGGGTTGGGAAGAGGGGTGGAGGATTGAGAGGGTTTTTGGGAGGGGGAGGAAGGGGTTGGGAGAGGGGTGGAAAGAGGGTAAAGGGGTGGGGAGGGAGGGGGTTTGTTTGAGAGAGGGATGGGCTCTGACAGAGGAAAGGGAACGGGGGTTTGAGCTGCATTTAAGACGCTTCTGAACGCTCCGTTGATTAGAAAATAATAGACAATGGTTGTCAATGGCAACAGCCTCGTGCACAGCCCAGGACAGAGGTTACGCAATTTTGTTACACAGTCAATGAAATGGTTGTCAGGCAACAGCCTCGTCACAGCCCAGGACAGAGGTTTCGACTTCCAACGTCGATTGGTGACCAATCAGTTATGGAATTCTTAATTTATAAATGTGAAACTTAGTAACTTCTTCGGCGATTAGATCTTATAATCAGGGTGCGATTTGTGACCTGGAGCAGTGGGGGGATATGTCGAGCTTGAGGGGGGGGGGTGATGTAGTTGTCGAGGAAGTGTAGCAGTGGGGGATGTAGTGGCGGGGGATGTAGCAGTAGGGGGATGCAGTTGGGCAGTGGGGGAGGAATCCCCCCTTCCCCTACAAATCGCGCCCTGCTTATAATTACCTCGTATTTTGTTCATCGTTATATGAAGTGGGTTCGTGCCTTTATGTCAAGATAAGAATTTTGTGGTAGACCGAGGAAGAAATCTTGAAGCGAATGTTCCACTGAAAATGGAGAATTTAAGTTAGGACGATCGATAAGTTTCGTCGATTCATCAATAAAAACAATACCAGGACGAAGGATGCTCCATAATATTGTAAAATATCTACTAAGACGCTACACGTCCCACGTACACGCCTGACCTCGGTAGGTGATCGTACCTTCCCAGTTACTGCCGCAAAGACCTGGAAACCTGGAATAGTCTGCCTTCTATACTATACGCAACTCGTCATCACTCGATACGTTCAAGAAGCACCTGAAGACATGGTTTTTCCAGACCAGCTACATGTCCCCAGTTAATAACTAACAATGTATTGTGTTCACGCAGTCCACTATTGGATAAGTCACCACGTAAATCTTAACTTTTAATAATAATAATATTATTATTATTATTATTATTATTATCGACAGAGTTAGCATCACTAATACTGATATCCACTCATAGATATATAGTTTACCTGACTTTGCGTATATTTCAAATTTAAGACAACACGCAGTATTCAATTCGACGCACTGTCCTGCCGTTCTGATCTCCTGTTCTATTAGGAAATACCGGTACTACCAGGTGTTCCAATACGGCAGCACCCTCTTACCTCTTCGGTATTTGCCCAGCGAATGCTGCCGTATGACGGTAGGACGGATAGCAGCAGCAGCAGCAGCGGTCCGTTTATAGGCGAAAATACTATTGCGAAGGTTTGATCACACGTCGAATGGAGGCAAATGCACGCGTGAATACTGAACAAGGCTATGCAGTCAGTCAATAGAGATATCGATTTCCCTGTCTGCAGTTACTGAACTACAGTATGTTTTCTTTTTCAAGAAACTGGAATGAGCGTAGTGGCTTGCCCTACTTCCATTTACAGCAAGTCAACCGGATTTTGCTATCAGAATAATAAAAATCATGGAGAATTTAAAACGTTTTGATTTGAAATTTGCCTCCTGAGCAGTAAAACGTTTTAATAAATTTTATTTATGTGCTGCTTTTGAAACCATAACGAAGATAGGCCTACATCGATGTAACTCAAACTTCAAAGTCGTAAACTTCTATTAGGGTGCTAGGTTTGAGGCCCTTCACTTTATGAGAGACTAGGCTCTGGAGCTTACTAGCTTCCCCAAATTTTTGGCAAGAAGAAGCACTCAACTAGCCGACCTCTCTTTGCGTGTTCATACAACTAATTTCAAACCATTGATCGCTTGAATCTGCCCTGCAGTTTGTTTTGTAGTCTACTAACCTCATCAAAATAGGATCGCTGTCAGTTTACAACATTCATTGCTCTCTCTCTCTCTCTCTCTCTCTATATATGTGTGTGTGTGTACAAATGTGTGCGTGTGTTTGTATGTGTGCATGTGTGTGTGTTTTACACTCCATTCGCGCAACGAACCTCTGCAGTCCGGGCGGATGTCCGTTCAACGACGACGATGACGATGATGATGATGATGAGGGCGTGAAAACAGGACTGTTTATTTATGTGAGTAAGTACTCGGTGGTTTTTTTTAGCACCAAATCACCGGTCGATCGTTAGCAAACAAAGAGCAGATGAATAATTACCTTCTGTTTTTGTCTTATCGATTGAAACGGTTGACAGCATCGACCGCCTTAGAGAGATCCATTGACCTGAGACAATAACTGGATTACTAAACAGAATTACAACTTAAAGGTCCTTTAAGACCTACAATAAACAAGAGAAGAAGAAGAAGAAGAAGAAGAAGAAGAAGAAGAAGAAGAAAGAAGAAAAGAAGAAAGAGAAGAGAAGAAGAACAAGAAAAGGAGGATGAGGAAGAGGAAAAAGAAGAAGACAACAAATGAGGTGGCGGGATGGAATTTATGTAGCAAAACGCATGAAAAATGAAATACTGAAAAACAGAGACGACTGGATAAACATATCCATGGCAGTGGCGTAGCCAAGGGGGCGGGGTTTGGGGTTAAACAACCCCTTGGCTGCCGCAAGAATACTTTTAATGAGTTTCCATGCATTTCTAATTTTTTGAGGCGATTTTGGGGGTCAAAAACCCCCTTGGACAGAGTATGTAACGATGCTTAAGGAGACGATAAAGTTTTTTTTGCTTGTCAGAAAAAAACTGGAGACGGAAATCCTTCCGGAAATCCTGGCTAAGCCACCGATCCATGGTATCCCCAGGAGTCAGCGCCGATTTGATGTAACATGATGATGATTTTGATAATAACTACTGGTCGTCTTCAATCGGTAAAATAAACTAGAGCCTATCCTAATTAAGACATGCGAAATATAGGTCCATGGCGCAGCATTGGCGCTCACCAGAATCGTAAAAGATAGATTTTAAATTTTGAATAAGAGCGCCAAACTCTGATCTTGGGAAAGTTGAGTTAATTAATTGAAGTCGTTTTGTTTGCCTGTGCTTATGCATGCTGCTGAGGTAAGGGCGGCCCGTGCCCCCTAGTAAAACCTAGCATGAACTCGTTAATGCTACAATTAAACAAAAATAAATGTTTATGATTAGAGTTGCCACCCCAACGGCCCCCACTAATAATAATAGCCGCCACTGTAATAATGTATGCTGTTGAGGTAATAAAACTAGCATGAACTAATAAATAATTGTATAAACAAATGTTTAAATAATAATAATAATAATAATAATAATAATAATAATAATAATAATAATAATAATAATAATAATAACAATAAGATGTAAAGTGGTTCAAGAGGGTTTGCCCTGTGTGAGAGCCACTGTTGTACGCTTCCAATCTAGTATCCTATAGCACTGAGGCTTATTTTGAAATCATTCACACTCGTAGCCATTACTAACCTTCTCGTCCAAGATTTTGGCATGCGCTCTTGAAAAAGTATCACCGAGATACTAGCCATGTTTAAAATGGATCCAGTTATCGTGATTGTTAGTAGACGGCATGATAAGTTTCTGGACAATTTGTGTGATCAGTATTTGTTTGATAGTATAAGGGACATTGAATATACAATTATACATGTATTCATAGTTGCATACGCTTGCCAAATATACAAGTTATATACCTGTCTATTTCTGTCTCCTGTTTATGTTTTCCAGTCGTCTTTATTTTAAAGTTACTTGGCATACCCTCTTAGTTCTGCCCCCCGTTTGCATCTTTCCGAATTGCTTTTTTGGATTTGTATTTTGTTTTGTTGATAGTGGCGCAATATTTTGTTGTTTTATGCCTTGGTAGTTAACAGTTCTGTTTGCGAAATAAAGATATATAAAAATAAATTTCTGAATACAAGTTAAAATTGTAGGCCTATAGCAAGAAAACGACGAATAGGCCTATAGCAAATCCTAGTTTAACTATTAAGAAAGAAATATGATTGTCGTAAAATTAGATTAAACACGGTGCAGCAAGCAGTACCCGGTAATACTGTATGTCAGATTAGAAAAAGTCAAATAGGTCTAGTGGAGATTCGAATGGTCTTACGTCAGCTTGTGCATGACCAATCGTGTGGATGGATTCTATGCGCGTAAATTTGCGCCATTTTTAGCGCTGCCTCATTTAATTTGCAGATGAAATTCAATTTTGCAGACAGAACATCCAAAATCGAAACGTCGCCACTGATTCCCAAGAGAAATCAAGTCTGCGCGAATTAACACAGTCCTGTTTTGGCAGAAATTAGCTAATAATAACAACAGCAACAATAGCGTTAACGGTGTGCCTTTATAGTACCGTTATATCGCATAACGGAATTGTTATTATTATTATTATTATTATTATTATTATTATTATTATTATTATTATTATTAGTAGTAGTAGTAGTAGTAGTAGTAGTAGTAGTAGTAGTAGTAGTAGTAGTTGTTGTTGTTGTTGTAGTCAGCTTGTGACCAATCGTGTGCATTTTATGCGCGCAAATTTGCGCCATTTTTAGCGTAGTTGTAGTAGTAGTAATATTATTCGAGTTTGCTCATATAATCGTCAAAACATCCGCACTGATAACAACGATAAGCAGTAATAGGCTAAACTGCGAACCTGATCTATAGCACGGAATGATTTCTAATATTCGAGTCGCCACTTAAGTTTCTTGGATTTTGCGTTGAATAAGAGGGACATGTTGCACGGCATAATATAGAAATGAAACTACACTACTATTTAGATGCATGTTTCAATTGCAGTTTAGATTGCTTTTACGTCGATCGAGGACGACCCCATAGTGGAAGCTGACACTTTCGCCTTAAGCAAGTGGTGAAAACTGTTTGTCGGGAGGCAGCGCTGGAGCCCCAAGCATTTTTTTAAAAGTGAACATTGCTCAGAAGTAGAGAAGCGCAAAATTTGCGATAAATTGACTTTTATGATAAGCGAATGTTCTAATTTGGGAGTGGTAACTCGAAATCGCTATGCGTTCCATACTCATGGAAGCATTGCCTGGAAAACATGTCCTAGGCCTAACCAATGTCAGTTGTCCAATCGCTCATTCCACTCGTCTATGATCTCATTAATATTTTCCCGATCGGATGTTTTTCCAATCGGTAACTAAGGGCATCGCGTCGAAGAGAGAGAGAGAGAGAGAGAGAGAGAGAGAGAGAGAGAGAGAGAGAGAGAGAGAGAGAGACGGCAGCGGTCTCGGGCGTCGAAAAACAAACAGTCGTTGCTTGTATAGGACTTAATTAGAGCTCCCGTGAAAACAGTCGGCGGAGAGGGGGTCAAGGCCCCCTGAGGTTCGAATCCCAGGGAGTCTGTAGCCAGCAACGCTTTAATCAGTTGAGTGTTCTAAAACGAGCGTCAGAGTGTGCTATAGATATGGGTCCGTGTGATTCAGCGCTTTCGTAGTGGTCTGGTAAGACAACCTACTTGTATGTGATATGTGGTCGATAGGATGATGAGGAGCTGACATTGGCGATGATTAATGATGACGATGACGATGGTGATGATGATGATATCGTAAACAGTATAATATTCGTATTTGCTATTCGTCGAATAGTGAACGCGACTATTCGCTGCCCAAGCACGCCACACCAAAAAATAGAACGTGTAAAATAGTTAATTTTAACTGTCGCTTTCAGTTCGCGTCGTTTTTGCTGACGCAGTAACAGTGTAAGGCAGGGCTATTCAACTATGAAGGGCCAAGTTTTTTATGACTGGAGGTGCCCGAGGGTCGGGTGCTAAAAATTTAAGCGGGTCGCTTCTGGTCCGCGGGCCACCAATTGAATATCCCTGGTCTCGTTGCACAAATAATTTTTTTTGCCCGGCGGACAACCCCCTTGCTTATAGCTATTTCAAGAAAGATTAAGCGCATAAGAACAAGCAGCTACTACTGTACTACTACTACTTTTAAAGCGCTATATAAATTTACGATATTTTACTTACTTACTCACATAATTTCACACTACTCTATATAAACGGAAAGAGTTTTCTTTGAAGGCAATTTAATTTCGCGGTCTGGTGTTCGTTTGGAGGATTCACAAACTTTGATACCAAAGACTTTCTTCTAACTGCTCAGGATTGGCCTGTGGATCTACTGCCATAGGTTATATTTTCACGGAGGACATTTGATATAGGCCTAGACATTTGTGGCATTTTAAAATATTACGACGACAGCAAATATTAGGAATGCCAAATTAATAGCAGCGCCAAATTCCCATTCTTTGTTAATGTTTGCCCATCTGGCGAAAAAGTTTTACTGCACAATAAAATACCGACGCTGGTCTGATGTAGAAGAAACCTGCTAGCATTATAAGCAGTGTCGTAGCCAAAGGGAGAGGTTGGGGGTTAAACCTCCCTTGGCTGCCGACGAAAATTTTTGTAATGTGTTTCCATGCATTTTTAATTTTCTGACGCGGTTTTGGAGGTCAACTCCCTTTGGCTGCTGACGCAAAATAATTTGTAAGCGCTATAAAGTAAAGATGCAAGGTTTTTTCTGCTTGTCAAGATTTTTTGAAGTTGGTCATGATCGAAACCAAAACATAATTTTACACTACTCTAAATAACTGAAAGAGTTTTCTTTGAAGGTAATTTAATTTCGCGGTCTGGTGTTCCTTCCGGAAATCCTGGCTACGCCACTGATTATAGGTGCATAGGAGTTTGAACCGATTGGCAAAAGGAAGGCTTATGCCCTTAATTTTATTTACAAAGCGAAGTTCTGCTCAAACGGAGGCAGCTTTTGGTCGTCTTGCAACGTTTCTACTTTTGGATCGGTTGTGTGCAGACAAATTTCATAATATAAGAAAAAGGCGCAACGTTTTCGAAAACTTGGAGACTAAAAATGTCTGCACCTAATAATACTCTGCCTGCCTAGCTCCGACGCTAAGCCTGCACCAACGACAACAACTGTCTCAAAGGTGCTACTTGAACCTCTGACAAAGGCAGTCTATATGCAAACGCTCATTTCCACTGCTCTGTCTCGACAAATCGAAAATTAAACTGTCTAGATATGCAGACAATTCAATGAATTGCTTCAATACGATGATTATAATTATCGTAGCATTAAGATACATGTAAATATATACACATGTCAGCCGACAATTTGGGCTGAATAAGATGCATCCGGAGAGAGAGAGAGAGAGAGAGAGAGAGAGAGCAGTGGCGGTTCCAAGAATTCTTGGCGGGGATGCAATGAATTTCTAGGAAGTTGGTGGGGTGGGGTGTAATAAAATCCCAGAAAAGGTTGACGAGCAGAAAGAAGGTCATCGGCTCTGTTTTGCACACAAGGATAGCGGCCCGGACCCGGTAAACCCTGAAAACGCCGACAAGCAAAATAAAGCTCGGTGGGGTGAAGCATCCCCAGTCATCCCCAACGTGGAACCGCCCCTGAGAGAGTGAAAGAGAGAGAGAGAGAGAGAGAGAGAGAGAGAGAGAGAGAGAGAGAGAGAGAGAGAGAGAGAGAATATCGAATATACACCGGGACATAATATCGAGGGCCAGAATCCAGAATTATGCTGACGCGGCGATGTCGGTGTTGTAGAGAATCCAATAGACGACGCTGAATGAGACGAAGGAGATGGGAAAGACCCGTCGACTGATCTGGTCGACCCGTCTGGCTATCCCCGACCCGTCGATGGTCCTGGTCAACTGAACGGCCGTTGGCGACGTTCGACTGTTAAGAACGTACGCTTCGAACTCTGCCGTCGCCGGTTCGCTTCGAATCTGTACCTGTAAAACGGTAGAAAGAAAACGGTCACATTGCTTCCAGGTATAGTTGTCCATCGGTTGCTTCGGTCTAATACGGGCCTTAGCGATGAACTGCACTGCACGAGACCTCGGTTTCAAAATGATCAAGATGGACTATCGTAATTACGTAATCGTAACTGCGTGGTTTCGTAATCGTAATTACGTAATCGTAATTTTGTAGTTCCGTAATGGTAAATACGTAATTGTAATTTTGTAGTTTCGTTATCGTTGTTACATAATCGTAATTTTGTAGTTTCATAATCGTAATTACGTAATCGTAATTTTGTAGTTTCGTAATCGTAATTACGTAATCGTAATTTCGTAATAGCAATCTCAACAGTGGCGGATTTACCACGGTAAAATTGATATATTTGTACCGATCCCACCAGCTAAATAAATATGTAGGGGCCCACCTTTTCTATTAACAATATTTTATAATGAATTTTTATGATTTATTTGTAATTAAGCAACTTTACTTTCCGAAACGCAGCCATTTGTCAAGCAACGTGTCCTAAAAAAAAAGTGTATCGCCACTATTACTCATACACTTGATCTGTAACTCTTCCGCTCTTTCGAAAGTTTCTCGAGAAAAGCTTAAAAAACTTGACAAGCAAAGAAAAAGGTCATCTCGCCACTGTTCACACTTGATCTGTATACAGGCCTAACGTTTTAGATTTAGAAGAAAGTGGACCGGGGCCTATAAAATGTAAACCTGCCACTGAATCTCAACAAATATAACTAGCAGAAATATCAAAGACCGTCTGCATATGTCTGAACTCCTAATTACAGCGATTTGTTGGAACCAGTTGTATTGAATGCGGTGTTTGAGGTGCCCTGGGGTTTGGAGGCGGTTGACCCCCCCCCCCCAGCTAACTTTGCAACCCTCCCAAAAATCGCATATCGGGTACATGCAGTTTCTGTCATTCATTGAATTTCAGTCCTCAACCTCCCCCCACCCACAGCTCAAATTTCACAACTCCAACACTGATTGAAAGTATACTGTTCTATAGATGGAAGCGCCAGCCTAACCAGTTCGATTTGGACGTCCCTCTGCGTGAACCTCGCCACCGCTCTCTTCGGAACCTTGAAGTTGGCACAGACCGAAGGCGAATGGACATTGGACGCCGCCGTCGTCGTCATGGTCGTCGTCATGGTCGTCGGCGGCGGCGGCGTCAGCGGTGGCGGTGGCGGTGGCGGTGACGACGGGAAGTGACGCTTCGGTCTCCGGCTGAAGACGCTGACGACGGCGTACTCGAGGAACGACGCGAAGACGAACAGCAGGCAGGCGGACAGCCAGACGTCGATCGCCTTGATGTAGGACACCCGCGGGAGCTGGTCGCGGGCGGACGTGCTCATGGTGGTCGTCGTCAGGACGCTGAGGAGTCCGAGGGAGACGCGGGCGGGGGCGGCGTCGACGTTCAGCCAGAACGAGATCCAGGACAGGATGACGATGAGGACGCTCGGAACGTACAGCTGGATCATGTAGTAACCGATGCTGCGCTGAAGCTTGAACGCAATGCTAAGGCACGGATAGCTACCTGGAAGAAACGCCAAACCGTTTAATACGCTAGTATATCCTATAAACGGATTCAAAGGCTATCTCAGAAAACCAGGCTATTTGAATGTGAAGAGTTACGTGTACAACAGTGTTTTACACAGGTTTATTTAGCCTCCTAAACCACTTAAAATCACATTATTATTATGATTATGATTATGATTATGATTATGATGATGATGATGATGATTATTATTATTATTATTATTATTATTATTATTATTATTATTATTATTATTATTATTATTATTATTATTGTTATTATTATTATCCAGATGCCTTGCTGTCGCGTAGGCCGATGTCCGATGTCCAAATGCCCTGAAGAATTGTACTTAAGGTGAACTGTACCTGTGGTGTAGTTCTGATTGCACTCGTTCAAGGTGTAGTTGATCAGGAAGAACTGCGGCAGTTCCAGCCCAGGTTCGAACTCCACCGGAGCTGGCAACCATCGAAACACTATCGTATCCATAGTATAGCCGACTGACAAACAGCAAAGTACAATTCTAATAGTACAGGACATAATGCAGGTCTGTCACAAAAGACGAAGAGACGATATTATGGACGATAGGCCTAGTGATAAACGTCACTAAATGTAAGCCTCAAAGTCGTCATCTGAAAGTTTATTCAGCAAATGTGTTGCAAAGTACGTCACGTGGACATTCGCCTGACGCAAATTGACAAAAAACGTGTCTTTCAATTTGAATTGCAAGTTAGAATGACCGAACAGGTGTAAGGCGATTGCATGTGAGTGTTCATATCTAAGAATCGATGAAGGCAGTATACTGTTTGTCCTACTGTAAGTGCTTCGTAAAGACAGTCCATGCTATCGACGCACTGCATCTTTCAATTTGAGAGTATAGACCTGATTGAGTTAGCGATCTCTTTAAAAGATTGTTGACACTGTAACGGCCTCTCTCTCTCTTTCCCTCTGTCTCTGTCTCTGTCTTTGTCTCTCTCTGTCTCTCTGTCTCTGTCTCTGTCTCTGTCTCTCTCTCTCTCTCTCTCTCTCTCTCTCTCTCTCTCTCTCTCTCTGTGTGTCTCTCTCTCTCTATGTAGAGAGTCAGTCCTGAAACCGGAGTCTACGCAGAATCTATGAAATTTCAGTTTGTTCTCTTGTCTGCATGGCGCCTATCTTCTCTCGGATCTTGTTTAAAAATTGCGCCTGCTTGGTCTAAAACTCTAGAATCGGTATCCTACACCTTTGATTGCTCAATGACTGTTCTGAACTCTGATGTTCCTTATATCCCGCTTCTAATTCGTTTGGATTTCATGTATGGTCGATTATGCCCATATAGCCTTATAGCTCATTCACTCATATAGACATGTAGCTCTTACAGCGTCATTATCTACTGTAGGTGGCGCTGTAGAAGTTAACTGATAGATTGATTGATGGTTGAAATGCATAGCCCATAAAATTGTATTAGAAACAAACCTTGACAAAGTCTAAGACAAACCTTCCACAAGATGCCATCCATATATCCCACCGATCACAGTCGGAATTTAAATTTTCAGAAGTGCAATCGGGTCAGACCACTTCCCCTAAATTATTTTGCATTCAGTGGGTGTTGGCCTCGACCAATGGAGAGGAGGAATTTGAACCCTCTATATCTCACAGCAAATCAGATGCTGTATACTGTTCCTCGTCCACTTAATAAGCCACAGTCAGGGGGTAAATATATTCGAATGTCGAGGTGTGTGAAGCTTACAGCTTTCGAAGATCATCGGACATTCCTGAGCGTCAAACGGATATTTCTGGAGTTTCATTGGACAAGACAGCGTCGTGGTTATTCTGCAAATATCACCGTTAATTACGAACACAATAATTATTATCTAATGGATCATAATAAAATCCGCTATAACTTATCAGATCCAGTTACCAACAAAGTCCGGTTGCTACTGGTGGGCAGAAACCCACGAAACCATTGTCGTTTATTAATAGACGCCAATGGCATCTGGTGGGCATTATAGAGATTGTTCTGCCGAGCTTATAAGACGACCTAGCAAAGGCAAATCTGCCGTTACGCAAAGGCAAATGTAAAGCGTGGACCCGTCGTAGAACCGAAGGATTAGCGCCTTCAGTTTTACACGGCAACGGCTGAATGAGGGCGGTTTGCCACCCTCTCTCTCTCTCTCACTCTCTCTTTCTCCGCCTTTCCTTCCACCGAGTTGACACCAGGGTTTAACCTCGGCCATTTCCGGGGGGAATGACCCTATTCCTCCGGAAATTTCAAATTCCCCCCGGAAATTTTGGCATATTACATCAACTAACAGCAGTCCCTAGCTGACTTACCCCCGGCCTTTTCAGTTTTCCCCGGAGTCCAGGAGTCTAGATTAAACACTGGATGCCACCCGATGTAGCCGGATGTAGCCGGGGAGATTGGGGCATAAACAACCGAAAAGTTTCTGCCGCGGGGCTTGAACCACGGACCTCAAGATTGGCAGACCAGTGCGCTAACCACTGCTCCACCGCGCACCACCTGCTATGCATAGGTTTGTTTTCAAAAACTGTCTTAATTTATGGTCAAGCACGAAATTCAACAATCAGTCAATCAACCGAAAACCGGTAAGGACCTATCTAAGACTTCAAGTCAAGAGTCAAGGTCAAGGGTCAAGGATCAAGGTGAAGGACTGCATTTGGTCTCAAATCTGGACTGTGTACTGTATATGCCCTATCGCAGCCAGAGTGTACAGCTAACGCAACTATAACGTTAAAAACGAATAGGACAGTGATGCTGAACATGTGTTTGGTTAATTAATTATAATTATCAAATTGAATAAGAATAGTAAACTTTGACGAGGTTTTGGACAGAAGTTGATGATGCTTACTTACTTAACAACGTACCACACGGTACCCATGTCCTGGAGAAAGAGAAGGCGGTTGGGGGTGGTGACCGTGTGGAACGAGGCTTTCTTTTCGTTGCGGAAGAATACGTCAGGCGTCCAGATCTGAGTCCACATGTTGTCCTCCAGTTTCACCTTTGACTTGAAACCGTACTTTGCGGCGTCGAAGGCTAGACGGCTGTCGTTCCACTGCTGCCTAAGGTAGATGCTGAGAGAATAATCCTGTTAGAGGAACAGCAGAATGATAAACGCTACAAGGAATTATGATTTCCCTTAGGCATGCAAGCTTCATTACAGGATAGTAGTCTAATCTTATATTCTTGGCGCGTCGTCGTATAGCGATTCGAGATCATGTCACCTGCGAATTTAATTAGCGCCGAACGATTCTGGATTTTGTATTTGCAATTAGGCCTGGCCCGTCGTAGCCGTCTACGGAATTCACCTGAGCATTAGGAATATTATTTTGCGAATTTTTTTTTAAAAGCCGACCAATATGATACGTTGAGAAATATTCTTCTAAATATAGGTCTAGCAGACCTGAGTATTTTTTGTAGCTTTGAAACGAGAGTCTAATGGTTAGAAAAATATTCGTGTATTTATTACTAAGATATCTTAATCGCACGTTCTTCTCTTTACTCTCTTTAAATTCTTGCCTATTTCGTTGAAAATTTATTTCCTAATTAGTTCTCATCGGAGAGACTGCCTTCGTGAAAGCACGCAGACAGAATAAAACTCGTTCAATTTTGATATATGTCTCCATCTAAAATTTGTATTCGAACGCCTTCGATCTTTCAATATCCATCAAAAAGAAGAATGAAGTGGAATGCTGTTTAGACGTCAGCATTCAAGACACACGCGACTAATGAACTGATAAAAATCTCACATTTAAAGTCTTATTAAACGTAAACAATGACTTATAAAGGCGTGGGTCCTGAGACTCTAGACCCTACTTAGAAACTATTTCGTAACTACTCAATTGAGAGAAGGCAAAGTTAGCGGCGCAGCAAGACTAAGAAAATGCATAATGTGAAAAATCCGCATTATTCCATTCTCTCTCTACAGACCAAGGGTGGCAAACCCCGACCCGCAGACCTCTAATTGGTTGTCCGTAGGGAGGCATTCTAAATAAATTGCAATATTTGTCACAATGGTTTTGTGAACCCTGATTCCCGTATAAATAAGCTCGAGTGAGGGCACTTGACACTCGGATGGCGAACCAAGCTCCATGCAGAGAATGCTGAAGCCCACTATTGACTGGATAAGGGGCTGCCCATTAATTATGTCAACAATTTTGGGGCAATTTTTGATCCCCTCCCCTTGTCAACAACTGTCAACTTTCAGTTAACCCTCCGAATATTTACGTCAAAAACCTTTGACCCCCCTCAAGATCAATGACAGGTCCCAATAACAAGGTTATTATTTTTTTCGGTTATGACCATTTTTCCCTGTTTTGCTCATCGAGTGTCAAAATGTGGTGGTGATGACCTTTTTGCCATGCTTTTTTCCATTGTAATAAGTAATATTCCATGAAATTTCCTATTTTTGATTATTTGTAAAAGTGAAAATTGTTGACGTCAACTTCTCTTGACCCCCTCCGCCCTGTCAACAACTGTCAAACTTTTTCAAACCCCTCCTCCCTAAATTGTTGACGTAATTAATGGACCAATGGCTACAGAATCAATTATTATTATTCAGTATGACTAAGTTCAGATGCAGACTTTAAGCCTACCATTGTTTGTTCGCTGATTGCGTAAAAGCTGTTTATATAGACTCCGAGTTCGACAACTGTCGCCCCTGTTCACATTTAAAAGTAAAAACTTTAAAAACGAGTCATATAAACTGTCTAATCTAACACATTTCAAGAGAACCTAGTTTTAAACAACCTATTTTAAAAGTCACACACAATAACACACACACACACTTCGAGGTCGTCCTCCAGATTAGCACAACGGACGCATTTCTCTACGCCGTCTACGGAATTTTAATTGACAAAACGCATAAGAAGAAAGATGTCTGTGTTTGTTTGTTTGTTTGTTTGTGTGTTGCTCGCACTGACGCCGAAGACTCACCTAAGGAAGCTTCATTGAACTTTTAAAGATACAACTTGCGCGTTTTTAGACAGACATACAGACAGTTCTGGGACCTTAGGTAGAGTAATTAATCAATGTAACAACGAACCAATCAGTCAATCAGGTAACCAATCAAGCAACAAATCAGTCAGTCAGTCAGTCAGTCAGTCAATCAATATCTATGGAGTAACCATCAAAGTACCTATAGGACATCGGCCTACAGAAAAGCACATTTGAAGATCGTACTCACCGCCGGGGGAGGAACCATTTCGTATTTCGCCAAAAGGTCTTTGACAAAATTGAACCTGAGACAAAATCAGACAAATCTAAACAGAACGTGCGACGATTCGTCGAATTTCAACAGACTGGCGACAATAATGAAGCCAATTGGATGTACACCGTAGATCTTAACCTAAAAACCTCTTTCACAGTTGGTCAAAAATCGGCATCAAACCGTCATGAAGTCGTTGCTTGTCACAGTCGAATGGCACAACCAGAATCAGCAAAAAACATGTCGAGAAAAGGGGATAGGCATGTACTAAGCGCAGTGGCAGAGCCAATAGGGTGGGTTGGGGTGGGTGGGTGGGGGTGGGGTTAAAAACCCCTTGGCTGTTCGACTAAAAATTTTTATTGCGTATCAATATCGTTGTACGCGCTCATTTGCCTAATTTGCTTAAACAAGCAAAAATAATAGTTGACAACATTTTTTTCTTGTCAGAATTTTCCGAAGTTGGGAATCATGGGAACCATAACCCCCGTCGGAAAATTCTGTCTACGCCACCGGCTAAGCGGTTGGGGTGTTTACATGTATCCATCATTGAGGGCATGAATTTGTTTACAGTGCATGCAATTCTTAATGTTTGCCCTTACGTATTAAGATATTTTAAAAGTGTAATAATCATGTAATCCTAATTCCTTGACATCGTAAGCATTCTCGCAGTTTTGACGCCATTACTAAACTCTCCTCCTCCTTCTCCTCCTCCTCCTCATTTCATGAAAAGGGAAACCACGAACGCCCTTGAGGGCGCCTTCGTCGCTGTCGAATCAGGCCGTCATTTCATTGTTTTCCAGGGGGCAAGACTTTCGACTGCAAGGCAGGCAGTAGTTTTAAAATAAATACCTATGCAGTATGCAAGCATTGATTTTTGTCCATAGTACATTCTACATACGATACTACATAGTACATACCAGTGACTGCAATAACATTATAAAAAAACAATTGAGAACACAATGAATTTAAAAACACAAAAAATTCGCGAAAATTTTTTCCTAAAAATCAGAGGGGCGTTGTCCCCTGCACCTCTCAAATGACGTCCCTGTGTTGAGTACCTGAGTATCGTCGGCGACAGTGTTGTCCTCTTGGAAATCGCCACTCCGGTCAAATAACACCAGAGGACGATTACCAGCAAGTATGCGTCAACCGGACGACTGCTGCACCTACTGCGATGCCATCGAAGACAGAACTCTTCCGACGTTCTCGTCAGCTGTCGTCTGCCATTGCATCTTCTGCTTCCGACTTCTGTTATTTTATCCCCTCCTCCTCCTCCTCCTCCTCCTCCTTCGTCTTCTTCTCTTTCTCTTCCTCTTTCTCCGCCTCCTTCTTCTTCTTCTTCGTGACTACGATACTGCGAGCGTAAGACCATAACAGTTCGATCCGTGACAACAGATGGCGAACTTCTTGTCCAAATCAGAAAAATGTACGAAGTTCAATCCGCTCCTGCAGAACAATAATTCAACATGGCAATTGTTATTCAGATGCTCAAATGCAGAACGTAGCAGAATCAAAATTATGCCAAATAGCATCCCAAACAGCAAGGAAGAGCTGAAGTATCGATAGAGTTCCCGAAGGCGGCGCAGTCGCTTCAGCAGGCACTAATATAGTAATCATACGCGAATTGGAAATGTTTGGTACGGCAAAGAATGGATAATCCGAAGGGTATACATGTACGTTTAATTACTCAGATGTTATGCCTGACGAGGCATTGGCAGTGGCTATTTAATTCACAAGTGTATGTGTTTGTGTTGATTAGAAGAAAGCTATCTAGGAATGGCAGTGGCGTGGACAAGGGGAGTTTGGGGGGGTTAAACTCCTCCTCTTGGCCTGCGATTTTTTTGTAAAAATGAGTTTCTATGCATTTCTTATTTTGGGACGCGATTTAAGGGTCAAATCTCCTCTTGGCTGCCGACCCAAAAGTTTTAAGCGGAATGGTATAGAATGTAACGGTGACAGATGCGAGGGACCTTTTTTGCTAGTCTCAAGATTTGTTCGAAGTCGGTCACAGTCAAAACTCAAAAACTCAAAACCAAAAACCAAAACCCCCTTTCCGAAAATCCTGGCTACGCCACTGAGGAATGGGTGACTGAAGATTTTTATTCGTGCCGAAAGAAACAGCCTAGAAAACATCGGAATATATATATATGTATATATATACATATATATATGTATATATACATATATATATATATCAGTCATGCAGTCGTCTCACCAGACAGTGATGGAAGAGTCGATGAGTGAATGTATGATTGGGATTATTGTGCTTTTGTAACAAAAAAACGCAGCAAAGTCTAGATAAAAATGTAGGCCAAGAAAGCAACTGAAATTCTGAAAAAATTCTTGTGACGCTAATCTCTGAAAACGGCAGGACAGCAGCATGAAAATTCGATTTTGGGATACAAAGGGCTATTTTTCACAAGCGCTCATGATACTTGCATCCGCGAACACGTTTACTAGTATGTATTCGCTACTGC